>CM066598.1:9332500-9815000 GCA_033816785.1 Picus viridis
ATTAGCTAAAATAAAACTTAATGTATCCTCCTTTTAGCTGTTGAAATAAGTAAACTCTTGGTCCAATAAATACTAGTTCTGGAACCAGTCTTTTCTGATAATTTGATTTTTAACATGGAAATGAGCTTGGGCATGGTTTTGGTTGGTAGGAAGGCAAGGGCAATACAGGGAGCCTGGCTGAGTCTGTGCTGGCACTTGCAGAGAGGGATCTGGGCTCAGATGCAATCCTTCTCCCAATACATTCTGGTGATCAGGAATAATGAAGAGGATGACTTTTGCTAATCATTCTTTCAGCTGTGTGGAAAGCATATGTTATAGGGTAGAAAGATAATAATGAAAAGAGAAATGACAGGTTCTGGAAAACTCAAACTGGTGAACTGTCTTGACCTCCACCCAATGCCACTAAAGCTGTAGGAGGAGGCTGTGGTGGGTGAAAGCCGCTCATCCATATATACCACTATGTATTGCCCAGGTTGGGGGACCATGTGGCTAAGTTGGTAGCACATAAGACTCTTACTGGGAAGGTCGTGAGTTCAAGCCTGCAGTGGGCAGGAGAGTTCTCTCTGGGCAGCAATGTCCTCCCTCCTCAAGAGGGGATTGGACTTGGTGCCATGGTCTAGTCATGGGGTCTGTGGTGACAGGTTGGACTGGATGATCCTCGAGGTCTCTTCCAACCTTGGTGATACTGTGATACTGTGATACTGTGGTTATTCCTTGGATGTGTCATTAACTTCCTTTGTGCAGATGGGAATGGCTTTAAGCTTGAGGTGGAGAGATTTAGACTGGAGATTAAGAAGAAATTGTTTACAGTGAGGGTAGTGAGACACTGGAACAGGTTGCCCAAGGAGGTTGTGGATTTCCCCTCCCTGGAAGTGTTCAAAACCAGGTTGGACGAGGCCTTGAGCAACCTGGGCTAGTAGAAGATGTCCCTGCCCATGTCAGGGGGGTTGGAACTGGATGATCTTTCAGGTCCCTTCCAAACTGTTCTATGAATCTAGGCACCATCTAGGCACAAGAGAGGCTGGCTGGCGGTGTGAACAGCAGGCTTTGTGCTAGGTTGGGCCAGTGTCAGATCATGGGAAGGAGTTTAGAGAAGGTGCTATGCAAAAGGTCTCCAGCATTGTGCTGCTGTAGAAATCTGAATATAGTTTAAAGCTGGGTTTTGGCAGTCTTTCTAAGGAAAACCACTAGTCTAAAGAAACATGTTTCCTGGTAAGCTGAAAGCAGCGTGTCACTCATTGAGTTTAAAGGAAGACATTTCGACTGCTATAAATGAGGTGATTTACACTTGCTAATAATAACTGTAACTATCATTTGGGGTGGGGGGTGAGTCCTTAGGATTTATAATAAGGGTTGTTTTTACTGGCATACTAATAGCTGACTGTAAGAGCTGAGATGTTTCTGTTCCAGTCCTTTCCTCTTGGATAAAATTAGGTGCATGGGTTGCATATATCAGTATAATCAACCCTGCTAAGATGTCAAAACATAAATCTAAACTCATCTTGTTTTCCTTTTATTTTTTTTTCTCCTCCTTGTGCTCTATCTAAAATAAATAACTGAAAATAACTGGATGAATAGAATCCATTTCTCCAAAGGAAGAAAAATAATTGCCTCCAGACTTCTAACTTACCTGCCAAATTGCATCCTGATGTGAATTGCAATGGACAAATTATAATCTTTTGAGACAAGGAAAGAAACGATGGAGTCTGTAAGTGACCCTTCCCTGGTAGGCACATTCAAAATGAAACTAAACTTGGCAAGTGATTTGCACTCACATCAGGGAAGAGTTGGTCCCCAGGTCATCCTTGAAAGACATTAACTTATGAGTGAGAGGAAAATAGCTTGCAATGCAGGCTGATGGCCTGGGGTTGAACAGAAGGCAGTCTCAAGTGCTATCAGCTTTATGCACACCACAAGCTCCATATTCCAGCACTTAAGAAAAAAACCCAAACCAAACAACCAGAACAAAACAATGGCAATACAGAGCACAGAGGAGGAGGGAAATCTAAGCAAGGGAGCCTCCTGTTTGCAGGGTTGGTCTTGCAAAGATGTTTTACAGAGTGGCGCTGGTAGGGATGGCCTCATCAGCAAGATCTGAGCATCTGTCTTCAAGAGGTTCAACACTTCCGGTTGTGAACAAGTTCCTTTGTTCAGCCCTGCTCAGGCTTCAGGTTTTGTAAACTGTTGCAGTCTGTTCTTGGTTATTTAAGAGTGCCATGGTGCAGTTATGTGTAACAGCCAGGCTGTGGGCTGTGTCTTGGTTTACTTTGTAATCAGTACTTTGGGTAAATGCAAAGCGGGTTTCAGGATCTGTTTTCGTTGTGTCACAGGGATATCAGATAGCTGCGTGCCTTTGGAAGGTGCTTACTTGGGCAGAGATGGAGAGATTTCCATCATGTGTTTCAGGCTTGGCTGTGGCCTTTATCCTGTTTCGAGTCTTGGAGTGAGCTCTCTGGGACTCAGGGCACAGCGATGCACAGGGATGGGGCAAGTGGAGATGGTCATTTGCAGGAGGTCCTTTACAACAGGGTGAGACCAGTAATGCTTTATGATACCGAGTGGAAAAGTTCATTTTGAACTCCAGAAACTTTCATTTTCAGATGGGGAGTGTGAAAACTGGCTCCACAGACCATACTCAAAGCCCTACCTTGCAGCCAAAGAACCTGAACCATTATCTATTTTGGGGTTGTATTTTGAAGCATTGTCTGTATTTTACAGCCTTGTGCTATAAAATCACAGAACAAACACTGCAGGAGAGTGCAGAGTGTAGCAGAAACTCTCGGGGGGGGGAAGCGAACATAAACTCCAAAGAAAACAAACAAAAAAACCCTCCAAGTGTTGCAGTTCCCCTGTAGAAAGGATCCTGGTTTTAAGCCAAAACGTCTCAATGAACATAGTAGCTTCTGCTACTTGATGTTGGATGTTTTTGGTTGTTTGGGTTTTTTCGGTTGTTGTTGCCCATAGTGACTTCCTGACCTCTTGCAGAGAAGGCAGCCAGCCTTACAGCCTTTGTTGTAACTCAAATGCTCTCTGGCATTTAACCAGGTTGCTTAATACTGTTAATACCCTTGCACATTGAGGTCCATTTAGATGTATCCTCAAAGTGTCCATCCAAAACACCTGCTATCAAAAGGCTTTAACTCTAGCTCGGCTGGGGTGGTGTAGGTAAGTTGATAGGTTTTCCATTATTGGAAGCTGAAAGTCAGAAGCCAAGCTAAAAACTTCTTTTTTTCAAGCTGAGTTACCTAAAAACTAATCTTGAACTTTGTATTGTGGTTATTTGTGAGAGTGGTGCTACCCTGGGAGGTGATGCTGGATAGAGGAATGGAGACAGGGAAAATAAAGGAGCGAATCCTTCCAGCCTAGGCTGTGAGCAGCAGGAGTATGTAGACAAAGGAAGAGACAAAAAGGTTGTGTTCCAGTGTAAAACACATGTGCTGATCTGGTGAGAAACGACATCCCCATATCCATGGCAGATTCTAGAATAGCTGTGATTGCTTTTTAATCTCAGGAATATTAAATGTCGTTTGATCAGCTTGCTCTAGAAGATGGTAGCAGTACTGCAAGCACTTTGCTGAGGGAAACAGGAGCTGTAGAGATTTATTAATAGGATGTAAACCAATTATTTGTTTGTGTGCTTTCCCCCCCCTCAGGAATCTTTTTCCTTTATGTTTTCTAAATAATACAAGACAACCTTGGCAGCAGAATCCCCACAGTTGTTAATGTCAGATTGTTATCAGATTTGGCAGTGATTGTTTTCTAATCATATGTGTGTTTTTTCCCTGGCTGCCCATGTCAGAGTGACAGTTTGCTGAAGCTCAATGCAAGATTAAAACCAAACCAAAAAAAAAAAGTCAGCACCTGCCATTTGCATCCCTGAAAACAACTGATCCAGTTAGTGCAGATCCTCATTTTTGTTATTTATCCATCTTTTAGTTATTTAAGAGAAGAATTTCCATGAAGCACGGGAGAGGTAGGGTTGGATTTCCTCCTGGTTTTTTGCTCCTCTTTAGATCCTGGTCATGTTTGGGCTTGAATAATAAATTTCCTACCCTCCCAACAGAAAAGCTGATGAAAATCATTTCAGTTTTAGTCTTATTTGTAAGGTTTGTTGAAGTGCTTTAATTTAATCAGCTTCAAGACAAGCTAGTTAAGTGATAGTATCTTCTCCGAGAGTGGTAAGCAGAGGCCCATCAGTATTAATGCCTGGTGCAAGGTCTCAGAAGTCAGCATGTGCCAGGATCCTCCTCCTCCTCCAGGAACGCTTTGTCAAATCTCAGAAGAGGATCCACACTTCTGACTTTTCTTTTTTCCTGCAGTGTGTTTGTGTCCCCACTACTCTGACCCAAATCAGTGCAGTGTTAAATAGCCTTTCTGCCTGGCAGCTCCAGTTGTTTGGATGCCAAGTTGTCCAAGAGACCAAACGGAAATGATTCTGTCTTGCATCTTCAGCCAATGTGGCAGTGCAAATGCAACAGCTGTCAGGGTCTAAACCAGCCGTCAACTTTTCTCCACACCAGCCTGTTTCCTAAACAAAGCTCTCCCATTACCCACTATTATCCATCTCCCTGAGGAGCCCCATCTTCCTCCCCAGCTGCTGTCTTCCTCTGAAGTGAACAGGAAAGATGGACTGAGTCTGATCCTGGAGCAGGATTAACAACCTGTGATGTGTCACAGCAGAGAAGAAAGGGCAGCGTTTAAAGCTCCTCTCGTCTGTTATGGCAACAAAACACAAGAGAAGAAGTAGCTGATTACCAAACACAACACAACTCCTTTCAGAAAGGGATTAAGTAGTTGAATGCACTTTTTGAGGCTGAAAGTGATAGGCTGTTAAATATAACCCTTTCAGACTATTTCTTCCTGGGGATTATTTTGGTAAAGCACTGTGACCCTGGATCAATGAGCATCCCTTGATGCTGAGAGTATTAGCTAGGAACAAGAGCAGTGAGCAAGCACAAGCTGCTCTGGGTTGTTTTTTTGCCTTATCAGTCTTCATCTCAAGATTACTCAGAAGATCCTCTTCCTCTTGTCTCTCTGATACTCTTAGCTGGGAGATTAGCTCTTGTTAAATTTCTAGAGTGATTTGGGTCTTAGTGTAATGGCAGTGTGTGCTTTCCTTTAATTTATGTGTCTGTGGTGGTGTTTAAAATCGGGAAGATGGGATATTCCATTTTTAAAAACGAAAAAAAGAGATTCATTTGGTAAAAGTATATATTTGAGGGGTGAGAACATGGGATGATTAGCAAAGAGGAGGCTACACATGATAGACCAGCCCCAATTCTGGAGCCCCTATTACAAGAGGGATATGGACATGCTGGAAGGTGTCCAGAGAAGGGCCACGAGGATGAGCAGAGGGCTGGAGCACCTCTGCTATGAGGACAGACTGAAGGAGTTGGGGTTGTTCAGTCTGGAGAAGAGAAGGCTCTGAGGTGACCTCATTGTGGCCTTCCACTATCTGAAGGGAGCCTACAAGAAGGCTGGGGAGGGACTTCTCAGGCTATCAGGTAGTGATAGGACTAGGGGGAATGGAATGAAGCTGGAGGTGGGGAGATTCAGGTTGGAGGTGAGGAGGAAGTTCTTCCCCATGAGAGTGGTGAAGCCCTGGAATGGGTTGTCTGGGGAGGTGGTTGAGGCCCCGTCCCTGGAGGTGTTTAAGCCCAGGCTGGATGAGGCTCTGGCCAGCCTGATCTAGTGTGAGGTGTCCCTGCCCATGGCAGGAGGGTTTGAACTAGCTGATCCTTGTGGTCCGTTCCAACCCTGACTGATTCTATGATACAATTCCCAGCCTTAACAATGTCTGACTGCAAGCTGGCATGGGAAAGGGCTGGCATCAGGTTACAGAAGAATCCCTTATTTCAAGAAACTAGCACAAGTGGAGAAAGTATATCTTGATTTCTGTGATTTTATTTACTGTGGGGTTTGTCCATCAAAGAATAACAAATTATGACACTTACTTGGGTGAAATCCCCCATTCTGGAATTTTTTTACTTGACTGAGTGGTTCTCTTTTTAATAACCAAAACTGGAGTTCAGGAACAGATATCCAGGGGACAGAAATGCTGAAGACTTTGCCCACACCTTCCTTCAGACTCTTTCAGTGAAAGCTGCTGAGATCTCACCACAAAGCTCCTACCACACTTTGGGAATATAGTAAACCCTAGAAGACACTGTAATCAGCCAACCTGGAGCAGAATGCAGTGGGTTTGGTGTTAAATCAGAAAAGCATCCCTAACCTGTTACTGTTCAATGTTCCCTGCCATTCACACTTGAAGTGCATGCAGCTGCCTAGGGCCGGGCGTGATGTCCTTGTTGACTGCATGCTTTACCAGCCTCAGTGTCTGTGAAGCAGCAGAGCTGAGGCTATTTAGGATGGGAGGAGGAAGAGAGCTCTTCAGGTTGAATCCAGTCGTGTACTGACTTAGCCTTAGCTCATATTGGCTTCTGTAGCCGATCCAGTTTCAACATGAAATTGAGGTGGGGGAAGGATAGAGTTGGAAGCGATACCTCCTTCGAGTAGTGTATTCCACCTCAGCACATGTTGGTATCTCAGCTGCATCTGTCCTATGTGAATGAATTTACCAAGTAATCCAAAGTGAAGAAAAGAGCAGCTTCATAGTGTAGCAGAAGATATTTCCTCTCTGCTGCAATACTTGACTCTGTGAGTGACCACTTAAACCTTGCAGAGAGCAGCAGAGAGCACCTGAGACTGCAGCTTATACTACTAAGGGAGAATGTAGATGGAGTTTCTGCTGTCCATGAAGATTGTCATACATATTTGGAGCAGTCTGAAGCTGTGAACCCAAGAGTTTTCATGCTGTAGGACACATGAAACACAGCAAGGCTAGTGTTTCCATTTCTGCCTTGGTGCTAGGTCACTGCAGACTAGAAGAAAGTTAGAGGAAGCACAACAGATTTAAAGCATAGCGAGATGTATGTACACGTCCAGTTTTAGAGTCTGCTGGCAAAACTCCAGTTTATATTAAGTAGAAGGGCTCCAGTTGTGAGGTTTTGATCAGCCAAGATGTAATCCTTCTGTGGAAAAAAAGATAAGCTGACATGAAAGCATTACCTGGGATACTGATTTTTTTAATCTATATCGAGAAGGGTTATGGTTATTGCTGGGGAACCTTGGGCCTTCTCTTTGAAACCTGGCTTGCTTAAAGCCAAATGACACCAATTTGCTGATGATATTTCAGAGGGTGGTGCTTTTGAGTCAGTATGTAATCCATACTTGCATGTAATGTTGGGGGATTCTTTGGAGGTGTAGAGCTCGTGTGGATAATCTAACGAAAAAAAACTGAGATGTGAAAGTGGATGTTTCAAAAGTCATTGGAGATAACCTTGCTCGCTGCAGGGTGGTTGGACAAGATTCATAGAATGGTTTGTGTTGAAAGGGACCTGAAAGATCACCTAGTTTCAATCCCCTTGCCCTGGGCAGGAGCACATTCCACTGGAGCAGGTTTGCTCAAGGCTTCATCTAGCCTGGCCTTGAATATCTCCAGGGAGTGGCCATCCTGGGCAGCCTGTTCCAGTGTCTCACCACCCTCACTGTAAAGAATGTCTTCCTAATCTCTAGTCTAAATATGCCCTCCTCAAACTTCAATCCATTCCACTTTGTCCTGTCACTCCCAGCCCTTGTCAAAAGTCCCTCCCCAGCTCTCCTGGAGCCTCTTTCAGTGACTGGAAGGCAGCTTTAAGGTCTGCCTCGAGCCTTCTCTTCTTCAGGCTGAACAGCCCCAACTCTCAACCTGTCCCCATTGGGGAGGTGCTCCAGTTTTCTGGTCATCTTTGTAGCCCTCCTCTGGACCTCCTCCAGCAGCTCCATGTCCTCCTTATGCAGTTTGGTGACCTTTAAGGATCCCTTCCAACTCAATGCATTCTATGATTCTGTGATTTTTCAAAGGTGGCATGCCAGAAGCTCAGGTAAGCATGAAGCCGAGCATTTATTGTCCTTAAGGGTTCACTTGGATCTTTTAGAGCTGCTAGCTGTAGCTGCTGGTTCAAACTACTCCTTGTAGTTTCAGGCAGATGGTACTTAGAGTGGAAAAACCCTCCAGTGATTCACCCTCAAAATGGTTGCGCTTAAGCCATGTCTGAAAGTGGATTTGCAGCATCTTTTCAGCAAAGCATAGGTTTCAGCAAAGCATAGGTACATTATGTCCTTTTGCCATGACTTTCTGGTTACTTAGCTTAACATTTGTTCAAAATACTGTTTGATATGATTTTGAATAGCTACTTTTAACTGTGAAACCCTGTAAAATGCACAGTTTAGTGTTACAGCCAAGTGTGGAGCCCTGGAAGGAGTTTGCATCTCAGCTGCTTTGCTGTTACATCTTCTGCATCATTAGCAGAGCTCAACAACAGACTCTTGTCTGCTATTAGAGAGGCCCTTGCCACTATTAAGAAAAAAACTGAATTACTGTGAAGTGGTAATAAGATGTAGCAGTACTGCCTTTCATGATTTTATCAGGAGTCTCATGGTTTTTTAATTTATTTATTAATATTTTTGTTTAATCTTAGATCCCAGAGTAATATCATGGTGTGAAAGACACTCCCTTTCATGAGGCTAAAAAATGAAATGCAAATAAAATCCTGAATATACATGGCATGGATTTTAAAGCAGTTTCATAGGAGGGAGGTTTTGACTGGTGGTGGTTTGTATACTTGAGATTGGAAATACTACAAAGCTTTGTCATGCTGTAAGAACCAGTGAAGCACATGACACAGGCAGAGCTTTACACCTTGTGCATGTTTGCCATTAGTTAAGTGGAGTCCTGGGTAGCTTCCTTTTGTGTCCTACACATCTGGGGCTCTGTGTGTGTGTTGCTGCTGTGGCTGCAGCTGCAGCTGGTTTGCAGAGGCTCTTCCTTCTCCTAGAGCCTGGTCACTCCCGCAGCCTGGACAGCCCTGGACTGTCTCACCAATGTCACCCAAGGTGCTGTGTGGAAGTAGCAGTCACATCTTGGCCACTGCTTCCACCAGTACAGCTGTCCTCAGGTAGTTTTTCAAGCTTGCCCCAAACACAGCTGACTGTAAAAGCAAACGTGCACTGGTGCCAAGTAACTGCATCTGCGCTGCGTCTCTGACAGCATGGCCCAGCTTCTGACCCAGCTTCTGGCAAAGGCTGCTGGAGGGTTCACAGGTCTGGTGGTCCCTGTTCCCTCTGCTGGACACTGCACCTGGGGTGGCAGACATGGCTGGTGAGCTAAATTAATACCTCAGGTTTGAAAGACCTGGGGTACATCCCCTTCTGCTGTCCCACTGTGTGCATGGCTTGGGACAGCACAAGGTAGTTCTCATAGCTACAGGACACTGTACATATCCTTGTCATGAGAACATCTCTGGGCATCTTTGCATGCTGTAAATTTGCTGGTGTGCACTTGGAGTATTACCTTGATCTCTGTTTCAGTGCTTAGTCATGGACAGCAAGGAATGTGGATCCTTGTCCCCAGACAGCAGCCGGGAAGCAGGCTTGCAGTGCATTTGTTGTCACTGGAGTAGGCCAGCAGTCCTCTTTCGGAGGCTCTTAGCCTGGAAAGAGGGACCCATGCACTACAGGGGGATCCATGTTTGTTCATTCTTCCTCTTTGTCCTCCACAGCTGAATATGAATTCTCTGTTACAGACAGCTGCTTTGAGAAGGAACATCACTGACATGCTGTAATCCCTGACAGAATGTGATTATTCAAGTTGTTAGCACATCCAGTGAATAAACAAAGTGAGAGATGTTGATACTACTGCTGTGCAGAAAACTCTGCATTTTCTCCTTCAGATCAGAAGTAATAGTACCAGAAAACTTCACTGCAGCTACTACCATTGCTCCTAAACATCTGTGATGTATATTGTATTAAATCTGGGGTGCTGGGAGCAGAGTAACCACACAAATCATTCCCTTGAAGGTTTTGGGTTGCATTGGCACCACCTTGGCGAGTGCTGAGATAAAAGGCCAGCCTGGAGCACCCTGTAGGAACCAAGCCATCCATGTGAAGTGCAGCCACTTATTTAAGTAAATCTAACAGCTTCTTGGCTTTGAACAAGAGCTTTTTTTTTTTTTTTTTTTCCCCCTTTGTGGTTTCTTTAGATAATTTCAAGCTCATATGTAGCTGCTCCAATCCAATGTCTTCTGGGCAAAGGTGGTTAGAAAATTGTGGTGAAAAACATTGGCTTCTAACTATTGGAAAGACTTGCCTTGAAGAGCTGTGTGCATCTGATGTGTGGCAGTAGCAAAACAGAGCCTGGAGAATGCTACTGTGTCTTCATTAAAAGTCACTTGAACAGTGTGGTGGCCAGCTGGGTTGTGAAAGCACTTGGGTTACTGAAGATGAGGAAGGAACATTGAGCACCAGAGAGTGAGAGCAAAGGCAGCCTTGTAGACCAAGCAATGGCAGATGAAGCTTTGCATTAACGACTGCACAGTCAGGGCTACTAGAGGAATGAACTGATCATAAATAGCCCTGGCCTCTAAATCAGCTGAGGTAGTTCAGTGAAATGGCCTGTGGCCAGCTCAGTAGATATTTCTGTTCAGTGCATTGTAACAGTTCAAAAAGATGTAAATAATTAAAGGCTGAATAAAAGCTTGGAGCCTGGAATAGCAAACGCTGCTGTGGCTTGAAGCGGTTGCTCAAGGACTTGCTGCTTTCACTGTGCACTGTCCCCTGGAAAACAGCTGAAGTGAGGATGTAGAGATGACCAGTGGAATGCCTACACATACAGAAAGGCCACAGTATGACAGCAGGCTGGAGGGACTGGAACTGGGTATGAGGAAATAGAGAGGACTTCAAAGCTGTTAACAGTAGAAACAGTAGCTGAAGTAATCCATCTCCTTTGTACATGGTATGAACTTAGGGCATGCATAGCACAATCTATTTGGGGCTGGTCATGTTCTCAGCATAGATCCATAGAATGGTTTGTGTTAGAGTGGACCTTAAAGATCATCTAATTCCAACCCCCTGCCATGAGCAGGGACACCTTCCACTAGCCTGGGTTGCTCAAGGCCTTGAACACCTCCAGGCATCCATGACCTTCATGGGCAACCTGTTCGAGTGTCTCTCCACCCTCATTGTAAAGTATTTCTTCCTAATCTCTAGTCTAAATCTACCCTCCTCAAGCTTCAATCCTTTTGTCCTGTCACTGCAAGCCCTTGTAAAGAGTCCCTTCACCACATGATGTGCAATTGAGTTGGGGAGTTCAATGATGCAAGATAGCTTGGGAAGCCTAGATGTGGACCACAGAGCAGGTGAGGCAGGCTAGAAAACCATGGGGAGAAGGAGGGAGGGAGGTAGTTTTGCACCTGCATTTTTCTACACTGGGATGAGTCTAACAAGAGCATCACTTCTGTGCCAGCACCAGAGAAGTCCTGCAGGGTGGGAGATCCAGGCGAAGCCCTGCTCTGAGAAGGGGCTTGAGGCAGCGTTGGGCTTCCCTTTCCCTTTCTTTCACCTGTACACTGTTGTACAGATCTATGCCCTACTGTGTCCTGCTGAGATCCATATTTCAGACAGCACTGTAGGGGCATGGAAGTAAAATCAGACCCTTGTGAGCAATTAATTTGTATCATCTTCTCCCCACTAGCTCTGTGGCCCAGTCTTGCTTTTGCTGTGCTCTGTCTCAGTGGAACAACGTAACAACACTATTTCCAAGCACTTTATGTGGTTTTTTTTTTGTTTTCTTTTATGTGCAACAGAGATAGACTTTCACTCAGCACTTTGCAGAATCATTTAATGCTGTTTGTTTTTAATCTGTTGTGTGATTAAAATAGATTAATGATGTAGTAACATAAAAACCCTCGGGGGGGTTTGTTCTCTTTGTAAATATTCTCCAGAATCTCTTCTGTCTTCTAAACTGTGTGTAGGGAGAGTACTTAATGGGACCTGGGGAGAAAAGAGACGCATTTTAAACTTAATATAAGAGTTTAATTTTTAATAGGTTTCATTTGTGGGTAGAGTATTCATATTGGAGTGGAAATTAAAGTGTCTGAATGCTCTGTGTGTAAGCCGTTGGAGAGTCTATAAAGGAATGTGCGAGTGAAAACCGTTCTTCCCTTTTTTAATCTCATCTTAAAAATGTGAAATTACAGAAGCTGCTGATTGATATCATTTACTGATACTTCATCCAGTTTTGCAAACCTACCAACTTACCTTTCAGTTTTCTTTAGCTGACAGTGAGGGGCTTACTCTGCAGAGAGCAGCGACCTCGCCTCCTCCAGCAGGTCTCTTGTTTGTTCCCACATGGACCTCTGGAGGGCTGTGCAGAGGATGAGAAGTTATTGCAGGAATTAAGTCACTTACAGCATGGTGCTGGCCATATGGACAAGTGAGGAGCAGTTAATGGAGCTGCATTGTGCTGCAGTGGGTTTTATTCATGTTCAAGTAAACGGTCTCTTGAAATTTGTGGATGAGAAGGGTGAAAAGAAGCATTAGTTGCTTCATCAATGTACTCTGGTCTGGAGTAAAGGTTCTGTGGTTTTCTTTCATCATTAGGGAGATTTTTACTTTGTGTTATTATCTAATGCCAGACTTTGATCATACCAGCCTGAGGAGGAGGTGTGAGGCTCAGCTGTAGGTGGCTCCTGTTGTGCTTCACGCACTGCTTGTCCAGAGGCTCACCTGTGTCACACCTCGTGAGGGAGACTTCGACTCTCAAACTATCAAAATAGAGACCTCTTGCTTATTTGATCACTATTGCCATCTGTGGAAGAGTGTTAGGTTTTGAAGTGCTCCATCTTTCCTTAGGCAACTTTCCCTGTGCAGAACCGGCTCCTGATGGCCACGGGCCACACTGGGCTGCCAGCAAAGGGAGCTTGACATGGCAAGTGCAGGCAAGCTGGCTGGATTAGTTAGTGGTTAGGCTTCTGGGTCTAAATCACAAGTTTATTTGACTTCTTTGCAGGAGTGTATAACTAGCCAGTGCCTCAGTTTTTGATGTATGTAAAGTGGGGGTGGCAAGAACCCCCTTTACCGCTAATGACCCTTCTAGCAGCTGCAGACACAAACAGCAGCGATTCCCTGCTGCAAACAGTTCCAGGTCTGTGAGATTAGTTTAATACCTCAGCTTTATCTTGGTGTTGTGGACTGCTTTCTGTCTTCATGTGGAAGCATCAGAATCTCCTCAGGCTCTTTTGTAAGATCAAGAGCTTCCCTCGGCATCCTGACAAGGAGGAAATTTAAGGAACAAGAGTATTTAACTTAAAGCTAATCTGGTCTTTGTGAAAGCAGGAGGATTAGAACATTAAGTTCTACATGCCTGGCAGGTTTATAGCACTGATGAACGAAACGCTATGCAGAGGTGAGCTGGAGATGGATGGTGCGCTGGAGCTGAAAGGAGGGAACAGGCATTTGCAGAGCAGTGTCTTCAAGTGTTGCCAGGCAGTGAGTGTCTTTGAGTCCACACATCAGCTGCAGCGTGGCTGTAGGACTGTTCTGCATGGCTGTGCATCTCATAAACGAAGCACAGAGCATGTGGATGAAGATATGTGGGGAAAAGGGCAAATCTCTACCCCTGCCTTGTCCTGTGCTAACTGGAGTGGTATGTGAGCTTCCAACCCTGAGCGATGCCAGTGTATTCTTCCTTCACAGCATCTCCTCCTGTACATATTTCCTGGGACACAAGCAGTTTGTATCTCCAAAACCTTCTGTATATCTCCAAACTTGCTTTGTATCTAGAATTCAGCTTTAAGCCTCACTCAGAGAGCAGTAACTTGGGAGAAAACACATCATGCCTTCGTTGTGGCACCACCTCATTCCTCCTGAGGACAAGTTGTTGAACGTTTTCAACAGTTTCCAGTAAAACTGGTGACTGTTGGTAAATGTTAAACCATCTTTTGGGGTTATATCCCCACTACCAGTCAGAAACAAACTATAAATAAGCTTGAAGTGAGTGCTGGAGAGCTTCCAACCCAAATGGCAGACTTAACACCTCGCAGGAGCGGGAGGGGTTTGAATCCTTCCAGAAGTGGAGAGTGAGAAGCAAGTGTGGGTTTCTACCTGAAACACGAATAATTTGCCTGTGCTGCTCTTCCTCCTCCCACTGCATAAATCTGCCAGCCCTGCTTTGATGCCAAGTACAAGAAATGCTCCTCACTTGCAGCAGGGCAGGGCTGATGACTGTGTTTGCATGGGATGACCCTCATGCACAGGCCTACATATGATACATATGTGTGTTGTTGTGGGCTGGTCTGTTGAATGGAGCTCTTAATAGCTTATTTCTGAATGTTAATGGGCCCACTTGATTTTCTGTGTGTTTTGCATGTCGTGCTGGCGATTGCTACAATTTGAACCTTCTGCATATGATGCAAGGATTATCTGTGATTAGAAAGCATTGGTGGTTGTCAGGGCCTAATGGAGAGCTAACCACGTGAGCTCAGGACATGATTATGAAATGCTTTTGGCTGTCAGCCT
Organism: Picus viridis; assembly: GCA_033816785.1. Taxonomy (NCBI): domain Eukaryota; kingdom Metazoa; phylum Chordata; class Aves; order Piciformes; family Picidae; genus Picus; species Picus viridis. Next base: position 9,346,895 of record CM066598.1, read on the forward strand.
CGCTGAAAAGTGAACAAACCCAGTTAGGTTCTTCTCCTACATCTGAATCCAAGGAAATAAATTATTATACATTACATTTACTAACTTAAATGCATCTCAGTGAGGAGTGTTGGCGTTCTGCCAGGCTTGAACTTGACCTTTTTAAAATCCTTATCATTATTCTCATGAAACTAATACAGAGAGGCCTTAAGCAAGAGTGGATTCGTGTTTTACATCAGCCCCTGCCCTGAAAACCTCATCATCTAAATACTTGGGAAAGAAACGGGGACAAGCGCTGACCTTACTGCATCATGAGAGAGTCACAGCAGAACTTTAATCTTCGAGTCTAGTGCACTGTCCCTGAATCATGGTGATTTTTTTCCATAGTTCAGATAATTTTCTCTATATATTTGGAGATGTTGCAACATCAGTTTGTCCAATACATCCTCAAGGGTTATTGCTAAAAGCTTCTCGTAGCCTTGTAAGAAGTATGTGCCTCGGCATTTCTATTACCTATTAAACCTGGCGAAATAATAGAGTTTTCCTGTGTCATAACAAATCATGCCTGTGCTGCAAACATTCTCCAAGATTTAATGAGCTCTTGCTGTTTTGCAGGGGTCCAGACAACTTGTTATTGTGACTGTTATATAGTGCAGGATTATATTATCCAAGCTGTCTCATAAAAAGACAAGACGGGCTGTCGGGAAAGCTGATGGCGCTCCGCAGGAAGCGTGTGTGCTCCTGGGCTGTGTGACACACTAATGCACCCTTTTTTTTCATGGCAGTGCAGTTACAGATGTGCAGCCTTTGGTAATTCCCTTATGATTGCACAGAGGTAGCAGCAGAAGGCAGTTTTGTTTCTTCTTGTAGTCCCTTTAAACTGAAGCAGAGTAAGAGGGGACAGAAGAGAGGGTAAGAAACATTCCATATTTCTCTTACCCTTTGCCCTGGGTCCCAAAGTGGAGCAAGACAAGGAATTTGGGGAGTTAGAGTCCACTTTGACTTTTAAGAGCTTCTCTTGAACAAGCTTCCACACAGCAGCATAAAAAACATTGGTGTAAAATGTCAGAACTGGAGCTAATTGAACCGTTTGGCAATTCTGCTGCTTTCATCCAGAGTCTCATGCCTGCAAGGATGTGAGAAAGTCAATGCCATGAATTGAGAGGCATTGATTATTTCACTGGGTTGCTGTTGAAACGTCATATATGTGCTTGATCTGCTCGCCCAAAGCCCAGCAAACGTTTTTAGTTTCCCCTCCCTTTGTGAAAAGAGCTGGAAATATTGTGAAATTGAAAGTGGCCTTGGGTTTTTGTTTCCTAATTTTAAAGTATTTCGCTTGAACCTCAACAAATGTTTGTAAAGGCTCCCCTCAGTCCAGGGTGGATATTTGATGCCACAGTTGGACCTATTCTTAATGCGTTTTCTAAGGCATTGAACCTTCTGTTGGACAGTGCCATCTGCAGCCCTGTGGATTTTAGGACGTTTTGGATAAGCCTGCCTCCATCAGCCAGCTTGTGGGGCTGGGCCTCTGCTCTTTGGAAAACAAACTGGTTATGGAAATGTCCTTTTTTCCTGCTGCCTCTCTGCCAGGACATACCTTGCCACCTGGTTAAATTATAGCAAGAGATTTCAATGAAAGCCTCGACTGGGAGGAAGCTGGGGTTGAAGTCTGTGATGTGGAGGGTGTAAAGGCTGTGGTGCTGCATGCAAGTCAGCTGTGGTGGCTCCTGAATCCAGGAGTTCCTCATGTTACCCAGGTGGCAAGTGTGAAGCTGCCTTTGCTTTGTACTGCTGAGCATCTACCCTGTTTTACCTGAGACACAGTGCAAGAGGGAAAAAATAAAAGGGGATTATTGTAGGTATTTGTGGAACTGATTTGACTGTAAGATTATCCACAAGGGTGAAAATATTTACATCCCAGTTGGTTAGAAATCTATTTGTTTAGCTAGCATTAATTACCTTAAGTCAGCTCTTTCTGGTGGAAGACTAGTCAATGTCTGGTTAATTTCCAAGATTCAAACCTTTTGCTCTAGAAACACACTCCTGTTAGTATGCTAAAGCAGTCTTGTGAAAATACACACGTGGAATCGTGGTGAGCAGGGTTTGGCATGGTCCCACCAGGGCATGGCAGCGATGAGTGATGGGACCCAAAAGGCTGTATCCCTGAAGTTGAGCACTGCAAAGGGATTGAGCTGCAGTGGGAGAAGAGCCAAAACCAAACCCTTTCACCCCCAATTCTGCAGAGCCCTTGAGCACAGCGTTAGGTTTGAGATTAGAAGAAGCTTTTTGACTGAAAGGGTTTTTGAAGACTGGAACAGACTCCTCAAGGAGGTGGTTGAATCCCCATCCCTGGAGGTGTTTCTAAGGTGCAGAAATGTGATGCTGAGACTCGTGGTTTAGACTTGATAGAGAATGGTTGGACTAGATGATCTTAAAGGTCTTCTCCAACTGAAATAATTTTATGATTCTATGACTCCATGGCTAAATGAGAAATGAACCATGTGCTGTAATGGTGCCCTCAGAGGGATGTTTCCCCTGATCAAAGGCCTTAGACAGGAAGAATAGAGAGGAGAAAATAAAATGTGAGTTGTTCAGCTGTTTGAGATAAGAATGAAAGTCAAGCAATAAAACCTCTTTTCTCCGTGGTTCAACTGTGCTAGGGGAAAGATGTTCAGATGTTGCATTCCAGGCCAGCTCTGCAGAGCACTGAGCCAAAGGAGGCTCTCTTCAGCAGGGGGTTTCTGCCCTGTATCTCCAAGCTGCTCAGATAACGCAGAAATCCCCAGCTCTGAGTTTTGCAGAGTCCAGGCTGCCAGCTGTCTGAAGGCAAGGTGCTGGTTCCTTGCTGGCAAGTTCTCGAGCATGGGCTGTTGCTGGCACTGTGCAGAGCTGTTGAAGTAACAGCCAGGATGCACAGTGCTGCTCTGGGGGAGGATTGTCACCACCACCCCGGTCTGTAGGACACTGGGGATGGCCCAGATTGTGGAAAGTCTGGCTGTGTGAGGCTGTAACTCCAGCGAGCAGGGAAGTTTCCTTTGGCGGTATGTGGTGAAGATCCCCAAGCAGGCACATCCCGAAGCATGCCAGCATCCAGGCATGGCATGGTTGTTGTGCTAGCTGGTGTGTGAGCCCAGGGGTCTCTGCCAGGTTCATCCATATATCAAATAAGCAGCTGCTGGTTAATCAAGATTTGATTCCCTTCACATCCAGTCAGATATGTGCATAGCTCGAGGGAGGCTGAGAGCTTTAGTATTGAGGCTGTTGCTGGTTTAGGGATCTGTAGTAGGTGCTGCAGGATGAAGGCGGAAGGCCGTGGAGAAGTTCTGCAAGCATTTCTTTCAGCAGCAATGTTATTTGAAGAAAGCTTTGCCAGATCATGCTAGGAGTGGCTTTATAAAGAAGGGAAAATAAGAGAGAAGAGGTAACTTTGAATTCAAATTACTTACCCAGACTGGCTGATAAAGTGCCCACACACGAAGAGAAAGGTGGTGTGTGATGTGCAGACATGGCCAAGGGTGTGTGCATGGAGCTGTGTACCTGCTGGAGACGGCACTGCGAGCATCTGTCTTCCTCCTGATCTGCCAGGAGCGCAGGTGTGACATGCCCAGTGCTTGCAGGATCTTCACTTTGCTTTGTGGTGAGCAGCAGAGGTGGAAGGAGAGCTATGGGAGCAAAGCGAAGCATGAGCTCCATTCCCACAGGTGCCTCAAGTGCTAAGCATTGTATCCCCCACCCTGATCCAGAGCACCATTTGTTCAATGCTTGGCTTAAATTTTGGGGTAAAAGAAGTTTGATAAAGTTAGTTAGAAATATTCTGGTGAATCTGTAATGTGGGAATAGGGAGATGGCTTCTCATTTCCCTGCCTAATGCGTTTAAAAGTAACAAAAGGAAATTGTAAGTTGAGTTGTAGAGCTCCCTGATGCAAGATAATGTTAAGGTAAAGAGCTTAGGAGGGTTCAGAGGATTATTAGACATTTATAGAAATAATAAAAATGTTATCACAGCTCTACCAAGTGGGATATCAGCTTGCTAGAGGGAGCAACCCTCAGTGTTCATTCTATTAACCTGCCTCTTGCCAAGAGGGCTTGGAAGAGCTTTCTTTGTGCGCAGGTTGTGGCTAAGTTCTGCGTTCACTTCATCCAACTGCATCTGCAGCTGGTGTGAGTCAGAAAGTAAATACCATATTAAATGGCCCGTTGATGTTATGCTTCACACATGACCTCTGCACCCATCCCTGGAAGAGCTGTCTCTCCTCTTTTCTGATCTCATGTCTGATGGCTATTGCTGAGCTGACAGTCAGACGGGTGCCTTCGGGAGAGGGATGATAAATGCGAAACTCTGTTTGTTTATTTAGAGGAAACACTCATGATTAATGGTACAAACTGTTTATATATATAAAGAGCCTTTGCTCCGAGGGCTGGGAAAGCAGCTGCTGACAACGTGGGGCTGTCCTGCCAGCCTTTCCCTCAGTTTACAGCTTTGTGGGGAACTGGAACCTGCGTAGAAAGCAGCTCTCCAAGCAGTCTACGGCATGGCTGCGTGCCCCACAGACTGCATATCCCAACTGACAGCTGAGCAAACTTATGAAATAACAATTGAGGATGATTATATTGGTTCTGAGGATTAGCACAGCAGGTAGCCCTGTTGGCACAGGGCAGGGTTTGGGCCGAAGGATAAGTACACATTCTTCTTCTTACTGCGGCTAATAGGAATCTGCCAGACTTTGAAGGCTAGAAAAGGCTCACTGGCCACCTGTGAGCTAATCACATGGATTTGCCTCATTCTGTATTTCAGCTCACTTGGAGCCTGTAATCTAATTTCCAAACAGAGATGAGAAGAGTGAACAATTCATTTTCTACTTTACATGGCTGTGTGGGTAAACTTTTAATCCTTTTAGAATTACAGTTCCTTACAACACGGAGGTGACACCACTAAGTCCTGTGTGTAAGGCTCAAGTCTTTGAAGGCACCAGTTGCTGGATAACAATTAGCCTCAGCAAGGCACAACATGAGTCAAAGTAAAAGTTGGTAGCATAGGATGTTTCCCAAATGGTGTTTTGGAGCACACACAGGCTAACCACTTCGGTTTGTACAGAAAAATCTCATTTTTGTATTTGTCATTGTGACCCAGACCAGAATCACAGAATTGTCTAACTGGAAAAGACCTCTAAAGTCATTGAGTCCACCCATTAATCTAACACCTAAACTATATCCCCAAGCACCACATCTACATGACTCTTAAATGCCTCCAGGGATGGGGACTTCACCACAGTATCACCAAGGTTGGAAGAGACCTCAAAGATCGTCAAGTCCAACCTGTCACCACAGACCTCATGACTAGACCATGGCACCACGTGCCACGTCCAATCCCCTCTTGAACCCCTCCAGGGATGGTGACTCCACTACCTCCCTGGCCAGCCTGTTCCAGTGCCTGAGAACCCTTTCAGTGAAGAAATTCTTCTAAATATCCAATCTGAACCTCCCTTGGTACAGCCTGAGGCCATCTTCTCATGTTGCTATTGCTTGTTACTTGAACAGACCAACCCCCACCTCTCTCCAGCCTCCTTTCAGGCATTTGTAGGGAGTGAGAAGCTCTTCTCTGAGCCTCCTTTTCTCCAGACTAAGCAACCCCAGTTTCTTCAGCCACTCCTCCCAAGTCCTGTGAGGTCTGTGTTACAGCAGACAGTTGGATAATATCCAACTTTTTCTCTGCAGCATTGGAAACATGAACAAAATGGTGCCCAACATGAGGTCACTGAAAAATGACACTGATGGGAGCATTTACCATGTGTAAGCTCAGCAGAGTTTTCCTGTAGACACCAAGGAGCTAAACTGGTTTTAATTAAAAGTGGGTATGGTCACAGTTATAGAATCATAGAATCAGTCAGGGTTGGAAGGGACCACAAGGATCATCTAGTTCTACCCCCCTGCCATGGGCAGGGACACCTCACACTAGATCAGGCTGGCCAGAGCCTCATCCAGCCTGGGCTTAAACACCTCCAGGGATGGGGCTTCAACCACCTCCCTGGACAACCCATTCCAGGGCTTCACCACTCTCACGGTGAAGAACTTCCTCCTCATGTCCAGCCTGAATCTCCCCACCTGCAGCTTCATTCCATTATGCTCAGCTCTATCTTGGTATTAGTAAGGGGGAGCACTGGAGTTTTTAAGCTGTCTGCTCCTATGGACATCATGCCTTTAAAAACAGAATAGAGAACTCTTAGCTCTAAGGAACAAACTCACAAAGGACCCAGCAGTATGTGTCTGGTGAGTTATGGGCTTGACACCTCTTGGGGGGAATAAATGTGTTATTTTTCTGTATAAACATATCACACAGATCCTGTTTGTCCTTCACATGTTAAACTGAGATGTCATGCTAAATTCAATCAGTGTCCATAAGGTGATACTTTTCAAGCTGTTCTTGAAAGGCAGTTTTGTCCAAGCTCATTCAAGTAATCCTGTCACAGGTGAGCAGGAAGAGTAGATGTCATGAGCCTTTGAGGGGATACTGCAGTGACATGGCCAAGGCAGATCAATAGTGACTAAGAGGGAGGCAAGGGATAAATCCAGTGTATTTTGCTTTCCTCACCCTTTGTTGAGCTTAACTTTGTGCTAGGGTTATCCAATCCGTGTTGATAATTGAAGAAAAGAATCAAGCCTTGTTGAGTTGGACAGATGTTTGCAAACACTGAGTCCTCTCTAAGAGAAGGAGGGCTTCACCGTTGGGCTGAGCCTCCAGGGGATTGGTCTCTGCTCTCAGATACGTGCTGGAGCTGATCTTGTCAGGTTGCATGACCTGGGGGAATGTTTGGGGATGAGGACCAGCAGCCTGTCCTGTTCTCTCAGCACCAACAGTGTGAGTAAAGCGACTAAAGATGTGCTTTAAGAGCACCCCAATAGTTGCAATAGGAGATGAAGCGTGGGGAGCTTTTTGGGAGAGGGATTTTGTCTCTCTGATCTGATTCAATTCCTTTGAGTTGTCCAAATAGCAAACACTCAATTGCCATAATTTAACCAGGCTTGCAAAAGGCCTTTGAGAAGATCCTGACGAAAAAGCTGCCTCTGTGGAAGTTCATTTGTTATGAACCAAGAAAGAGGGGAATGTTAGGAGCAAAATGTATCTAAAGAAAGGAAAGCAGAGTTGGTTTATTTTTATTATGATCTATTTGCAACATGGCATTGGATGAAAGGCAGCTGAAATCTTGAGTCATGTCTCCTAAGTTGGTCAGTGTGAAAGGCAGGAGAGCAAACAGCAGCAGCTGCACATGATCTAAAGGTACCTGTGATAGCTGGATGTGGAGAGAGCCATTAGAAACATAGAGAAACCTCATCAAGCTGAGAGAATAGGGACTGAGTCAGTGTAGACAAGCTTGGAGCAATGCACATTAAAGCAAAAGATGCAGGTGCCTGTAGACCTCACAGGGCTCTCAAGCAGCTGGCACAAGTCAAAGCAAGAAGCTGGATGTTACTAGAGGTAACTTAAGGCAGACCTTCACTCATGTCTGCAGCTACAGGCTGGGAACAGCTACCTACAACGAGAGGGAGGAATTGGGTGGTGAATAGTATGGTGAGGATGGAAATGTTTTGGCACCAACGAGTGGTTCAGCCCCTAAGGACTGTGCAGTTTGGGTCAGCTGCTTCCTGTAGAAAGTGCTGCAGTAGCCTAAGAGGTGTGACAAGACAGCAGAGAAAATAGTAAGTGGTGATCAGACATGTGGAAAAGTCTTGTAGGAGGAAAGACTGGGAAGATAGGAGTAGAAAAACTTGAGCTAGAAGGGGAGCAAGTTCATCTTGTGAAGGAATAGGTGCTGTTGATGGTTTGGAGAGAAGTCTTTTTTCTCACAGACATGCAAGAACTGAGGGGAATTAAAAGGTGAGAAATGAAAACCTTGTGGAAGGAATATTTTCATATGGCATGCTAAGAAATTTACTGCTCTGGGCGAGAACTTGTGAATACTCAGAAGGGAGTTGAGATTGCTGTACATAACAAGGCCGTGGTTGTTATCACAGGTCTAGAAAATCTTGGAAGAAAATATGAGGCTTTTGGGTGTAAGCCAGCCTTTGACCAGAGATCAGCAGGAGGTCTTATGGGTTGGACTTGTTGATATACATACCCTGGCTGCAAGGTTTTTACACCTGGTTTGGAAAAAATGTGGTGCTGGCTGCCATGTGTGGTAGGAAGCAGGACCTCCAGGCTGGATTAGTAAGACGTTGACTTATGTTGCTGTGAATCTAGGTGTGCTTTACAAATGTTGTGATTGCAAGACCTGGATTCCTTTAATTAAAATGTAAAATTCAAACAAGAAACTTCAGCTCTTTGTGCTCAAACCCATTATTATTAAAGAATATCCCCCAATGGCTTTGTCGGCGTCACTTCCCTTGTGGGAAGTTTGCCAGCTCGGTGGAGAAAAGTCCACTTCAATAAGCCCTGGCTATTGAACACTTCAGAGCTGCATAGTTAGTGGTGTGATTTATTGCTTCCCAACTGGAGAGGTTAGAAAGCCCAAAGATTTTTCCTGTTGGAAATAAACCTTTGGCTGTGCCTCTGTGTGTGTGCCTTGCAGCAGGATTCCGTTATCATGGTGTTGCTTTCTCCTGGGGTCTGTTACCACTGCTGATGAGGTTTTTAACACGATGATTTCGAGGAGAGGGGTGTTTGGACATTCTGTACTTCACTATCCCATTCCTTTCCTTAAGTCAAGAGGCTCAAGTGCTTTCAGTATGGTACTCACAGCATACAGGATGCAGGAGTCCCATTTCTGGCGTGTGTTCTGTGTAACAGCTGGATGAAATAAATTGTTTCATATGAAATATTTGAGGACTCTGAGTTCTTAAATCAAGGCCAGAAGCAGCTCAATGACTGAGGAATTGTCAACATCTTGTGCAATTCCATTAAGTGCTGCTTTTCATTGATCTGCAACTTCATTGTTGACAATTAAATCCATTTCAGCGCCGAAGCTAAACATTTTTAGCGGGAGGTAGCGAAATCTTTTGTCCTGAATGATTTTTCTCCTCTGTTTTGTAATTAAGTACAAAGCGTGCCGCCAAGTCGTTGCTGTTCAGCTGTACTAAATACCTGCTTACCGTGGGATAATTGCTATCAGCAGATGACAGAGTTGCTAGTAACCACGCTTTTCAACACATGGTTTCAATTTACATAATCAAAGACTTTGCTGGTGTCCTTGGAAATGAGGATGAAAGATAGCTGTGTGCTAAAAATGAGAAATGGGTTTCAGCAAATTATGTGTATCCAGTACAACAGATGAATTGCTCCAGGGCCTCTATGATACTTGTTGGCTGTTGTACCCAGCCACCTCCTCCATCCTTTGCAGTAATAGTTTCTGTCATCTGCCTTTATTTATCCAAGTGTTTTCCTGACCGATGTCTAATCAATATGAAATGTACAATCAGGTCTTAAATCTGATTAATTATTGCAAGGCTTGTGAGATGTGTATTGAGGTACACTTCCCGGGGGCAGCGGGCAGCAGGGTTTGTGCCTTCCGCATTCTTCATTCCAGAGAAGTCCTGACAGTTTGTAGTGGCTGTGACAGCTTGCACCAACTGCCCACTTCCTCACGTTCAAACTGAAGAAAATTGGGTTTCTATTTTTTGAAAGATCTATATTTTTGATAATTTTTTTTTTAATCTTGCAATAAGAAGCTTGCTTGCAATTTTACTTAGGCAGAGAGCATCACAGTATCACAGTATCGCAAAGGTTGGAAGAGACCTTGAAGATCATCGAGTCCAACCTGTCACCACAGACCCCACGACTAGACCGTGGCACCAAGTGCCACGTCCAATCCCCTGTTGAACGCCTCCAGGGACAGTGACTCCACCACCTCCCTGGGCAGCACATTCCAATGGCGTATCACACTCAGTGAAGAACTTTCTCCTCACCTCGAGCCTAAACTTCCCCTGGCGCAGCTTGAGACTGTGTCTCCTTGTTCTGGTGCTGGTTGCTAGAGAGAAGAGGCCAACCCCTTCCTGGCTACAACCACCCTTCAGGTAGTTGTAGAGAGCAATGAGGTCACCCCTGAGCCTCCTCTTCTCCAGGCTAAGCAACCCCAGCTCCCTCAGCCTCTCCTCACAGGGCTGTGCTCAAGGCCTCTCCCCAGCCTCGTTGCCCTTCTCTGGACACATTCAAGTGTCTCGATGTCCTTCTTAAACTGAGGGGCCCAGAACTGGACATAGGACTCAAGGTGTGGCCTAACCAATGCAGGGTACAGGGGCACAATGACCTCCCTGCTCCTGCTGGCCACACTATTCCTAATGCAGGCCAGGATGCCATTGGCCTTCTTGGCCCCCTGGGCACACTGCTGGCTCATGTTCAGGCAGCTGTCGATCAGCACCCCCAGGTCCCTCTCTGTTTGGGAGCTCTCCAGCCACTCCGACCCCAGCCTGTAGCTCTGCATGGGGTTGTTGTGGCCGAAGTGCAGCACCCGGCACTTGGACTTGTTGAATGCCATCCCGAGAGAGAATATTTTCAAGAGCAGTACTTAACTTACCAGAGTAGTAAAAGAAAAGAAATGCTCTTTTTCAATTAAAGAATGGTGTAAAATATTTCCTTGGGAGGCTGAATGGTTAGCCCCCAAAGATAATGCTGCAAAATGCTGAAAACTCCTACGGTACTCTTACTTGTGCAGTAAGGCCTTTGAGCTTAATCCAAAACCCTCTCAAGAGAATAGAAAATTCAGTGCTGATTCTGAATTTCTCTCTTAAGATGCCTGAATATTCCCAGGCCAGACATAGCCTGAATCCTAACATGGACAGAAGCAGGAGTGACAAGATAAGATAAAGTCTAGTTTCCAAATGAAACTCACTTCTTCCAGGCATGGAGGTTTGGATGATTTTGTGTTTAGAAAAGCTGTTTGGCTACTATACGTTGACAGCATTATGCAGGACATTGTCTAAGGAGATTTCATTCCCCAAGTACCACAAGGTGTGGTCAGAGATGCCCAGTTCACACCTTTGTCCAACCTGGTGGTGCCCCAGCTCTTGTCATGAAATGCCCTGTGCTAGCACTGGGCATCATCTCTGGTCTTTGGGGTAATCAAACACGGTGAACCTATCTGCAAACAACACCTGACCTGGCAAAATTAGAGTGTTCTTTAGTGGTGGATTTGCGAATTTCAGATCTGGAGAATTTCAACATGGCCTTTTTTGTCTGCAGAAGAACAGTTGGGTTTTGTCCCGTGGCTTCCTCGTGTTCCTGTAACGTTAACATGCCACCTCTGGTCATCCACGGGAAATATAATGTAAACTCCCAGCTACAGTCTCTCCAGCTCACATGCACTCATTTGGCTTGCCTACAGGTCTTCCCAGAGTGGCCTTCTCTGCAACCCTGGTGTTACTGTGCCAGTCAAGTAGTAACCACATAGACCCAGTTATCTGCTGGCTGTGCTTGTGTTACTTGAAGAGCACGGAGTCCTGCACCTTGAGACATCTCCAGATTGTGTGTGTTAAGTGAAAAATAGAGGAATTTGGGGTTTAAGATGCATCAAAGGGCAAAGACAGGAAAGGAAGTGATGGAAGTTGCATGTGTGGGACACTCTGTACAGGGAATTGATTGAATACCATCCTGAATATATTTGAAAGCTATATAGATACAGTGCTTAAGGATATGGTATAGTAGTGGCCCTATTAGAGCTAGGTAATGGTTGGACTTGATGATTTTGAAGGTCTTTTCCAACCATAGTGATTCTGTGATTCTCCTCAGTCCCCAGACAGCATCAAATTGTGGCTTTATTCTGTTTCTGGTAAAAAGACTGAATGCTTCTGATTGCAATGGGAACAGGGAAGCCTGTGTCAGCACAGGACTTTGTGAAAGCTCTTCTGGATAGTGATGCAGCAATTCACTTTACCCAGATGAGAGTATGGAGGCTGCCATCAAACCAAAGGTAGCTTGTTTGGTTCCTCAGCTGGTGGCTGGAGATGAATTCATCTGCTGTATAAACAAGTTCAGGAAGTTGTATGGTTGGGTTGTCTGTGTCATCGTGCTGTGAATGATTTCCCCCCCCCCCCCCCTTAACTTTTACACCAAGTTAGTTGGTCGGTCGGTGTTCAGACATGACGTGATGTGCAAAGACATGCAAAGAAAGAGAGTCATCTGTAGAGCCCAGAAATACTGAAACGTGGAATTGGTAGTGTTTGTCACTGATGAGGGATTTGAACTCCTTAAGCAGATACTGTGGGAGGAAGAATTCATTCTGCTTTCTATGTCATCAAGGCATGTGCCAGCATAGTTGGGGCAGAGAGACTCCAGGACATTGACACCATCCTGGGGTACAGCACAGGTGCAGTGGCGTAAGAGAGAGGGAGAAACTGTACACGTGTTCGGTGTTTGACATTTGGAATAACATTAGCTTACTAAATACAGCATCTCCTAAGCTGCAAGCTAACAGGAATGGTACTTCAGGGGCTGTGTAATGAAGATGTAAGCAGCAGCAAAAAATACCCAGGAGACACTAGGATTCATAGCCTGTTTCTCCAGCAGAGGAGGAACGACTGCATGAGGGACAGACTCCACAGCAGAGACCTGTGCTGAATAAATGTTACACACACGAGAGACACTAAAAATATCAAAGGAAAAGATTTAATGGATGCACGGAGTGCAGGGTGTTCCCCATAGGTTTGGAAGCATCACCTCAGCAGGATTTTCAGACCACCTACTGTATTCATCTGGTAGGGAATTTCTAATGACAAGGCTAAGCCCTCAAAGCCCTAATTACTATGCCTTTCTGTCAAAAACTAAATGAATCTCCTAACTCTTACACCTGTAAGGACTAGGAACATAGACCCACCTCTTCCTGAACAAGCTGTTGCTTATTTCTTTCCTCCTTGGGGACCTGCCTTAACATGTGGTGATCACACTCTGGCTAACTTTTAATCATGTTTGATCAAACAGGATTGATCCAAAGAATTAATGCAAATGTAGTTTCCTTTATTTAGAACCTGCAGTTTAATTGCAGTGAGATAGACCCTAGGCATACAGCAGAGTAATTATTTTTCTTCCTCTGGAGTTCCACCATTTCCCTTATAGTCTCCTGTTCCAACTTTGTGGAGGAGCCTCTGTGCCTGTTAGAGATTGCATACTCCAGAAGTGATTAAAGTAGGTTTAAATACTCAGCAAATAAGCCTGTTACCTTTCCCCTGCTCTTTCTTGCTTGCTCTTTCTTCTCCTCCTCTTTACCTCCCTTTTGCCCTCCAAGGGTTTTTTTCCCCAACTCTTGTCCACTAATTGTTAATCTGGTCTCCACTTAACCAAGCAGGTCACCATTGCGTGGAGCCTCTAAAACACTTACTAACAGGGAGCCTGATGTGGCCTTGTTTTCATCTGTGCATGAAATCAAACCCAAATGATGATAGGTTTGTGACACATTCCTGCCAGGCTGTCTCTGGCAGCTCCCGGGATGCAAAGGCTGGCAAACACCTGTGTGCCTGGGCTGTGGGCCGGCGGAGTACACGCTCCGTCATCTTCATTTCCACTTCTTTACTTCAGGGTTTGAACAATGTAGCTGCCAATTCTTTGAACATGTATTATTTTATTAGAGAACTGTGGAATTGTTTTAGTTGGAAAAGACCCCTAAGATCATCAAGTCTGACTGTCAATCTAACACCACCATGAAGTGGTGTACCACTTCATACTAGAGAGAAGAGACAACCCCCACCTCACTCCAGCCTCCTTTCAGGTAGTTGTAGAGAGCAATGAGGTCACCTGTCAGCTTCATCTTCTCCAGGTTAAACAAATGCAATTTCCTCAGCTGCTCCTCACCAGACCTGTTCTCCAGATCCTTCACCAGCTTCATTACCTTTCTCTGGACATGCTTCAGTCCCTCCATGTCCTGTTTTCTTTTCCAGTTGATGTATTTTGAGGAGGCTTATCAGAGAGAGATGAGAGACGGATGAACACACTCACGTGCAGAGTGTGTGGTCCAAATCTCATGTCTTTAAAGGGAACATACTCAGAATTAATCAGTTGTCACCTTGACTTCTTTGGCCATGCATATGAAAAGTCATGTCTGAAATGAACATCACTGAAACAAAACTCAAAGCAAAAATATGTTCCTTCCCTTAAGCTTTTTGTTCTGTTCATTTGGCAGCCCAGGCAATAAAGATGTTACAGTAAATGTCTGACAGAAATTAGGGATAAAGGGAAGTGCCGAAGAAATGAGCAGTTCTCCAAGCAGAGAACCTGATGGAGCCAGGCTTCCTGTGTAGGTCTTTCCCTCTCATTGTACCTATGTGTGCTTGTGGCATTCAGGAGATCATTTCAGTGGGCTTTGTGTGGTCATTTAGGGACTGGTTTTGTGAAATACATGTACAGATGGTATTACCTGCATGCACAGATTTATGAGCTTAGGTTTATGGCCACAAATCTTGGAGTCAGGCAATTATTATGCAAGCCTAATTTTTCTTGATGAAATACTATCATGGTAGCACAGGGAAGCTGGGAAACTAATCCCTGGCAGAAGACCCAGGAGACGAGTATGGAGGAGCTGATGTACATTGTGCTACAGAGACAGAAGCAAAGCACTTCTCCTCGTATTTTGCCAAAGGCAGTAGTGGGGATATTTGGGGAGGTTTGGGTGAGGAATTGCAAAGCACTTGAATCACTGCACTGAGCTCAACTTTGGTGTGCTTGTTAGGGGTTTTTTTAATGCATTGATGAAGACACCAACAACTTTTTCTACACGATAAAATAGGAGAAGAGGCATTAGGAGAAGGACTTGTGGGTTATGGGTGCTACTGGAATGGGCTGGATTCAATGTGATTTCACGTTGGCATGGTCCTTGATAAAAACAAACTGCCTGGAGTGTGACTCGGGCACGGGGTTGGATTGGTTTTGCCTGTTTTGTCACACACTCAACTGTTCCATCTCTCTTTTGTTGTTGCAGATAAAGAGTTAGGAGTCAGCACACTAGCTGAAAATGACGACCCTGGTGCTAGGGGCCCAGCTGTCCCGAAAATATCAGGATTAGAAAGGAGTCAAGAGAAGAGCCAGGACAGCAGTAAAGACCCAATACTTGAGCCTGTGGTGCCTAAAGACCCTTGTCCTCAGGTGACACAGCCTTTGGCCCAGCCCCAGTTGGAGCCGCAGCCCGAGGCGCCCTGCCCCAGCCCTGCGCTCGCCCCACGGCCGGAGGCCCCTGCCCAGCCGCCCCCGCCGCAAGCCGCGCAGCTGCCCCCAGCCTCGGAAGAAGCCAGCCGCCCGCCGGCCCCGGCGCCGCCCGTCCAGCACCCGCCCCGGCCGCAGTCACCCGTGCAGCCGGCGCATCCCAGCCTCCCTGCGGTGCAGCCCCACCCGGCCTCTCAGGGCCTTTCGCAGCCACTCTCTGCCTATAACAGCAGCAGCTTGAGCCTCAATAGCTTGAGGTAAGTGAAGGGAGACCCATGCGTGCTGGAGCAGCGTGCCATGCAGGCTCGCTGGCTGCTGGTGATGCTTTACCGTGCCTGGAGGAAGCGGAGATGAATTAGCTAAAGGAGTGAAGTGACAGCACATCCTGTCCCATCACTGGGAAATACAGGGGGCTTTGTACACGTAACCTTAATTCCTTCCCTGAAACGAGCCAGGATGACTTTATTTCTGATCTGGCATTCCCATAACTGTGAGGTCTTCTCAAGCGCTTAATTAATTTGCTTTTTGCTTTTCCTGCCTGTCATTGTGTCCTCAGGATTTTTGGAGTGATTTTTAAGTGATACAGACTCAGGAAAAATTCCCAGTTCTAGCACATGGGGCTGCTTCTTGCACACTGAATTCTCTTACCCTCTCATCCCTGCAAACATCTTCTGCTTTCTCCAACCACTGACATGCCCTAAAGCAAGACCCAGGCTACAGCTGCTATTGGCCCTGTTGACAGCCTAGCACAAACGGTCTTGCACCAATGACTTTAAAACTTCCATTTCTCCTGTATTGCTAACACCTTGCAGTCTTCAGTGGTTTTCTCTGCACTTGGCTACAGTGAGATAAACCTCACCTTTTATAGGGAGATAAC
Source organism: Picus viridis (assembly GCA_033816785.1). Lineage (NCBI taxonomy): Eukaryota > Metazoa > Chordata > Aves > Piciformes > Picidae > Picus > Picus viridis. Next base: position 9,362,866 of record CM066598.1, read on the forward strand.
AAAGATGAACAGGGACGGTAAACAACATCATTTGGACTTGGTGATCCCAAGGATCTTTTCCAGCCGGAACGTTTCTGTGAGTCTGTGAACATGTCCACAGGAGCCCATGATGTCTCTGTGAGTCAGGGGCCTCAGGTTTCCCTAATTCTAGGCCAGTGCTGTCAGCACAAGGTCACCATTCCCCAAACCTGAGCTTCCAGCAGGCAGAAGGTGCCCTTCAACACCTGGTGAAGTAGCATTATGGTCCCTTCACAGTTTGTCTAAAGACTGGGAGGTATTTAAGACTTTGGTTTATTTTTAACCAAGTTGGTGTATTTCATGTCTCTAAAAGTCACTGCAGCAGAAGCACGTTGTCAACTTGAAGTGGAATTAAGCACTGTGTGAATGCATTTGAAATACTCCTTAGTAGGAAAGGAACCTGAAAAATTGCAACCAGTGTAGTCACAAATATTTACTTTGCTGACTTTCCTTACTATATTGTGGGGGTAGAGAGAGGCAGTAACTGTAGAGCAAGCATATGGCTGTTGTTGCCTTCTCATTTCACACTTTTTGCAGTCTTTCGTCTTACCAAGTCATAGCAAAAAGGAAAATTAACTTTTATTAATGCAGTGATTACTGATTTTGAGCTTCATTTGCCTGAAAACATGAATCAGAAGCAGTCATGCAGAAAGAACCTGGTAATTAAGTAATGAATGCATAGGGTTGATTACTCCTTTGTGTGTCATTCCTGTGTTACCGGAGGACAGAATATCAACCACTTAGAGGGAGAATACGTCTCAGGTTTTGGTGCAGAGAGACCACAGGAAGTAAAAGACACTAGAAAGTGTAGAGCAGATGGTGGGAGAAGGGAGTGTCACAGTGGTACTGATAGAAAGCTAGAATGGTAACTTGCATTTGTAACATATAACGTAGATTAGTAATGGGTTTAACGCGAGCCTTGCGTAGCTTGGTGGGGTTGTGTGTACATTTGGAGCTTCTCTGTCCTCTGTGCAATGCTTAATTGCTTTTCTTTTCATTAACAGCAGCAGCAGAAGCAGCACTCCTGCCAAGACTCAGGCCCCTCCTCCACACATATCTCACCATCCCTCAGCCTCGCCATTCCCCCTCTCTTTACCCAGCCACAGCCCGCTGCATACCTTCACGCCCACCCTCCAGCCCCCGCACACCCACATCACCCCAATATGTTTGCCCCTCCTACGGCTTTGCCTCCTCCACCTCCATTGACGTCAGGGACACTGCAGGTTCCAGGACACCCAGCTGGTAGTACCTACTCAGGTAAGAGACAAGTGGAGTATGGCCTGAGCATGGCCTGTGCAGGGTAGGAAGGTGATTCTCCAGATTTAGCCAGAATCATTGGGTTTGGTCCATTCAGTGAAGGCTGTTGGTTGGGTAGAGGCTGGATTCATTGTGGAATGATGTGGAGTGATATCAAAGCCTAAAACCACCTAGACATACCCAGTGACCTACTGCCTGGGGAGTGAGTATTTTTGAAGGTTGTGGGTTTTCCATGTCTGTTTTTTCCTTCCCATAATAACAACACCTAAGGTTTGTAATGTGCCCATGACCACCTTAGCAAAGTCTTAGCTGCAGTTGAGGTCTGCTCACATTGCAGTGCTGGGCTTGTGTACATGCAAGATTTTAGGCCTCAGGGGGTGGGATGCAGGGATTCTTATCAGTGGAGAAAATGGTGCTTTTCCAGGCTCCCAGAGATGGGAAGTGTCTGTTCCTCCCAGGTTACTGAGAGGGAACTGAGGGAAGAAAATACAGATTATCATCACTGAAGTACCCCTCCACACACAGCAGGGTATTCATATTAGCAGCAGCCACTCAGTGTTTACTCTCACTCCAGCTTGCCCCTACCTCCTCACTGTCTGTATCCATACAAATGTAGGGAAAACCTTCAGGTTAATGCTCAGAGGAATGCTGTAGTGAAGACAGGGGAGAGAGGGGGAAATGGAGATTGTTGTTCTGTCTCTGAGGCCTTTGGGGAAGATCTGAGGGAGTTTTCTTCCCCTACACACTGTTGTGATTTATCACCAGGAAGTTTTAAATACAGCTTTGCCTCCATAGCCAGCAAAAAATCAAGTGGCACAATGTCCCAGAAAGTTCCTGAACTCATGGAGAGTTGTTTTGCTGTTTGTCTTTCAGAACAAGATCTCCTCCGTCAGGAACTAAACACGCGATTTCTGGCCTCGCAGAGCGCAGATCGCGGGGCCTCCCTGGGTCCTCCGCCCTACCTGAGGACCGAGTTCCACCAGCATCAGCACCAGCACCAGCACACACACCAACACACACACCAGCACACCTTCACGCCTTTCCCTCACGCCATCCCACCCACTGCCATCATGCCGACGCCAGCACCGCCCATGGTGCGTACCCCAGGCAGAAATGTGAGGATAAGTAGAGCACAACTCTATTCTTTATTACAAACCTTTAAGCATTTGCCAGGTTGTGGGGAAGGAGTTTTCTGCTGCCCAGGTGTGGTTGAGTAGGAGAGGAGGGGCTGTCCCTTCCTCGTGGCTGTCACATGTTCAATAGGTTCAGGTGGCAGCACAGGGGCTGAGGATGAGGCTGCTGGCTGGAGGGACACTTCCCAGTGCTTGGAGCACTCTGGTGCTCCTTCCTTTTGCCGTCTCGTAAAGGCTTTGTTTTAGCTTGAGGAAAGAAAAATCCCCAAGTGGTTCATGGCAAACTAAAGTTCTGCATAATTTTTCCTCTCTGTTGGTTGCAAAATAATAGAGGAGTCGTTTTCTGTGTTACCAACAGAACTCAAGCAAGGAAATATAAAGTAACTAGTTTGTGCTTTGATCCCTTTGCAGTTTGACAAATACCCTACAAAAGTTGACCCCTTCTACCGTCACAGTGTGAGTTTTATTGCTCTCTCTAAAACTGACTTAACTGCTTTTCTGTGGTGGGTTGGGATCACCACTCAATCAATGGCACAGTGTTGAATCTCTCCCTAATCATCACTCCAGGATTTACCATTATCGTCCTTGGTTGCTTTGGCTTTTTCAAGGCTTGCATTCATGGTGCTTGTTTCTGATAAAGATGCAGTATCAGCTTTTCCAATCAAAAAATCTCTTGCTCATACACCATTTGGAGGCAGGGTTGATGTGAAAAAGATGAGACAGAAGAGCTGACTGTTACATGAAGCAGGGAAGAGCAGTAATTTCATCACTGTGTTTCAGTGGTGCCACAAACCCTTAGACTGACATTTTTTCCCGAGAAACTTGAAATGAAATGACAAACTATCATGCCAGAGCCTTCAGGGATAGGTAATCTAATAGTTCCCCTAATATATCATATTTTGGTTTATAAAACCTGAAAACTTGTCTTACTCTTCCAATTTCAAAGGCACATCTGATCCACTGGGCTTGTTATGTTTTGAAAGCTGTCTGATGACAGCAGTGTGAATCCAGCTATGCACTAGCTGTGTTTACCTGAGAGCTACCAAAAATGTGATTTAGTGAGGTGAACTGATTTTTAATATTCCAGTGAATGGCAAAGCTTCTGCTCTTAAGGCTTTGAATCTACTGATTCATTTGCTGCTGGAACCTGGGTTGCATTTCCTTCATTGTATCGACACAGGCAGGTTCTGGGTTGAATCTGACAAGAATTTCTCAACCCAATACAGTGATATTTTGATGAGAGAAGGAGTACTGCATCAGCACTCAGAAATTGGCAAAGCACTTGGCTTTATGTGTTGATTTTGCTTAGAAGTGGAACTGGGCAAAAAAAACTGGTTCAAGACGATGGTGTGATGCTTCCTGCTGTACCCATGAAACACAGTTCGTGCTAACAGCTCCTGCCTGCAGTCCATGTGACTGGGCCTATTAATTTCTGACACCTCATTTGAGTAACTGGGACTGTAGGAGTGTGTTTGCAGGATCAGAGCTCCAGGAGTATTAGGCAAACATTTAAGCCTGCGATAATCACTTCGACTCCAAAGGGTAATGCTGCTCATTTGCATCATTGTTTGTAAAATTGCACTGGTATTTGCTGAGCTTTACATGGAGTCAAAAGATAGATTATCATCCCCCCTGGCTTGTTGATTCAAGCAAGAACACGGAACTGGGAAATAGGTAAATGAATTTTAGACAAATAAAGCACAGAAGTCAACATGTAATACAGGAAACACTGCAGAAGTCTCCAGCTCTATATGCTTGTCAAATGCAGTGACATAATCTCTTACAAATCTGGCAGTTAACCCGAGCTGCAGGGGTCGTGGTGTTACCCCCTTTAAAGTGAGGGAGGGCTTCGCGTTGTTCTCAGCTAGCCAGTGAGCCGCACTGTTGGACTTGGCGCAGCTCCACCAGCAGAGCTCTGGTCCATTGTGCCTCCCCTGCCCTTCCTTCAGGAAAGGTTTGTCCTTGTGGAGCAGTTGCAAAATAAGCACTGCTGTGTCTGTTGGATATTTAGTGAGCTAATACCAGGAGATCAAGGTGATGGCTACAAATCCCATTGGATTAGCAATTTTTCTTAAACTGCAGCAAGGCCATGCTAGCCAAGGTGTTTCAGTAATCTCTTCTGCTGTGACTACAGCTTCTGGAGGTACCAGAGGAACTGCTTGCAGCAGTTTCCTGAGCAGCTGCAGTATCAAAAAGCAGATCTTTGCTGGCTTAAGCACATAGCTGGCAGGGCTTTTCCTATTGTAGAAATACAGTATTTTGAGCAGGGCCTGTTGTGGCAGGACAGGGAGTGATGGTTTAAACTGAAAAAGGTGAGATTTAGACTAGAGAGAAGCTGGCCTGTGCTGCCCAGAGAGATGGTAGATGGCCCATCCCTGGAACCACTACAGGTCAGGTTGGTAGGGCTGAGCAACCTGCTGTAGTTGCAGATGTCCCTGATGACTGTAGGGGGCTTGGACTAGAGGGCCTTTAAAGGTCCCTTCCTACCCAAAGCATTTTAAGTTTCTATGAAACGTTATGAAACTGACACTTCCCCAGACCTTTTCCTGGTGACATGAATTTCCCTTATGGATCCCCACCAAGAATTCAGATATCTTAAAAAAAGAAAAAAGAAAAAAAATAATAAAAGCTGGCCATGTGTTTAAAGCTTGCAAGCAAACTTTGCAGGAGAATAAGGTCCGTTTCCTTGAAATCAATCTACTTTAGAGTAGGAGACAAAGCTCATGTAGAGATTTAAACCAGTTTTCTTTCTTGACATCTTTGATTTTGCAATCACTTCTTTGAGGGAGGGCCTTGCTGCATGTAGCTCAGTGAGGCATTACTTTTACCCCCAGCTAAAGCTGGCTCCAGTTCAGTGTTACACTTGGCCCCAGGAGAGATGCAAGTACTGCTTTGTTCCCTGGAGAAAGCAAGAAGAAATGCTGCCCAAAACAGAGGGAGAAAAAGGAATCACTGACTGTGAAAGAATTATTTTGAAAGCTGGAGGAATTTAAGGAAGATACAAAGAGATCCTGGAGAGACAATATTTATCTTTTGTTAATAATTTTGACCTTGAGGAAAGGTCACAATTAATTAACTTGCCAGTTCTTATAAAACTCTAAAGAAAGCTTTCCTTATTATTAGTCAGAGACAATAGAACACGAATAGAATAGAATAGCAAATAGAAGAATATGCTCTAAAATTATGTCTCCTTCCATCATTTGGAATTAGTCCATTACACACAGAACTAAATGCAGAGGTCACTGGGGGGTTTAAAACACATTTTACTCATTAAAAGTTACTGTAAATGAGAACATGCTTCTCTTAATGATTTCTCAAATGCCTACAGTTCAGTATCAACTAATCTGAAATGATTTCTGCATCATTGAATGGAGCATATCCAAATTAAATAGAACTAAAAACAACAATAAAAATGTTTTATGAAAGGAGACTTGATTCTGTACTTCTGAACAGAGGGGAAAAAAAGATACCTCTAAAATACTGAAATATTTTCTCAGCTTTCAATAAAGATGATATGAAAAGGCCTTGCAAGATAAGCTAGTGGAAGGAAAACTAATTAAGAAGAGCACATACATATGCCTGGCATAAAAAAATCCATCCAAACTGTGTGAGACTGATTTCCTCTGGGATGTGATTGATCTTCTCAGTGTTTGTGCCCGCTCTGCATGTCCAGTCTTTCACTTTTGCCCAGTCCTGCTTCTGTTCAGTTGGCCATTAACTCATTTATTTTGACCTTAAAAGTAGCATACAGTAGATTGAGTTTGATCGGCTGTGTTCGGAGGTGAATTTGTATCAGCCAGATAACCCTGTTAGGTTTTTGGGAGGCAACAGCAGGGGGAGCTAGCAGCCATCATCCCCTGTTAGACTCTGAGGCTTCACAGTGAGGCAAGTATTTGGAGTGTGATGCTTTGAACCCCTGCCTCCTACCAGAAAGCAGTTTTGTGTGTAATCTCAGCATTTTCCATGGAATTGAGCCAGGTGACTGTGTTGCAGCAGAAGTAAAAGACTCACAGCCAGAGCACAGAGAGGGATAAGATTTGGAGGCTATGGTTTACTCGCTTGTTTCCCTGTGTTTGTCTGCATTAGTACAGGAACACTTTGGAGTTGTTGGTTTGTTTGTTTGGGTTTTTTTTCCCCCCTGAATTCTCTTAGAACAGATACATTTGGATTGGTGAGGTCAGTGGAGATGTGCATTTCTTTTTTATATGCTTAGTAGCCTGTCTTTATAAAAACAGTGCTCTGAGTTTTTGGGGAGGTTCTGCCTCAATGTTTTGTTTAAATAATCATTCTTAACAAATCAGATTGACTCTCTGCTAATATTAGATGTGGCAGGATATCCTCTCAGACAGGCTAATGAAGTAAGAGCTGTGTGTATTTTCCTCATTTCCTACAGACACTATTACAGACCTAAGGTACTAATGGAGTTTTAATGATACAATATCCTAGAACTCATAAGGCTTTTATATATATATATATATATGTATACACACTTAAACACCAGTTTTCTGAGTCTGGCTTGGCTCAGTGTTCTGCTTTTTTCTAGAAATGGTTGGCAAACCATACCCATTTCAAACTTCTTTCCAACTGGAAAATTAATAGATGGGAGAAAATCTCTCTGATGCTATGATGGCCTAATCTAGGAGAGAGGTTGCTGCTTTGTGATTTTGGAACTGCTTTTAAGCTCTAAACGTCATGACATTTGTGAACATTCCATTGACTGCTCTAACTAACATTGTTGCAACAAGATCACTGCTTCAATGCTTCTCAGTTTTCCTCCATGTACCATTTCCCTAATACTATGTGGGAATGCCTTCTCTGTCTTGTTCAGCTTCCTGTCTTTGTTTTGACGTGCACTTGTATTTATGTTCTTCTCTCTCTTACAGCTGTTTCACTCCTATCCTCCAGCTGTATCAGGTATTCCTCCCATGATTCCTCCAACTGGCCCCTTTGGCTCACTACAAGGAGCTTTTCAACCCAAGGTAAGAGGTACAACAGTACACTGGTGTGGTGAGCCAGGTTAGGTTAAGGTTTAGCATGTGCTTTAGAATCATAGAATTGTTAGGGTTGGAAGGGTCATCTAGTTCCAACCCCCTGCCATAGGCAGGGACACCTCACACTACAGCAGGTCGCTCACAGCCACATCCAGCCTGGCCTTAAAAACCTCCAGGGATGAGGCTTCTACCACCTCCCTGGGAAACCTTTTCCAGTGTCTCACCACCCTCATGGGGCGGAACTTCTTCCTAACATCCAATCTGAATCTACCCATTTCCAGTTTTTTCCCCATCCCCCTAGTCCTATCAATACCTGACACTCTAAAAAATCCCTCACCAGCTTTCTTGTAGGCCCCCTTATGATACTTTAGGTTCTGGAGCACTTGAGATCTGAGATCCTGCCTAATTCCACACAGGACAATTGGCCTTTTCCAGGTCTTGGGATTGTTTAGTCTGGAGCCTGAGGGGAGACCTTACTTCTTTCTACAACTCCCTGAAAGGAAGTTGTAGCAAGGTGGGTGTTGGTCTCTTCTCCTTAGCAATAATTGATAGGGTGAGAGGAAATGCCCTCAAGTTGCACCAGGGGAAGTTTAGGTTGGGCATTAGAAGAAACTCCTTCCCTGAAAGTGTTCTCAACCACTGGAACAGGTTGCTCAGGGAGGTGCTTGAATCCCCTATCCTTAGAAGTATTTTAAAATGCAGGGATGTGGTGCTGAGGGACACGGTTTAGCACCGGATGTGGTGGAGTTAGAGGATGGTTGGACCTGATGATCTTAAAGGTCTTTTCTAACCCATATTATTCTGTGATTCTGTGAAAACTAAATTCTTTCTTATTAGCTTCAGATACGTCTACATGTATTTAAAAACCACATACATATATATAATGGCATAGTTAACTTTAGAAACAATGTGCTCAGTTCTCAGTACACATTAGTGTAAGGTCATGGCATAATCAAGTTGTGAAGAACTCATGATCATTATTGTTTACTCATTTCCATAATTATCTCACAGCTCCACCGTGGTGCAATACACAGATTTAGTTCTCTCTCATTTGTGATGGCTCAGACAGATAAATGTGATGAGTTTGGGGTTTTTCTTTTGTTTTCATGAAGTCACTCTTGATTTGTAAGTGGGAGGAAATTGTATTCTGTAGTCTGCAGTCTTTGCAACTAAAGAGTGAAATCAGGACTGAAATGTCTGCAGAGAAGACACCTCCTCTCTTAAATTGGCCCATCCACTGTAATGACTGAATATGTAAATTGCAGTTCATTAGTGGAATTCTTCATATGTATGGTAATCAGGCTGTTAACAACTGGGTTACTTAATTGTTAGTTACACTGTAGCTGATTTCTTTTTTCCTTCATTTTACTGTAGGAAGAAGCTCTGTCTGAATGTAGTATTTTTATTTATTTTTTTCACAAAGCTTCATTTTGTTACATTAGCTGAACATTGACATTCAAATCATAGGAAACTCTTTACATATTATTTTTTTCCCCTGATGTCTGTTGTGGTAGCAGTTTGCTGAGGATGGAGTTCAGATCCTTGTGCTGTGACTGTGCTGTGATCCCAGGCTGGATGAGGCTCTGGCCAGCCTGATCTAGTGTGGGGCGTCCCTGCCCATGGCAGGGGCATTAGAACTAGATGATCCTTGTGGTCCCTTCCAACCCTGACTGATACTGTGATACTATGACTGAAGAGATTAGCCGTGTTCTGTGTGCTGGCAACCCGGTCAGCAGTTTCAGCCAGTCCAGGGCATAACTGATAAGCAGCAGGGCACGAACTTGCTCCTCCAAACACTACTTTAGATGTGATATCAGAAGTATGTTGCTAATCATCTTTGTGATAGTGAAAAGATTTTCCAGTGTAAACAGTCACTGTTCCCTCATGTTTCGGATTGATGGGAAATTGGTGAGCAATGAGAGTTTGCAGACTGAGATTGCAATGCATCTATTCCTCAATGCATTATAAGGGTTATCTTTTCCTCCTTAAAAAGTTTGCCTTCATTGCTTGGACAGTGTTTATAGTGAAGAAGTATGGTTTTTCTCTTTCAGTTGCTTTTATGCATTGTGTTACTCACTCATCAATGCTGTCTTTCTCTGTGGTATTTCTAGACTTCCAACCCTATTGATGTTGCAGCCAGACCTGGAACTGTCCCACATACCCTTTTACAGAAGGATCCACGGGTCTGTAGAAAATGCTTATTTTCCTCAAGTCAAGCTGAAAACCTTGAGTGCTAGAGCTACCATCTTCCCCATATCCAGATTAACATCTGTACTGCTTAAGTCATTGAGAATGAGATCAGTTGTATAAGAAAAAAGTTAAATCCTGATCCTTAGTTCTGTTCATCACTAGCAAAGGCAAAGAATTAAAATGCAGTGGAAGAGCTCTTTCCTTACACATGGGAAGAGCTCTTTCCTTGCTGCCAGCAGGCATCCCTGCAAGGCCAGGGGTAAAGGCATAAAAGTCCAAGTCAACGTAGACATGTACAAACCTCTTCAAGATTTACATTTATACTCTGTAATTGTTTTTAATGTGGGTAATGACAGTTATTCCCTTGGTTGCTGTCTCATTGATTGCACCAGTGAAATACGGATGCACTTTATCGATCACCTGGCGCCTCTGGATTTTTGAGTCCTGGCCTCTGTGAACAGCAGTTATTGACTCAGCACTTTGTCACTTAGGTTTTTTTCTGTTCTTTGTGAATGCCCTTGGGTTGTTTGTATATTTGAATTAATACACAGTCTCATTTATAGCAGAGCTCTCTGACAAAAGCGATGGGGAGCTCCCCTTAAAAATCCGCGCTGCGGTGTGGCTGAACCTCTGAGTACAGCGAAGCTGTTTTCTTTGGGTTATGCCAAGCTGCAGTACTACAGTTCTCTCTGAATTGGTGCTCTAGTTGAGCTTTATACCAAAAGGAACCACATTTTTTGAGTTTTATTTATCCAATTGAAAAGGTAACTAGAGGCTCCCATCATTATGTCGTTGAGCTTTGTGTTCTCTTTCATCTTGCAGTGTAGCTTAGATTATTTCGAGATGATGGATTGTGCCATCACTGTGTCTGCAAAGTGCCTCTTACACCTATAAATCTCCTTTAGCACTGCTTTTCAAAGCAGAAAATCCAACACAAATGAGAAATACTCAATACATTGGATATATTTTCCAGTGTTAATTGATGAAACTGAGCGGGGAAAAAAAAAGGAGTATAAGGAAATAGTCTATTCCCCCACCCACCAAAAAAAAGCAGGCCACGTAAAAAAAGAATAATGAGAAAACGGGGGGTTCATACAGCCCCTGCTGCAGTGTGGAAAACATTTGAGTCAAAGCCAGATTGTGACAGAGAGCAAAACAGTCAGGCTGTGATGGCTATTTGAATGTACAAGTCAGGGACCTAATGGCATAGCTGTGGTGCAGAGTCACTGGCTTCCAGGGGCACACCTTTCCAGCCTGTTCCAACCTAATTCATGGGATCAAGCCTGTGAAAAAAGGTCCCTGTCTGCTATCCAATCTCCTGTGAGCCAAGCAGCTTTGAAAGATGAGAACAGAGGTTTGCCCAAAGGATAGATCTGTGTTTTTCTTCAAAGCAGTTAACCAGCCATTTTTGTAGCATTAAATCAACACATTAATGCAGATGCCAGAGGATAGAGTGCTCAGTGTGAGGCTTGTTTAGTTGCTTGTCAACACTTAGGTACAACAGCCATGGGGGGAGGGGAACCTGCTCAAATATGGAGGCTAAGGACTAATTATTATCTGAAAGAGCTTCATTTGAAAGTAAAATGATAACATTTTAATTTCATCTCTTAATGAAGCAATACAAATTTGTTAATTAAAGCAATTGTTTGAGTGACAGGCATGTAACCAAGCTGTCATTTCTTCTTCACAGTTGACAGATCCGTTCAGACCCATGTTGAGGGTAAGAAATCTTCTTGTAATACAGTTTGTCAAGCTCATCTCAGTCCCCCCTGTGTTAAAGCAGCAGACTAATTTTAAGGCAACGCAGTGTTTCACCTTGGGTACTTTACACTGTGTGGGTGAGCAGCATGGTCAGTCCTTCTTAGCAGGCATCTTGTGGTCATGCAAGGAGAATACAGAGTTTGAACACTAGAAGTTTTCTGTTCTACTCATGCAACCCCAGAGCATGAGTACTAGAGGTTAAATATTGATAATCCTTCTAGCACACTGAGCCAAACCCTAGAGACCTACCCTGCCAGTGATCCCCTGCCACTTCACTACAGACTGAAGGGTTTTGATTTGCCTTACACACTGTGTGTTTCCAGTGTTATTCAGTGTGGCACTTCCTACCCAAGTACCTCACTGTCAAGTGTAGCCAGACAATCCACTTCAAACACTAAATAGTTCAGAAATAAGGATCAAACGATCCAGTCTTCCCATGATCCAAAAGGGGTTTTTCAGTGTTCAAGAAGGTCTAGGCTTTGATTGGCCCAACCAAGTGAACTTCTTTAACCACTAGCACAGCCAGTTGCTGTGAGTAAGCAAAAGAAGAGTACCTCTGTGAGCTGGGGTTTGGGTTTCTGTGTATTGATTGTTGGGTGATACACACCTGGAAACAGAAGGCAGACCATATGCCACAGTTTGTGAAGCATGTAAATTGCCAGTAGCTTGAATAGCTTGAATTCCTGTGGTATTTTTAAATCAGCAGGAAGCAGTAGTTCTCCAGTTAACTACAGACCCCTAACCGACAAAATTAGAGAGGGTATATCCTGGATGAGTCTTTTTCAGTTAAGATGGCCTGGAAATGGTGTGCAAAATCAACAAGAAAATCTGAATAGCACTCTGGTTCTTTCCTCCCTGTCTCTTCCCCATGACTTAAAAGCATGGTGACAGGAAGGATGCCAAGAACCTTACCAAACAGAGTGAATTGACTGACTCATCTTTTTCAGTATATTTGTGAGCCAGAGTTTTGGAGGTACAGACCAGCAATTACATGCAGGGAGTCAGATGCATTTTGAAAACCAGAGTGATCTTTCAAAGTGCTTTCATTTTCATCTTTTGATGGAAAGGCTGGTCTTAGAATAGCTGCACATTTAAAAGTGAACTCAATGTACAGTTGTGGAGTAACCCAGCTATGCAGAGCAGCTGCTGACTGGGAGACAGTTCCACTGATTTCAGCAACACAAGCTGCATTCTCAGTCAGTGGCATCAGAAGACTGCAAGAGAGCATAAAACCAAAGCATGAGTTTATTTGGAGAGGAGAGAGACCAGGACTGTTTCTGGATTTCCAGACAAGCCTCTTAGCAAAGGGCAAATTCTTTTTGTGTCTGGTTTCCCAAGAGGGTGGAAGAGGGAGGACACTGAAGGGAGACCCTTGGCTTTCAGTTGTCTTGGCATGGGGTATCCCTTAGAGAAAACAGAGTGGGCTGAGGACTGGCAAGAGCTGGCATAAAGCATCACAAAGTTTTGAAAGTTACTGATTCATGTCATATCCCTTTGTGTTTTCCAGAAACCTGGGAAGTGGTGTGCTATGCACGTTCACATCGCCTGGCAGATATACCATCACCAACAGAAAGTCAAGGTCAGTCTTTTGGGCACAGCTGAATTTGAGATGAATTGCACAGAGCAGAGGTTTGCCTCTTGCTGTTAGCAGTTGTGTGGCACAGTTAATGTGCATGTACGTGCATGCACATCTGTCTGTAGCATAGCCTTCCATTTCATAGCGATGGCACAGCACATCTGAAGACCTAAAGGTAGAGTTTCAGGAATATCTGTGATGCCTTGGAGTAAGGGCACCAGGTCTGAGGTGATTACATCCAGTTTGTAGGTAGGAGGAGCTTAATGGGTGCGCCTGTGAGCTTTTATTTAAGGCTGAAGACCCCAACATATCAATATAAATTGTTTTTTAAGTCTGGAGAAGCTTGCACATGTATCCCATTCCTCTTGTGAATGTTCTTGGACAGAAGAGAGCACAGGAAGCTTTCTCCTATCTCTAAGATGCTTTATCCAATGTGGCTGCTCAGGCTCCCATCAGTCTTTTTTCACAACCCCTCTCATGGCTGGAGTTAGCATCTGTAGGTGTCTGGGCTGGTGAGGCAGACACAGCCTCTCAGATGAAGTCATGCTATCCAGACACCGTCTCACTGCACCAAAGGTAAAGGGGTGGGAATCTTTCCTTTGTTGTACATGCTTTAAGACTTTAAGGGTAAAAGCCATGGCCTGAAACATGTCAGAGAAAAATCCGTCACTCGTTTAATAGGTTATTTCTGTTCTTACTTCAGCTAATGCTTTTCATAGCTGATGGGATCTGTGAAGAAGGTTTCTTTCCCTTTACAATATTTTCATTGTTCTTGTCACTGAAAAATTCTGTGCTGCTCTTGAGGTTTTTCAGCAAGTCAGGAAGGGATGGTGTTCTTTTCTGCTCATACTCATACTTCAGGAGTCAAGAGCTCGTGATAGAAAGGGAAGTTAACAAGAAGTCCACAGCACTTTGCTGTCTATGAATTGTGGAAGGGAGTGCTAGAAGGATATGAAGATGTTGAACAGCTACTAAAAACTGCAGCTAATAGAGTTTAAAAATAACCCTTTTAAACAAGGTTGACAGGTTAATTTGCTGCAGTAGACATATCTCTCTTCTCTGCTTCCTTATGTTTCCCCTGCTAGTGGTCTTCATTCATCTTCCCATTATCAAAAAGACAAGATTATAGACTTAGAGAGTTAGATGGCCCTTTTTTTTTATTATTTTATTGAAAAGGTATTTTCTTGAAATGAAATTATTATTCCCATGCTATCTATGTCCTTTGAATCTTCCTTGATTCGGTATTCAGAGAGAGGTCATAGTAGTGTATTTATAACTCGCAGCAAATGCCATTTTCCTGCAGACATTTCTTTCACCTACTACTTCTCTACATTGCATGTTAAAAAAGGATGAATAAAGGCCATAAGTATAGGAAAGGATGTTCCTTGGCTTTTTGAAGCTGTGCATGGTGATAATTTTGAGAATAATTGGGAAATGTATTTGACTATGTCATGTCAGTCACAAGATTAGGTATGGTCTACAGGCAGCAGGGAGAGTTGGTTTCTGTCCCCATGGACTGTCACTCCCCACATGGGAACAAAGTCTTCCCCGCTTCATGTAACTACCAGGGGTGAAATCTCTGACTGAAGCCTCAGTCAGAAGGATTTCTCCTTTAAGCCCAAGTTTGTGAAGGTGCCTTTTTGTTCTGTACAAGCTGAAGGTGCTGCCTGGCCACAGAGCAGGGAATAGAATATATCTACTCAAGAGTTTGCAGGTACCACCAGACTGCTTACGAGGTAGGGAAGAATTGGTAACTATCTCGCCTGCTAGTAATTGCTTGCAGAGGGCAAGAGCAGACACTGAAGCAGCAGGCAAGATAGGAACCCTTAAAACACAACCTTCCTGACCCTGGGAAAAATTGCATGCAGCTGTGGATGCTGTTTGCCTGCCTATACCTCTGCACCAAGCCACAGTTCAGACCTCTGTAACCTGTCTGCACACCTAGGGAATTCCTCAGCCAAAGCCAGGACACATACTAGCTCTGGGCACAAAGCAATTTTACACTCCTTAGACTGACCAGTGTTGCTGGCCCAGATTCAAGAGAGAATTTATGCTCCATAATTGGCCTTCTGTCTTTCAGGAGAGGCCTTGTGGCCCTATCTAACATGCCATGAAATTAGTGCAGACATTTACACTGCTTTAGTAGGCCCTGAGTTAAGGTGTTAGACATTTGCTGGCCTTCAAATACATTCATAAGGATTACCAAGAGAGATATTCTCCCAAACAGCATCTGGGGATAAAATGAATCTCTTCCATTTTCTTGGGTAGTAATTTAAGGTAAACCAACACATTCAAACTTCTGTTAACACAACTGTGCTAGTCCTGTTGCTCTTCAAGACAGGGGACTTTGGTTTTTTCATCATTTAGAGCAGCACCATTCATATAGCTGCAATTAAAAGTTTCACCAAGCTTCTGCCATTCTGAGGAATGCCTGTCAGAAGTTTGTAACTTGGTTGTTAAAAAGAAGAAGGAAAAAAAGAGTTCATGACATAAAAAGCTGGCACAAAAGCTTCAGCTAAGGCATCTGTATTTTCTGAAGTATTTTTAATTATTAAAGCACTACAGTGTTGCTTTCTTGGAAGACATGACCTTTTACTTCTTAACCTTTTCCATCTCAATATCCTTGCAGACTGCTATTTCAAAACATTATAGAATCATAGATTCGTAAAAGTTAGAAAAGACCTCTAAGATGTAATATTCTATAGAGTAAGGGTGGTGAGACACCAGAGCAGGTTGCCCAGGGAGGCAACCTGCAACCCTTCTTGAACACCTCCAGGGATGGCAACTCCATCACCTCCCTGGGCAGCACATCCCAATGGCTAACAACTCTCTCTGGGAAGAACTTTCTCCTCACCTCCAGCCTAAACCTCCCCTGGCACAGCTTGAGACTGTGTCCTCCTGTTCTGGTGCTGGTTGCCTGGGAGAAGAGACCAACCCCCACCTGGCTACAACCTCCCTTCAGGTAGTTGTAGAGAGCAAGAAGGTCTCCCCTGAGCCTCCTCTTCTCCAGGCTAAGCAACCCCAGCTCCCTCAGCCTCTCCTCACAGGGCTCTGCTCCAGACCCCTCCCCAGTCTCGTTGCCCTTCTCTGGACACGTTCAAGTGTCAATGTCCTTCTTAAACTGAGGGGCCCAGAACTGGACACAATACTCAAGGTGTGGCCTAACCAGGGCTGAGTACAGGGGATTCAAGGTGTTCAAGGCCGGGTTGGATGAGGCCTTGAGCAATCTGCTCTAGTGGAAGGTGTCACTGCCTATGGCAGGGGGGTTGAAACTAGATGATTTTTAAGGTCCCTTCCAACCCAAATCATTCTATGAATCTGTGAATCATAACAGTCCAACCTTCTACCCAACACTTCCATGACCACTAGAAAAAGTGGTGTTTTAACACTAGATAAAGCCTTTATTTTACCCCTCCTCTTTTTATTTTTTTTAATTCTCATAGCTACACAGACATGTTACTAGCACTTGAAAAGCAGCTACTAGGCATGCACATTAACTTGATCATAACTTTTTAATATGCATATTTATATCACTCTAATAGTCTGTACTCAGAGCTGGCACAGTATTAAATACTGATTTATAAAGTGTGACATGCTCCAGAATTACTGTTAAGGTCTGATTCAGTGTTACACATCTGTAAATCCTTTCAGCTTACCTGCACAATTAATCAGCAGTCTGTGTTTAGGGAGTTCTGGCAGCACAGGCAATTGGGAATTTGGTTTTCCTTTCCATTCTATAAAACTACTGGAGTAGAGACTGCTACAATGAGTACATGGCACAAAGGAAAGCCTACCCTTCATCCACTGATCATTTACAATTCAGCTACTTCAGCAGATTCATAGAATCATTGGTTTGGGTTGGAAGCAACCTCAAGGATGCAGTTCCAAGCCCCCTGCCATGGGCTAGGGACACCTTCCACTAGACCAGGTTGCTCAAGACCCTGAACACCTCTGGAGAGGGGACATCCCAGCCTCCCTGTTCCAGTGTTTCCACCATCCTTACTGTAAAGAATTTCTTCCTAATCTCCAGTCTAAATCTCTCCTCTTCCAGCTCAAAGCCATTCCCTCTCATCCTGTCACTACAAGCCCTTGTAAAAACTCCCTCTCCAGCTTTCTTGCAGGCCCCCTTCAGGTACTGGAAGGCTGCTCTAAGGTTTCCCTGGAGCCTTCACTTCTCCAGGCTGACAGCCCCACTAGAAGAAAGCAAGCCTGCTGGCTCTCATACTTTATAAATGAAGACAGCAACTCAGAGTGCTTTGAATGGGGAATGCAAGCAGTCCAAATGGGACTTCAGTTTGTTAGACTCAAATACTTTAATTGGATTTATTTTAGCCCTTGACTTGCTCGGTTGCAGTCAGAGTGGCACTGAAGGATACACTGCATCAAGGGTCTCTTGATTGCAGCTTCACATTTAAAATTAATGCTTATGGTCTCCACTGGCTGTTCTCTGCTGTAACTGGCTGGCTGGCAAGGGATTCCTGCCTGATACACTGGATGCTTTCACCCAGTTTTTAACATGCCTGCCCACCTGGGATCAGGTCTAAATGAACATTGCTCTTCAGCTTTGCTATTATTATTTTGAGGCAGAACCTTTTCTATCAGCTAAGCAAGTGTCTAAGGCCCCTTCAAAGATTTTTATGTTTGTACTTTAAGTCAGGTCTGTGCTGAAATGCTTTGCTCCAGAGGGATGGATTCGAGCAGATGTGAAAACACTGTTGGAATTTGCAGGAAATGTGTCCTGGGAGCCTGAGATTTTCTCTCTCTGCCTTAGATAACTCTTCCAGGAAAACAGCTGTGCACCTATGCTTGAGGTCCCAAAGCCGAATATTCCTGTTAAAATGTCAGTTAGTACAAACAAACTGCAATACTCATATCATTCTGAAAGGGCCTGTAACTGCTCTCTTTTAGGAGAGTCTCTTCCAAATCCTGTTTTTACATTTCAGAAACAGATGCAATCTGATCCACACAAGCTGGACTTCGGCCTGAAACCTGAATTTCTGAGCAGGCCACCAGGCCCCAGCCTTTTTGGAGCCATCCACCACCCCCATGACCTGGCCCGGCCCTCGACTCTCTTCTCCACAGCCAGTGAGTACTGAGAAGTGCAATCTCCTCGTGATATGCTTGTTCAAATGCTAATCCTTGCTGTGTTAAAAGGAAAATCTCCCATGTGCTTTGGCTTATGAACTCTCTGCAAGACGTGCCAGGGGCTACCAGGCTATTTGATAAGTACTTTAGAGTTCTGTATGCTCTCAAAAGTCAGTCCATCCTGAAATGCCACCCAGTAGTAAGTGGAGGAGTATTTCTTCACACAGTGATGTCAGATTCATTGTAGAGATGACAGGTTGGAAATCAGCTGTATTTTATGTGCTCTTCTGGGTTTTTTTCAGTGCTGAAATATTCCCACCCTGCCCTCCATACTCTTAACTGGCAATTTCTGTTTAGCAAAGCAGCTGCTATTTGCATACTGTCCTGACCTGAGAGCCCCCGCCCAGCGTTCAGCAACCTCTGCTCACGTGAGCTGCCATCTAACAACTGAGAGTCAAACCCAGAGCACAGAGAGTCTCTTTCTAAACTCTTTCTAGGAATTCACCCCTTTTGCTTTGTTTTGGCAGGTGGGGGTCATCCAGCTGGCACCCCTTTCGCCCACCACCTCACCATAGCAACTTCCTCAACCCAGCTGCTCACTTAGGTACGTTGTCTCTGCCACTAATGGTGAATACAGTTCATTGAGACCATTAAAGGTTTCCTTTATGGAGTATCTTTGAGTATGCTACCTACCTGACCTCTACAAATTGCACATTTCAACCATTTAATTTTAGCTATTTCCTAAGTAGCAGTTCTGAATGCACAGGATAATGTTGCTGGCATAATGTTTTGAAAGCAGGCTGGATGTTAGAGGAGCAGAGGGTTAGGTTTCATTGTAGTCTTGTGTATAACCAGTCTAATGAAACACCTCAAGTTCAAGGCTTCAGTTAATAGAGGTTTTTCTCTTCCTAACTCCTGCTGTTTTCCCATTTGAGTGGGAAAGATCTTTAACATCTTATGATCTGGCCTCAGGTGTGCTTTAGTGAAAATTAGTGAGTATGCATTAAAAAACAGAGCCACCCAAGTTACCAAATGTTGTTATTTCCCATCTGAACTTATTGATGTTCTAGTAAGGTGGTTGTTCTGCTGCCTGCAGAAGCATCTGAGGCCAAAACTTCAAACTGGTGTTTTATTTGGCACAGAGAAGGATTTGGGAGGGTCACCAAACTGATGCAGGTGACTGACAGTGTAGGTTTGTCGTTCTGCGCTTAGCTGCCTATAGAACATCCTTGGCCTGTACTTCTTTTGCTCTGTGCTGGTATTTATCAGGAGTAGCTTCCTCAAAATGGTTTAGATTTCTCCAAAACAGAGAAAAGTATTTGTTTCGTGTGACTTAACCTATACCCTCTATGCATTAACTGCTGCAAAAACTTAGTCCAGTATCTTTCAGCCCACGTTTTCATGCAGCATTAGCAATACGTATCCAGAGGATTACACAGTGCTCAGGTCAGCATGTCACGTCACTATAATAGGACATTTTATTTACATCCTGGCTAAGGTTTAGGAGGCATGGCCTGAAGGCTGCAGGAGCAGAGTTGCCTGAGTTAATAACAGTCTTGCTAGCCAGGGACATTTCCTGAGAAAAACATGCAATTGAATTGGAAGAAAATAGAAGGAAATAAAAATGGCGGTGTTTGCAGGTTTTAAATGAAGTAGCCACTTATGCTGAAGTGGAGGCCTTGGCACCATGTATATTTTAACATCTTGTTTCCCTTTGAAGAGGAAGTTTCTTTAGTAAGACAACTGTCACTGAAAATGAGTGGGGGGGTTTATGTCTCTCAGTCACTGTTGTGTTGTGGGAGGATGGCATTCAATTCCCGATGGACACAGCCTGAGCTCTCAGGAAGGCTTAATGCAGTTGGGTACCGCTCTAATGCTTCACCATAGCTCCCAAGCTGCCAGCCAGCTTCAGCTGTTTCTGTTGGTTTGCAGAGCCTTTCAATCGACCGGCTTCCTTCAGCGGGCTCACCGCGGTGGGCAGCAATGCCTTCGGGGGACTCGGCAACCCGACAGTTAGTGAGTAACCTCTTTGCTTATCAGTTCTTTGCTGTGCAAGGCAGGACATTGAGTGGTGGTGACTATTTGCTGTCTTTCTGTACCAGTTGTGTAGACCACTAAGAGATGGGAATTTGAAAAGCTACCTATTGCATCTAAAATAACAGCATCTTTTAGTCATCTGTAAATGATTTTCTAATACATCAGCAAATGGTTTTCTAAGAGCCTGGGTTGAACGTAGTGCTGAAGGTCACCATTGCATCATTCAGTAATTAAAAACCATAAATAAATTAAAAGACCCTGTGAGTCTAAGGAGTTTGTGAAATTTGGGTTTGTTGCATGTTCAAACCTCGTTGGTGTGTGCAGCATCCCTAGCTGTGGATGGGACCATATTTTTTTCTTTTCCTTTCTCGCCAGTAAGCCAGGACATGTGCCTGGCAAAGATCACTAACCTGCATTTATTTGTCCAGGGTCATCAACATTTCTCTAGATTTGGCCAGTCACAAACGATCATCCTTAGAAAAATCACTCTCTTTCTCCATGCTTCAGATCTGGCATGATTCTGGTCACATATCCTTGTGCTTTGGTTCAGAATCAAATGCAACAAGTTCCATTATTTGTAGTCCGAAATAATGGTAATTTCCTGATGGCTCCAAAATATTTGGAATGAGGATCATTGCCACTTCTATCTTACTTCATCCCCTGTCAATTTTATCCACAGCATTTCCCTTTCCAATTAAAACAGCTGTCAGATGCCTGCCCATTTTTTAGGAATGAGACCCTCTAATGAATCTCTGTTAATTTCCTTTCCTTTTCCAGCTCCCAATAATATGTATTCATTTTAACTCTGAGTGCTGTAAAAGTTTTTTTGGTAAGTACCTTCACTAGAGCATACCTTTTTCTTAAACCTTTTTGTTTTCCACTTCACCATTTCAGCACCCAACTCAATGTTCGGCCACAAGGATGGCCCCAGTATGCAGAGCTTTAGCAACCCTCACGAGCCCTGGAACCGACTGCACCGAACTCCTCCTTCGTTCCCGACCCCTCCGCCCTGGCTGAAGCCAGGAGAGCTGGAGCGCAGTTCATCTGCTGCAGCTCATGACAGAGATAGAGATGTAGATAAACGAGACTCATCTGTTAGTAAAGATGACAAAGAAAGGTACGAAAGAACACTTCCAAGAATTGTCTAGTTCAAAGCTTGGGGCTCTGTTCCGCTTTTAACCCTTCCCAGCCTGGCACATTGTTAAACCAGAGCTTCAGCAGAGGGGTGCCTGGAGAGCTGACGCCATGGCTGCCTACCACGGGGCACCATGGAGGATGCAAGTTTCTAACTCAGGTGTGCCCTCCTGCATCTGTTTCTCTTCTCACTTGCACTGCGCTGCACCAGGAGGAGCTTTGCTGGAGGCAGAGGTCAGGCAGCGTCAAGTGAGAACAGAATCAGACCCACATGCCGACTTGTGGGTCACGTCATCACAAGTCTTTTGCAGACTTAACATATAGATAGGTGCCTGACAGGATGGGGAGAAAAAGGTTATCAAGTCCGTCAGACATGTATCTGCACCTTCCATTACCTAAATGACTTCATAAATCAGACCCCATCTACAAACCAAATAACACAACCTCCCTCTTCAGAAATGGCCTAACCAGAGGGACCACTGAAACACTTGTAAAATTGCATCACTCTGAAGTGTATCAGGTCTGTCATGTTCCAATACCACAGTAAGTTTCAGTGCATGCAGTTCATTAAATAAACCTTAATTTACCCCCTCCCCCCCCAAAAAAAAAGCCACACACACATGCACTGCTGTTACACACCTTCAGGCACAGGTGTACATGGACTTGCACACTAACATGTCCAGGCTGGGAAGGGTTAATGGAAAATACAACCTGGTCATATATTTTTTTTGTCAGGACTGTTCCCATTATACAGTTAACTCAATAACAATTCCTTTAACATTTAAGAACCAAATTAGAAGAATTTGCCATTCAGCAAGTGTCATGCCTGCCTTGAAAAAATGCAGAGAGGCTGATTTCAGCTTGTTTTTTTCAGTGGTGGCTTAATGGCTTTCCTGTTAAGTTTGCACATTACTTTACTACATAATGGCTATTTGTCTAATTTTTTAGCATAAAAGACTATTTAGGAGATGTGCTTTTCTGACTTCTCTGTCACTAACCCAAACACAGGCATTAGTAGCCTTTTCTAAAAGAAGTTATGCTAACACATTAGATATTCAAAAAAAAAAAAAAAAAGTAATAAATACATGGAAGAGCTTTTCTGTGGTGGTGTAAAATGTGAAGAGCAAGTCAAACTACAGATCTTTTCACCTACATTTTCCATTTGGAATATTTCTGTTTGGTAGCATAGCTTCATTATTTCCATGTCTGGTGTTAATGCTTCAAAAGAAATTGCTGCTACAAATTGGGGATTCTGTCCTGCAAAATGCTTAAGCATGTGAGTAACTTTACTGGCTTGAATGGCAAAGCATTTTAGTTCCTAATGACATGGGGAGTCTTCAGAATTCTGTGATTATTTCAGTTGCTGTTGTGTTGTTTTCTTATGAAGTGTTCCTGCTGAAGAAAATCCCTTTCCAAAATGCATTCCTTGCTGCTTTGGCATTGCCTGAACTCCATATCATAGCTCAGAACATATTTATTTTCAAGAATTTGAGAGCTTAAAAGCAAGCATCATTCATACCTCATTCTTCTGCACAATTATGGCTTCCAGTTTAGTACAACGATGTTTTCACCAATCTAGTGTTGCTGTGCATCCATCTGTGTGGTTTTGAAGAGTTCTACTTTGCAGCATGCTCACACTGTTGCCTGTATGAGAAGATGCTGAGAATCCCTTCCTGGAGGTGTGCTCCCTATGTAGATAATGTCTGGAGTAGTTTGTGAGCCTCTCATTCCTATTCTTTGTCTTCGGTGGCACCCAGCAGGGTGAGAATGTAACCCTGCTTTCTAGTTGAGGTTCCAATCTCTGTTACCTACTTTAAGCTAATTTGCCCAAACAGGATTAAGTGGGAATCACACCTGGAGGTATGATTTAATCTCAAAATCATTCCATAATCAAGGGTCTAGCGTTATCAGCCAACTTGCCAATAGCATTCATCTAGATTTCTTCTGTTAGCAATGGAAAGGTACCTTAGACGCCTCATAACTTGGCTCTTCCCCATCTAAGATTGGTGTTAGAGTGGAGTATAGTGAACCCCTGGTTGCTCTTCTTAGATAAGCTGCTTGGCCAGTGTACCACAACCCCCTCCCAGCTGAACAATAGGAAACTACAATCCATGAACCTTTCCTAGGTGCAAAGCTAGCTGGGGCGTTATACTGCAGTGTCCTGATACAGTTCCTGCTTTCTCCTGGAGCATGTTTTTCTTTATTTTGAGGATCTTCTTATTCCACACCAGCATTAAGGAAAAAAAACCCAGCAAAAATAGCTGTTGTGAAAACTAGGGTTTGTTCCTCACTGTGGCATTTTGTTAAAAAGATGTCACTGAGCAATTCCATTCTAATAATGACATGTAAGTAGGTGTAATCCTAGAGCATTAAGAAACCCACCAACCCAACATAAGTGAGGCAAAGTGCATGAGATGAGATACTCAGTGTCTTTAAGTGCAGCATACAGCCTCAAAACAGCTTACTTAGTAGTGAGTTGATTTGAGAACATGATTTTATTTTTCTTTGTGGAGACAGAGGCTTAGAGCTGTTCCCAGATTATTCACCACAGGAGCCCTTAGCAAATCTGACAATAAGAAGTTACTCTCTCTCTGACCATGAACTACATGGAGTTCGCTTAAGTGAGCCGTGTAATCAATAGCCTCTTGAATTAATGCCACCAGTGTAATTGAATAGGATGCAGTTGGCAAAGGAATAGGTTATGTGGGTTGCAGTATTTCTGTTTAGTTGTGGAAGATCCTTGTTATCTTCTCTAAATGTGATGCATAGAGTACATCAGTTACATAGAAAATTGATTGAGTATCAGCAAAAGGGCTCAGTGAGCTCTCCTAGTGAAATAAAATGATTGAGGGAGGCTCTGAACTAGCTCCCTGGACAAAATAAAGAAAATACCAGGTATTGCAGAGTCCACAAGCCAGTGTTTGTCCAGGAAAGTAAAAGATTCATGTTGAGAAACTTTCATTGGAGTCCTTTGCCCTGATCTCACTTGTGTCCAAATCTGGAAGCTGTTAAATGTCTCAATTTTAGTGAAAAACAAGAGGAGGAAAATTAGAACCAGGACACAATTCTCACACTGCTCAGAGCACAGTCAGTCAAAGCAGAACCTGATACCAAGGAGTCAGTTGGTAGTCAGTGCAGACAAGGCAGTTCTCATCTGGAACGGACCACATTACAGGTGGTTTCTAGCAGTTACATTCTGGACTCTTGGAGGTCTCTCAGACGTGGCCTGTAAAATGATGGTTTCAGCAATTCAGTCTAGACACAGCAAAAGGTGTATCTGGTGAGATTATAATGAGAGTTGTCTTTGGAAAAATACTTTTTCTGCAGTTTCACCATGCAAAAGTATCTACAGGTAGATATCTTAAAGCAGTTTAGCTCAGCAGAAGAAGCAGGTAGCAGAAATTGTAGAGGTGAAGGAGCAGAATTTTCATGGCTCGTGTCCAGCACTGGATGTCTGGAGCTGTCTTTGTGGAGAGACTCTGTCTCAAGAGACCAGGTGAAAATAGTGAGCAGTTAAAAATCACTGGAACTGAGGAATCAGATTTGCTTGATGAAATTGATTCACTTTAACTAGGAAGGCATTTTTTACTCAGTGTTCCCCATAACAACTCCTGCTCTCCAGCACTGCTGCCAGAAAATCATTGGTACGGAATCCATTTGTATATTTAGATTTTTGTCCACTGCAAGGTGATAACTCTCTAATGTTTTGTGCAACATAAATAGGTTTGAAAGATAGAATGAATTCGCAGTATTTTGAGATCTCCTAGCGTTGTCAGGGGGAAGTGTTGGTCCCATCCTTACTCTGCTTGCTCTGCCCTGGAAATGGGAAAGGGTTGGTAATCTGAAGAGCAACTGGGAGGAGATGTTTGCAAAGATACTTGAGTAATGGGCATTTAGGGTAGACTGATCTCTGCTGAGGAAGTCAGCACATGATCTAGGCGTGATGGCCACCTCTGTGAAAACACAGGGAGATCATTGAACACACAGAGAAGTCTTTACCTGTTCAGCGAGGTGGATTGTCAGCGTCACTGCTGCGCTCTTGAGAGGCCTTGTTTTCAGTTGTGAGAAGTAAATTGAATTGGAGAAGTAAATTGGAAAGGTAGAAGATTGAAGAGAATAGAGATGAGACAAGGAATTAGTAATGTACACAGGCCTAGAAATGTTTATGAAGTCCTGTTGAACAAAATGCCATCTATTTTCCCACATGTGTTCTGAATAGAAGCAGCAGGTACAATGTTACCAACCATGTAGTTCGGATTTAATTACCTCACCTCTTTTTGGATAAAATTGGTATGTTTTTATTTTTCTCTCTCTTCTTTGCAAACAGTTAAGGCCATTGCCTTAGAAATGCACACGCTAGAAGTAGAGTCCCTTGGGAGCCTTCTGTGGACTTCAGTGTTTGAAATCTCAATCACATCATTCACAAAGCAGCTCTGGGGTTTTTCTTCTTGTAGGCCAAGCTAAGAGAGTAGGCCTAGTTTTAGTGATGGGATGTGCTTCTGGTGTTTTAGGTGTGCGAAAGGAACAGTGCATTTAATGGTGCACATTAAGTAGCTTTCTGCAAAGCAAGAAGTATGAAGTCAGACATCCTGGATGCTTTGTTTTCTTTGCGGTTTCTCATGCCTTTGTTTTTACACTTCATTCTTTCAGGGAGAGCATTGAGAAAAGACACTCCAGCCATCCTTCGCCAGCACCTATTCATCCAGTAAACTCCCTCGGCCATAACCGCAGCTCGAGTGAGCAGATCAGGAGCCATCTGAATCCCGAGGGTCGAGAGAAAGAGAAACCCAAAGAACGAGAGAGGGATCACTCCGAATCTCGGAAGGAAATTAACGTTGAAGAGCACAAGGTGAAGGACAACTACATTTCGGAGAAAGAAGGCCTGAGCCATGAAAGCCGAGTGGTGGAAGAATCTAAGCAAATGCCCAGGGTTCCTTCACCCTATGCTAGGCCCCCCGTTGTGGAGAGCACCAGGCCTAACAGTACTTCAAACCGCGAGGCCGAGAGGAAGAACGAGCCGGCATACGAGAACCCCAAGAAAAGCAATGAAGTCAAAGTGAAGGAGGAGCGAAAGGAAGACCATGACGTTCAACCTGAGGGACCTCAGACTCATAGGTCATCTGATCAGCCACCACCTATATCTACATCTAACGTCCACCCCAGTCCTTTAGTGTCTATGCCCATGACTGTAGGTGTAACTGGTATACATCACATGAACAGCATCAGTGGCCTGGATAGGACTCGGATGATGACCCCTTTTATGGGAATTAGCCCGATTCCTGGTGGAGAACGTTTCCCCTATCCTTCTTTCCACTGGGATCCAATGAGAGATCCCTTAAGAGATCCATACAGAGAGCTAGACATTCATCGGAGAGACCCCCTGGGCAGAGACTTTTTGCTAAGAAATGACCCCTTCATCGTCTTTCTACGCCGAGGTTATATGAAGCAGACAGGTCATTCAGGGATCGGGAACCCCACGACTACAATCACCACCACCATCACCACCACCCTCTCTCCGTCGACCCTCGACGTGAGCACGAGAGGGGCAACCACCTGGATGAGAGGGAGCGGTTGCACATGCTCCGAGAGGACTATGAACACGCACGCCTGCACTCAGTTCACCCTGCAGCCTTGGATGGGCACCTGCCTCACCCGAGCCTCATCACGCCAGGACTTCCTAGCATGCACTACCCCAGAGTCAGTCCCCCAACGGGACACCAAAACGGTATCCTCAACAAAACACCCCCCACAGCAGCTCTCAGTGCCCCTCCACCTCTTATTTCTACTCTGGGACCTCGGCCTGGGTCTCCCAGAAGGACTACTCCTCTGTCAACAGAGATGAGAGAGAGGCCTCCTTCTCACACCCTCAAGGACATTGAAGCTCGATAAGCTGAGCAAGGCTAGCTAAAAACCGGAGCAAGAGGGACAGAGCGTTGTAAATGAACATAACCTAGAGACCTTCTTACTAGTCATTGATACAGACTGGGGATGTGACCCCCCTGTACCATATGTATAGACCTGAGTGCAAAGATTTTGAAATGGGTTTTTTTTGTATATTATATGTTGAAATTTTCCAGATCTTTTAGCCAAGTCCATATGTTCCTCGTGTCTCCTACTCTTATTTTATTTCTAGCTTAAAAAAGAAATGTCAAAATACGAACTGAAGAACAAGACGTCCATCCGAACGATTTGACCAGTAACAAACCACCACCACCAGTATCAACCATACAAAGCTCTTTCAGACCTGAAGTGAAGACAATTGTAGATATTTATGTAAAAAAAAAAAAAAAAAAGGGAAAAAAAAAAAAGGAAAAAAAAAAAAAAGATTGCTTCATGGGTTAATGGTTCATATATATGCAAAAAGGGTAAGATGAAAGCTTTACTTTGTACAAATGTAAATAGATAAAATTAAGTAACATAATACATTAATACTTCTTAAACTGTGCTCTTTGCAAACTTAATATTGATCAACACAGTCTGCTTATGCTGTGTTACATATATTGTTATAGACAGCTAAACCCCTTCAACTATGCAATGAATTTTAAGGCTTTTCACAAAAGCCTTTATAACTCAAAGGAGCCTTTTTCAAACACACAACATAACTAAAGTCATATTTTCCCTGAACGAGCTCATCTATAACAGCAGCCTGTTTCTCTCATCTATAATAATAGCAGCCTATTTCTCTCATCTATAATAGCAGCCTGTTTCTCTTGCTTGTTTTGACGAAGCAGCAGCCCATTAGAGGTGTAGCTTTCTGTCTGAACCCCTGCATCGAGGTGCTGATGTAGCTCATGTATTCCTTAGGACGCGTCAGGGTTAGCGATCCGCGCTCACTGGTACTGCAGTCATGACAGATTGGTTCTTAGTCACGTTGATCTGGGTTAAAACAGAGTAATAATCAAATGCTGGATATTTCCCAGAACTCATTACTTACCATGTCAAATCTATTCTTGAAAGAACATCTGCTTATAGCCACTCATGTCTGGTTTTACTGCCAGTGTGTCATTTTTATCTGCACACACATTTTCCTGCCCCCCCCTTCCCCCCCTTGTTTTTTTTCCCCTTTTTGGTTTTTTTTTTTTTCCTCTCTTTTTTCCTTTTATTTTTTTGATGTGTTAAGTGATCTTTAGCTGCATTGAAACCAACCCTACAAGAAAGCTAATACTTTTCTACATGATGGATATTGTTTTCACTGTGGATCAGCAGCTTGAATTCATGAACTCCGGTGCAGATTTCAGCGCAATGCAATTTGTTGTATTTCGGTTGGTAATAAAAGTCTGTGACTAGTTTTAACAGGTCAGCCTTGTTGCTCCCTAATCATAGAAGACATGAAATAAGATGAAGAAGACGGTCCTTTTAAACAGAAAAATATATATGCATCAATCTTCTTGGAATCTGTCTTTTTCGTACCACACTTTTTTATAATACGTTGAGTTTGTTGTCTAAAATATTTGGAGAGAATATGACTTTATCAGAGAGAATTCAATACCTTGTCTACTGGACTGTAAAATATATGTATGAAATAAAATTAGTTCCATTGGTCTTCTAGTGTATTAAAGTGCTATCTGAAGTTGTTATCCTGTTTTGGCAAAAAAGGAAAAAAAAAAGGAAAAAAAAAAAGAAAAAAAAAGAAGGAAAAAAAAAGAAGGAAAAAAAAAAAGAAGAAAAAAAAGAAGGAAAAAAAAAAAAGAAGGAAAAAAAGAAGGAAAAAAAAAGAGAAAAAAGATAGAAAAAAAGAGAAAAAGGACAAAAAAAAAGAAAGAAAAAAGTTACCTACAGACAGTTGTTTCTAATGATCAGAGATCTATTTTAGTAGTCAACTGAAGGTTTAGTTGTGAGCTTCAGATTTTGTGAACTCCAGATGTTGTGCAGTGGTTTGTTTTTTTTTCTTTTCTTTTTTTTTTTTTTAAAAGAACAAAAGGAAAAAAAACCACCCACCCACCCCCCCCCCCTCCAAAAAAAAACAACCCACCCACACCCAACAACAACAACAACAAAACAACCAAGAAAAAAAAAAAAAAACCCAACCCTGAAGAAATACGTACACTGGAACCGTAGTGGTAGCTTTCAGTATTGTAAAGAGATTGTTATATACAAACCTTTTTGCTGTTTATCCTGTATGTAATAAAGTCCTTTCTAGATCCTATGTGAAAAAGAAAAGCGAAGCGGCTCTCAATCTTCAGCATGTTTCCTCATCAGCGAAGACTTGTGTAATGTAAATTGTGCCATGTTATTAAAAAATGTGAACTAAACTGCTAGGTGCTTCTTTGTGTGGAGTACCCAACGTTGCTATGGGGAAGAAAGACGACTTTTTTTTTTTTCCCAAGAGTGGGGTTTCTGTTCAGAAGAGAGAGCTGTTAGAAATGGCAAAGGAACGGCGAGCTTTGCTAGGCCGTCTTATGGTAACCAGGGGGAAAAAAAGGAACAAAAAGGAGACCAGCTCCTTGGCTTCTCCAGGTGCTTTAAACTCTTGTAACACCCTGCTTGCATTAGCTGTAGTTAACTAAGCAGCCTCCTGCTTCCGTACTGGGCTGTATGAAGGCCCTTCTGTGAATTTCACAGACTCACAGGATGTTAGGGGTTGGAAGGGACCTTGAAAGCTCGTAGCATCACTGGATGTTAGGGGTTGGAAGGGACCTTGAAAGATCGTAGCATCACAGGATGTTAGGGGTTGGAAGGGACCTTGAAAGCTCGTAGCATCACTGGATGTTAGGGGTTGGAAGGGACCTTGAAAGATCGTAGCATCACAGGATGTTAGGGGTTGGAAGGGACCTTGAAAGATCGTAGCATCACAGGATGTTAGGGGTTGGAAGGGACCTTGAAAGATCGTAGCGTCACAGGATGTTAGGGGTTGGAAGGGACCTTGAAAGCTCATAGCGTCACAGGATGTTAGGGGTTGGAAGGGACCTTGAAAGATCGTAGCATCACAGGATGTTAGGGGTTGGAAGGGACCTTGAAAGCTCATAGCGTCACAGGATGTTAGGGGTTGGAAGGGACCTTGAAAGCTCATAGCGTCACAGGATGTTAGGGGTTGGAAGGGACCTTGAAAGATCGTAGCATCACAGGATGTTAGGGGTTGGAAGGGACCTTGAAAGATCATAGGATCACAGAATAATAGGGGTTGGAGTGGATCTTGAACGATCATCTAGTCCAACCCCCGTGTCAGAGCAAGGTCACCTAGAGTAGGTCAGAGCAGCCAATGGCATTTTACCAGTTTTCATCAGCTGAAGGTACAGCTGTTGGTTGCTGGGAGCAATTTGGACACGAAGATGGCCAATTTCTTGCAGATTGTTTTGTTCTTTGTAGTACAGCTTTCAAGGTGCCCTTCTTTTGAAAAGGGTTTGGTTATTTTTGCAAGCTTGTTGCAAACAATTCAAAACCTTGATCCCAGTTACTCTGGTAGATGTAATGTTTGATGCTGAAACTCACTGTCTTGGGGAGCAGTCAGAACATCTTTCTTCTTCTCCCTCAGTAATAGCCAGTTGGTTTGGTAAGCAGTTAAATGTATGCAGCCATGTAGTCAAGTTTCTCTCTCTCTCTCTTCAGCCCTGCAGCAATTTTGTCCATGCTCTGCTCTTTCCCCCAAGTAAATCTGATGAAATGGAAATTTCTCTGAATTTCATAGTCACATCTAGTTTGGTCACATCCAGTTTGTCAAGTCCATGTGAGGGAGGAATCAGTCAGAAGCTCTCCCCTCCAAGAGAACTGACTTTGCCCAACTATTTCAACCCTGTAGCTAAGAGAGAATAGCCCTATGTATGTTTTAAAAGCCAACCTTGTGTAAGCTGTGCAGAATGGACAATAAGCAGCATAATGTGCAAAAAGAGGAGGTTTTCTCTTTCTTTTACTCCATGAGGAACACACATCCTCTATCTGCTGGATGCACATCATTAAGAAACTGTTTGAATTTCTGAAGGGATCAAGTTACAGATGGCCATAGAAGGATCAGGACTACTGGAGCAAGCTTGCACAGATGCAGTGTTGAGGGGGCCCCATGAGAGAGGGTCTGATGAGACTATCATCTTCCAGGCTCATCTCAGAGCACTCTAATAGGAGCCCTAACAGCTTTGTCAGTGTCTTCAGGGGAAAGAAATTTGGTATCTGATTGCACAGACTATGATCCTTGTCCTCCCAGGTGCTGAGCACACTCCTGCTGATGGTCCTTAATTCCTAATCAAGCCAATGAACCCTCACTCCCAGTCCCAGAAAGCACTGAGGCATTTCACTCCCTTTGAATCCAATACAATTTAAGTGGCCTGTGAAAGTCTGGATATCGTAAGAGTGGTGATGCTCAGAGGAATATGCCTGAAAGGTATAGTAAAAGCTGAAACAAGATGTTGAATGCTTTTAAACTTTTCCAGATGTCATTCATTGCTTTTCAGAAGTTTGATCCAGGAACATTAGCTTGCAGGTACAGACAATCTTTATAGCAGGGTTTTCCATGCAAGGCATTTGTCTTAAGTGTTCTGGTTTGAATCACTAGTATTTAAGAAATAAAGTTAGTGCAAGACCATGCCAAATACCACCTGTAGCAATGAAAGAAGTCATAAGGGTATTATTCTGTAGGGTGTGAGAGATTTGGGTGATAGAAAACCCTGAGCTACTATGCTTGCAACACCCAGGGTTTTCTTTCTTTAAAGCTCCCACCTTCCTACTGGTTATCCACTTAGCAGCTTCCTGTCAGCAGCAGAGATGCCAGCTAAAGCAGTGTATAGGAATTGGTTCTTTGAAAGCAGGGCTAACATTTGTACCTGGATACAATCTGTGCTTTGTCCCTTCTTTTATAATTTTCTGTAGTTTTGGGGATTTCCTTACTAAATACCCAGCTCTGACCTGCTTTTCTGCTGTTCATACCTTACTGGTACTCCTTTGCCTTCTTGCAGTTATGTTCTTTCATGCCCTATGGTGACTGAATTGATTGTGGGCAGCCATAAACACTGCAGATAGGTTTGGGGTTTTTCCAAGAGCCATAGACACTGTCTATATTTGTTCCTTTTTACCTTTGCCTGTATCAGCTCATGAGAATTTGTAGTCCTTTCTGGACTGCAAGACAGGCAAATAGAGCTTGGGGAGGATTTTGCTGAAAGTCTCTTAATTTGCTTTGGCTGTGCCTTGTTAAGTAATTACTTAGCATGACTCTTGATAATTTAAGTGCTGCTTCACATGTGCAGGTGACCTCTGATGAAAGCCACCTGGGGCCCTGGAACAAGGTAACAGACTATTGGTTGTGTTCTATTTACAGAGGAGCTCTTTGGTTAACTGCTTTTGTTTCTGGCAAGACAGAAGAACAAGTGGTGGTTCAGACAGTGACCAAAGACTCAAATTAAACAGGGTTTTGTTACTCCCATGGTGACTTGGTTAAATCTCACCTGGATAAAGCAACTTTATGGACTTCAGCTGCCACCTTTGGAAGGATACTCTTCTATAGCTTCAGAAGGTGATTTGGAGCAGGATCCTAACCTAAATGGTCTGAATTGCTCTTTGAAGGTAACTTTCTTAACTCTTGATGGGGAGTGGCCTCTAACTTAGCTGGTTCAGGGAAGTACATGCAAATAGAAGGTAGGCCTACCTCCTTCCTTGTTGATTTTATAGTCTCATCCCATTTTTCTTTGCACTGTAAAGTACCAGTCTTAATCATTCTTTATGTGAAGCTCTTTGGGACAAGGTCCATCCCTTATGTGATTGCAGTGTTCTTGGTGCCTTGGCTATATTTTGCTATAATGCAAAAAAATCTTTGGTACTACTACATACCAGAGTGACAACTGAAGGCTTCAGTGACTTGGTCATTATTACAGACTCTATGTTTTTGTTAGCCAAGAAGAAACAACTGCAGGTGAGGGGCTTAGACTTCTTCTGGTCATGGAGAAGATAGACGTTCCCAGCTAGCAAGGCTTTAATGGAGTTGGGCAGTGTCCAGCATGGTCTCTCTCTGTCAGATGTGTGATTCTAGTAGTGGGGGGATTGTGTGTTCTTTTTCTGTGCAGGTATCTTGCAAGTGAAATATAGTTGTACCCCAAAGATATTTTCCTGATCATAAACAATACACATACACACCTCCAATTTGTGCACTGTTTGTCTGCCTGCCTGTGGAAACACATGCACTTATATACATCAGTGTCAGGCACAATATCACACAGATGAAGCTTTGTACAGCAAGGAGAGGAGGATGAAATGATGGCACCTTACAATCTCATACATCCTTTTTGCTGCTTGCTGCTGAGGCCTTGACTGTAGATCACAATCATTGCACTTGATGTTTCTTCTGCTGGTGTGTAATAAAGACCTTACTATATTGTCATCTCTATTTTATACATGGGAGAAAAGTGCAGCTGGGAACACCAAACTCTTAAGTTACCAGGGTAGTACCAGCCACCCACTGCCTGAGTCATCTCAGGAGTCACCCAGGGTAGTAGTAACCCAGGGGAACTGGGTTACTGCCTTAGTCACCACAAGAACAAAAAATCTCCAACCCTGAATTAGGTAAATCACAAAGTCAGTGGTGGTAAGAGATGAGGAATTTCTGGGTTGCTATTTGGTCATTAGAAAGCTCTTTTAACCATAGAGCATGTTAACAACTTCCTGGGGTCCTAGCTTGGCTAAAATCCTCTCCACAAAAGAACAGGTTTACTTATTTATGGGTAATTCAAGTGCTTCAAGTATTGAGCCAAGTGGAAAAGGTCTGTGATCATTCTGGTTATTGAGAACAGATGTTGTGTTTTACCACCTCGTGTGGTTTGTTTATCATCACTGTTGCTGAGTATTCAAACTCACACAGACTGTAGCATTTTTCTTGGTGAGCTTTAGGATATGTTTCTCTACTGAAAAACTTGTGTCTAGCCCAGGCAACCTAGCCATCAACCCCCAGAACAAGCATCTTTTTTTTCAAGATGAGAAAATAATTAAGCAAGGACTTAATCAATTGATTAGAAACTTGACCTAGCAAATATACAATGTTACTGTATGGTGATGAAATGCATCTTCTGCTTTGCATTTTTAAGGCCCTTAACTAGTTTCTGTGGAATCAGTGGTGGCTTGTTGGCTCTCTTGATGCAGCAGGGATTGCATCAGCATCAAAAGCTTGGCTACTAGGTACTTGATTTTAATTAAAGATGTCTAAAAATGCAAGTATAAACTTCCTGGGATTTTCAGTGATCCCTTTTTGAAGGGCCTCGTTGGTTTGGGTGCAAACATGATGCATTTGGAGCTTATTTGATAAAGAAAAAAAAACCCCAACAAACAAAATCACTTAAAACCCCCAAACAAACAAACACAAACTCCACCCAACTCTAAACACCCATAAGCTGCTTGCCCTCCCAAAGGAAAGCATTATCTCAATTAGTTTTAGAACAGCCAAGTAGAGCTGGATTTATTTCATCCTGTCAGGAAAGGCTGTCGTTCTTCAGAGATACCACAAGAGGGTAGTTAAAGAGAGCCTGAAATAGGTGCAGGCAGACAGGATGGCTGTGCTGTTTCTTGCAAGGTGAATGTAGCTCTAAATTGTCTTTATGAGAGGCTGATCTGTGAGGAGCTCTCCTGTTCCCCGGCAGAAATGACAGAAATCTCAGTGGTGCTGTGGCAGGCAGCGATCAGAGCAAGGTCACTCCTTATTCAGCCTATCTCCTTTAATAAGAGGGACTAGAAGTGGTCCATACCAAGAGCATTCAGCTGGCTAAAGGCAATCATACTTTGGTGAGTTAGGGTTAAATTGCACGGTGCTGCAGTCTAGCAGCAAAGCACGTTGCTTATGTTAAGG
Organism: Picus viridis; assembly: GCA_033816785.1. Taxonomy (NCBI): domain Eukaryota; kingdom Metazoa; phylum Chordata; class Aves; order Piciformes; family Picidae; genus Picus; species Picus viridis. Next base: position 9,397,801 of record CM066598.1, read on the forward strand.
CAATAAAAGATACTTCTCTATAGCAAATACTATGTAAGCTATGAGTTAATGTTTGTCAGCTCCTCAAAGCCTCAGCTTTACTGAGCAGGACGTTAGTCTGTTTTCTCCATTACCTGCCTTTTGAAGGGATTAGCTAAGGGCTATGCAAGAGAATTGTTTCATTTGGAGATGAGGGTAAATCTAACGCCAGATTTTCGAAGGACATAAATTAAAATGGTTTATTTAAAGTTGCCAGAGATGTCTGCTTCATACCATTGGCCCAGACTTTTCCTCTTCTGTTGTAACCTTCACCACATCAGCAGAGAGCTAACATTAAACGTTCTGACTCTCACAGCAGGCTGTCTGCCTGCCTTGAGGGGCACATCCTTGAGCAAAGCCTGAGGAGCAGGCAGCCAAGCATGGCCCCAGCTGCCTTTTGGCCAGGCTGAGGGACAAAGTGGGGCTGATGGAGCCACCTTCTCCCTTCCCAGACAAAAGCCAGGCACCACACCTGCCTGACCCCAGACAAGCCACAGCAAGCACCTGGAAACCAGTGCCCCATGGTGCCTGGCCGGTGCCTGACCAGGACTCAGTCCCCTTAGAATGGGTGGCAGCCCTGCACACACCCTGCTCCCAGGGCCCCTGTGTGTGAGCCCCTGAGCTGCTGGTCTGGCAGAGAACTGTAGTCTGCTTGGGAGTGGTTGCCCGTGGGACCTCTTCAGCTGAGATCTGTGTGCCCAGCTTTGCTCACCTGGGAGTCACAAAAGCAATTTTCACAAAGCCATGCAATGAGGTGAGTCAATGGCAGCAGGGTGGAGAGTGGTGTTGAGGAGACAGTGGCTAGCCCTCCTGTGCCCCATGGAGGGCAGGAGCTTCTCAGCCCCCTGCCCAGCTGCTCTCCTGCCCTGTGCTGGACTCTCTTCAGTCACTCAGGGGGCCTGGGGCTGCAGGTGCTCAGCCCAACGGCAGAGCAGCTCTGATGAACGTGTACGATTCTCCTTGCAGCATTATCGTTGTGGTTTGTTGTCAGCAGAGTCATGCTATGATAGTCATTATGGGTTTAAATGACTCATTTTCCACTTAACTGTATTATTGTGGCTTACAGAGCATCTGGAGCTTTGCAGCAGTAAATACATCACTGAGTACCACAGCAATATACTAATCTGTTGCTCTGAAGAAGCTATTTAGCAAAAATAAAGTCGGGACAGGCAGGAGTGTCTGTGCCTCCTGACCCAGCTCACTGCTCGTCGGGCATCTGTCCTGGTGGTGTCACCTGCCTTAGGCTTGCATTTCAAAGGCCAGGCCTGAGACCTGTTTGCATGTCAAAGAGCAGGACTGAACAAAGCTTTGGGGCTCCTTGTTTTTTCCTCTTTCTCTTGTTTTCCTGGAGGCCTTGATTTTCTCATTGCATCAGTTAGTCATGAGGTTGTTTTTTTCACGTTTTACCTCTTGTTTTGAATATATTGGTCCTGTCACAAGTCATTGGTTTTGTCACTAGCCCTCTTTTGAACTTTTAAATCTCTTCAACATCTTTATTGATGATCTGGATGAGGGCATCGAGTCCATCAGCAGTACATTTGCGGACGACACCCAGCTGGGGGCAGGAGTTGATCTGCTGGAGGGCAGAGAGGCTTTGCAGAGGGACCTCGACAGGCTGGACAGATGGGCAGAGGCCAAGGGCAGGAGATTGAACACATCCAAGTGCCAAGTTCTGCACATTGGCCACAGCAACCCCAGGCAGTGCTACAGGCTGGGGGCAGAGTGGCTGGAGAGCGGCCAGGCAGAGAGGGACCTGGGGGTGCTGGTTGATGGGAGGCTGAACACGAGCCTACAGTGTGCCCAGGCAGCCAAGAGGGCCAATGGCATCCTGGCCTGCATTAGGAACAGTGTGGCCAGCAGGAGCAGGGAGGTGATTCTGCCCCTGTACACTGCATTGGTTAGGCCACACCTTGAGTCCTGTGTCCAGTTCTGGGCCCCTCAGTTTAGAAAGGATGTTGACTTGCTGGAACATGTCCAGAGAAGGGCAACAAAGTTGGTGAGGGGTTTGGAACACAAGCCCTATGAAGAGAGGCTGAGGGAGCTGGGGTTGCTTAGCCTGGAGAAGAGGAGACTGAGGGGTGACCTTATTGCTCTCTACAACTACCTGAAGGGAGGTTGCAGCCAGGCAGAGGTTGGTCTCTTCTCCGAGGCAGCCAGCACCAGAACAAGAGGACACAGTCTCAAGCTGCACCAGGGGAGGTTTAGACTGGAGGTTAGGAGGAAGTTCTATACAGAGAGAGTGATTGCCTGTTGCAATGGGCTGCCTGGGGAGGTGGTGGAGTCACCATCATTGGAGGTGTTCAGGAGGAGACTTGATGGGGTGCTTGGTGCCATGATCTAGTTGTTTAGGTGGGTTGGATTGGTTGATAGGTTGGACTTGATGATCTTGAAGGTCTCTTCCAACCTGGTTTATTGTATTGTATTGTAACTTCATCTTCTAATCGATTTAGAGATATGTGAACCACTAATAGATAAGGAGCAATATTTGTTGGACATCTCATTTGTCAGGAACTAAAGGTGGGAGAGAAAATATCAGTAGTGCTCCTGGTGCCATAAAATATGCTATGAGGAGGGGGTTGGGAGCCACCAGACCACTTATGCAAGTGCAGACACACACACACACACACACACAAATATTTCAATGAATTGTGCCCCATGAATATGGATATAGGTAGGAGGAATAATTGTGAGGTAGGTGTTACTTTGTAAAAGTTCATGTATAAATAACTGCAAGAACCCTTCAGCAGAGCAGATGTGCTGCAGGAGCAATCTACCATGTGCCCAGGTGCTGCAATTAAAAAATGCCTTTTCTTATGCACAATGGTGATGAAGAAGTTGACTCCATTCCACATCACCAATACCACAACAGGGAGCTGCTACGGGGCAGATACACATCCAGCTGGTGTCATGCTTGCAGAAACTGACTGATTGTCTTCAGTATGACTTTATGCTTCCTGAAACCGGCATCTTTTTACGTGACAATCAGAGAGGTTTTTGTCAAGTGCTTGCGGAGAGCCCCTGCGTCGGTGCTGAGGCAGCCAAGCCCCTGAAGCATTGGTGTCCCAGGGAACGACGTGGGTCTGCTCCGACCAGTCCTTCCTGACTGGAAGAAACCCCTCTAGGCTTCTTAATATTGTTATTATTTCACTTTTCTCAGTTCTCCGCAGCGTGAGCCGTTTGGCTGGCGCAGGCAGGGCCGGAAGTCGAGCTGCAGAGGGCAGTGCAGGAGAGAGAAACCCGAGCGGAGGTGGCGGCGGCGCTGCGCGGTCGGCCGCTAGAGGGAGACACCGGCCCAGCCTGGCGGGCTGCTGGCAGACCCCCACCACCGCGGCTCCAGCCCTAGCCAAGGACTTCTTGGGGTTGGTTGGTTGATTGGAGCTCAAATGGAACCTGCACGCCGGGAGCTCTTGTGCCGGGCAGCCGGTGCCTCTCAGGCGGCTGTGCCTCTCACTCTCCACACATCTCATCAGCCCCGCTTCTGATTTTTGACCTGCAAGCTGTTAGGATAAATCTCTGTCAGGAGATATTTTGGTAAAGGCATCTTGAAAAACATCCTGAGTAAAGGCTGGGGGAAAAAAATGAAAGCTGATATGTTGCCTGTGGTGATGGAAAAATGAAGTGGGATGAAGTGCAGATACAATAAGCTGAGGTTTTACAATGTTGGTGGCTTTTTCTTGTCATAGATTAGATAGTGTTGGGTGATAGGTTGGACACCATGATCTCGAAGGTCTTATCCAAGCTGGTCTGGTCTATTCTGTTCTGCTCTAGGCAGTAAATGCCACCTTCTTCCAGCCCCACTGAACAGTGTCCCTTTGTGTCTGGTGCCTTGCCAGCCATCATAAGGACAAACTGGAGGCTGGTGGTTCCCACTCTCCCACCCAGCTAGGTCAGCAAATCCTGGCACGGCAGGAGTGCTGGGGAAGGTCACTGTTGTGGTCAGCAGCTCTGTGTAAAAGTGATTTAAAGGAAGATAAAAAGAGAGGGAAAGAAAGCCCAAACAACTCCTCTCCCTTTGCTCAGCTTTTGGCCACCTACATTCAACTTGTTGCTCCTAACAACCTGCTTCATTTCCCACTTCTGTCTTAAATTAAGAAAGCAAGATGCTGGGGGACAGGAGCAACCCTTTTCTTTTTTCACCAAAGCTAAGTTTCTTTAAACAAGTTTGAGTGGGAAAAATTTGTTCAAATTCCAATCTGGCAGGTCCTGGCCAGCTGAGGCAGTATGTTGGATGGCCACACAGTTGGATATCAGGTGCTGGACAATCTGACTGCCGCAGGCATTCTGTTTCTGTACCAGGATGAGTGAGATGCTTCACTGTGGGTGTAAGAAGCATGACCTCCAGAAGTATTTCTGAACTGAAAATTATGTGAGTCCCTGCATCGTATCTGTTTGGTGTGACAGCAGGACTCGTGAGCTCTGGTGACATGGGGATACAGCCAGACTGTGGAATTGGAGGTATAATATGTTCCCTCTCCAGTTGTGTGGAGGTAAATTGATGTGGTAAAACAATGTGCATTGCTCTGCAGCACGTTCCTGCAGATGACTGCATAGTTTAGAACTGTATTTCAAAGCAAAGGGCCAGAGGCTTCAGGTTTGATTTCTGTTCTAGCTTGCTGGGGAGTCTTAAGAAAGTCATATTTAGAACTTACGCATCTGTTTCCTTCTCTGTGATTTGACTCTCCAATTGCCCTTTCTTCCTGTAAAAAGGTTTTACATCTAGTAATAGAAATTCTATATGAGAGGTTTCCTCATGGTGAGTTGGGGTGGGGGTTTAGTTTTGGTTGGGGTGGGGGTTCAGTCTTGGTTGGGGTAGGGCTTTTTTCTCTCCAGTTATATTTTCCAACACCCATTAGCGATGCAGTAAGTCTGCTTTGGCAGGTGATTTAGTTTCATGTTTTGGTTGAAGGGATTAAAGTCCAAGTGGGCATCATACTTGAAGAATTATTCTGTGATGGCCACAATGGCTTTATATTGCTTCAAATCCTAAACTCCATTAACTTGTTTCCTGTCTCCACAGTTTTGACTTAGTCAATTTCCCTCTGAATGGCACCAAGACCGCCTAATGAAACAGACAACAGCCTGTTCCCAGTAAATCCAGCACAGGGAGGTTGGATGTCTAATGGATCATTTACATGACTTCCAAGGAATCCTGGCATCTAGAGCACTGTGGGATTGAACTGGACCTCAGTTTTGTGCATGTACCTTTGACAGCTTTAGTTCTACCTAAATGTGCAGGCCTGAATTTGCCTGTCACTAAAGGGCATCCATGTCCTTGATCAACATTTTTTCCCCCCACTTCCAAAATTCCTTGCATACAAATGGCTGCAGCATTTTGCTCTGTGAATTAAACACCTTGCTAAGCCTGGGAATCCAGCTGAAAAATCAGAAGATAGCTCTGTAACACTACTTTTGTCAGCGATTCCTGCTTCTGATTTTCATTTTAAACAGATCCCACCAGTGACATTGCAGTGAAAGACTAACACATTGCATACTTAACTCATCAAGACAGGAAAAAGCCCCTCACAGACACATGGCACAGATAAAAGACCAAATAAGTGCAAAAATGGTAGGATTTTCTTTTATCTAGAAAACTTGACTTAAGTTTTGCCTCTTACAAAGGAAGATTAGTTTGCTGGTTTGGGTTTTGGCTGGTTGGGTTTTTTTCATGAGGAGAGGCTGGGGGAGCTGGGGTTGCTTAGCCTGCAGAAGAGGAGGCTCAGGGGAGACCTTATTGCTTCCTACAACTACCTGAAGGGAGGTTGTAGACAGGTGGGGGTTGGTCTCTTCTCCCAGACAACCAGCACCAGAACAAGAGGACACAGTCTCAAGCTGTGCCAGGGGAGGTTTAGACTGGATGTTAGGAAGAAATTCTTCATAGAGAGAGATTTGCCATTGGAATGTGCTGCCCAGGGAGGTGGTGGAGTCACCATCACTGGAAGTGTTTAGGATGAGACTTGATGGGGTGCTTGGTGCCATGGTTTAGTTGATTAGATGGTGTTGGATGATGGTTGGATGATGATGATGGGTCTCTTCCAACCTGGTCTGGTCTATCCTATCCTATCCTATCCTATCCTATCCTATCCTATCCTATCCTATCCTATCCTATCCTATCCTATCCTATCCTATCCTATAAGCTCTGACAGCTTTTTGGTTGTCTTGCATGTTGGCAACTATGGAATAGTAGCCTATACATACAACTATAAAAGCAGTGCTTCGACACTAGCCTGCAAAAGACTGTATTATGAGGATACTCATGCTTTTGAGGAAGGGACAGAGGATTGTCTAATGGGGACATAAACAGGAGGTCTAGAAGGAAGTGAATGGGAAGGGTTTGCACATAATAGAATATTTAGTTCCAAAATACAATGTTTTTTATGCAGTTTTCTGAACCTGCAAGTGGTGCAGACAGAAGCTGATGAAACTTGTAAATCTTCCTGTAGGTAGCTGAAGGCCTGTTGAAGATAAACTTTTATGCTCCTGAGCATCAGAGGACTCCCACATCTGCTACAGGTATGAAAAAGAATGTATTAGAGGTGCTACTGGAAATGTTATGGCAAAATCATCTATTTTGATTCAGTCAGTAAAGCTGCAGCATTTTCTTTCCAAGGGGAGCAGCCTATCTGGCAACAGCACTAGTCTGGGACTTTGGAGCTCTGTATTGTCTTTCAATTCACTAAGAGACTTGCAGGCCTACATAGCTTACCCAGTATCAAAATGAGCCTAACTTTCCACTTGTATTCTGCATTGTATTGTAGATCTGTGAAAACAATGAATAAGACCAGTGGCTGCTCGGAGTGGATAATTAAACTCTCCTGATAACTTTAAAAGACAAAGCAGGAAATGTCATTTTGAAATGTTCTACCCAAAATGAAGTAATGGTTTCTAAAGTCCCAGCACAGCTACAGTCTGAGACTGTTCAACAACAGAGCAGAGAGCTGGGACCATACCAGCTTCAGGATTCAGCTCTCTTTGAGTCTTCCTTTTGTTGCAGATTTCCAGAGCGAGTTTCTCAAGGCTATTAAGTCAGTATCTGGGTCTGTGCAGTACCTGGACTTTCAGGTTTCCAAAATACTGACACATTTCAGTCCAGAGGAACCCAAAGTAGTTGCTAATGAAGGTAGTTTGCTTTGAAATCTGACCAAGGATCACTTCTCTTGTTTTCCCTGAGGGGTGCACAGACCACAGATTTGGAAGCATTGCCAATTTCAGTAGCCCCAAGTTTCCAAAGGCTGCTGATCCTGTAGCAGTTAAACCAAAAGCCCTCTCAGGTGATTTGTGTCTCCTCTGCCTGTGATGCTGTGAAATCCTTGCACCCTATGGGGAGTGTGTGTGGGGAAACTCAGCCCTGTTGTTGGAAGCTATTAAATTTCCAGGAATCGCTTTCATTTTGGTTTGTTGCCTTTTCCCAGGGTTTTCTTGGAATATTTCCTGCAGCTCTAATTTTGCTGTATGTGTGTAGGTGGCAAACACCTGGGGGCACAGCCTGGCACACTGAATGTGTGCGTATGGCACTGAGCCCTCTTTGCAGCTGAGCTGTGGTGCCTGAAGACCACCACAAAGCTCCAAATCATAGAATCAGTAAGGTTAGAAGAGACCTCAAAGATCATCAAGTCCAACCTGACAGCCAACACCTCATGACCATTAAACCGTGGCACCAAGTGCCACATCCAAGCCCCTCTTGAACACCCCCAGGGATGGGGACTCCACCACCTCCCTGGGCAGCACATTCCAATGGCTAACATCTCTCTCTGGGAAGAACTGTCTCCTCACCTCCAGCCTAAACTTCCCCTGGCACAGCTTGAGACTGTGTCCTCTTGTTCTGGTGCTGGTTGCCTGGGAGAAGACACCAACCCCTTCTTGTCTATGACCTCCCTTCAGGTAGCTATAGACAGCAATAAGGTCTCCTCTGAGCCTCCTCTTCTCCAGGCTAAACAACCCCAGCTCCCTCAGCCTCTTCTCATAGGACTTGTGCTCGAGGCCTCTCCCCAGCCTCGTTGCCCTTCTCTGGACACATTCAAGTGTCTCAATAATGTCCTTCTTAAATTGAGGGACCAAGAACTCGATACAGTATTCAAGGTGTGGCCTAACCAGTGCCGAGTACAGTGACCCTCATATGCTTGGCTAAGGCATGCCTTCCACAGATAACACATCGTATCTGGCTGATACTTTGCTTAGGGTCTCACACAGCTGCAGAAATAAGGTGTGAAAGGGCATTGTTGCCTTTTGCACCAGGAGGGTGCTTTGCCTCAAAGCAGCTGCTGTGTGTTAAGCTGTGATGACTTCAGCTGTTCCCTGCAGGGCTATTTGCTTGTTTAGATTTGCTTAGTCTTGGATGTGAGTCACCTGTGCTAGGCTGCATGGCTTAGGAAAAGATGGCTTGCTAACCAGCTCTGAAACAGCCAAGTCTGTGCAAAGCCTTGCCTTAACAGGATAGATTTTGGTGCCAGAGGTATTTCTTTTTTCCACTTTTTAAGGTGTTGCCCAGCTCTTTCAGGCAGTAAAGAAGCACTTCACAGTGAAGTGTGGAGTGCTCAAACTTAGAATTCTGCCTTCCTTTCAGGTGAGCTTCTCCCAGGAGGGAGGCGATGGGAGAAGGCACTGATTGCTCATAGGCTACAGCTGCGGCTAAAGCGTGCAGGAAGAGGCATGCTGGGAGGTTTACTTTGTCCCTTCTCTTCAGTCATCCCAAACCACGTCAGGGGCCAGTTGAATAAACTTAGTGCCTCACGGAGCCGTCGAGAATAGTTGGAAGACCTGCAGTTGCACACTGAAAGAAGAACTCTGTCCATCTTGTGGAGGATGTTTTGTTTCCTCCTGGAGTCCTGGTAAGTCTTGGCTTTTGCTGATCCTTTGTAGTATGCCTTGGTCTGTTGGTCTGACTTTCTAACGATCATAAATGGTCCCTGTTTGTTAAGCATCTGTGATAGCCCAGTCCTCTATTGTCTCAAAAACAATGCTTGTGGCAGGGCAGGTCTGTAGCCCATAATGATTGGATTGTCTCAAAGAAGGTGTGATGTACTTGGTCTTGAACAGTCAGGGTGATGATCTTAATAGCTCTCCGGAGGAGAGCTGCTGGCTTAACAATAAAAAGATCCTTTCTGCAGAGGGAGTTGCTTCTTTAAAACCATGCCTGACAGACACTGCCCTGCAGGGGCCTGGCACCTACCTCTCTTTGGAGAGACACCCCACCGAAAGGGTATAAAAGGACCACAGCTTCCTGGGCCTGTGTGTTGCATCTACCACAGAATACCTGCTGGGATGTACATGCACCACTGAAGGACTTGGGCTCTGGATCCAAGGATTGCTCATATCTTTCTTTTTCTCTCACTTTTTAACTGATTTGGAGCTTTTTTTGTCGTGTTTGTATGAGAAGCTTGCACTGTCGTGTTTGTAAGAGGAGTTTATAAATGGAGACCCTGTAGTTCAAGAAAAAGGATGTTTCTAAGGCTGAATGGTGCTTGTAAAGAGGAGGGGATGAGCCCTCAGCAGTGGTCTCTCAGGGTCACCTTTCTCACCAGTTTGGTAGCCACTACTAGCAGTGCTGTTACTCAGGAGACCAAGTAGCCAGATGACTCATGAGTGAGGAGGTGCAAAATGCCATGTAGAGCTCCAGAGCTGGTCACTCACTTCAAACTGTGAATGACTTTGGGGTTTGAGGCATTCATGCTACCACTACTCAGGCTGCTTTTTACATGAACAAAAGATTTCTCCCTTCTGGGTTGCAGTGGAGCGCTTTTGCCTGCCCTGAATTCACTTCATTTTAACTTAATCGCTCTGTATTTCTAACGTTTCTGGGAGCCTACCATGTTGCTGTCTCAGCAGTAATAGTGAGAAGTTGAAAGAAGTTAATTGTGCTGTGTAGCTCCAGTGCCTTATGGTTTATTATTAAGAATAAAGACAAGCACTCCACTATTTTATCTCTCATGTGCAGTTAACTGAATTCCTAATCCTCTAAAGAGATGGTGCTCTTCCTAACCGTTTGGCTTCTGCCTTGCTTTCAAGCCACACAGGAAACTTGAAAGTTGAACTGCTCAGTGCTGAGAAAATTTTAATAAATGCATGCATAAGTCAGTCTTCATTAGCTTCTCCTTAAATATTCAGAGAGAAGTTTTCCCTTTTACTGGCTTGCCTGGCTGGAATTAATGCTTAGCAGGCTGCTTTCCTCTCGAGCGGATGATGGCCACTGATTTGTGGTGCAGTGCAAAGATACCCTCAGTTAGCTTAGCTCTTTGCTTTCACTGTCTAAAATACCTGTTCCTCCTCAGCTGCTAGTTCTTTTCTTAGCCTGGCCACCGCCTCCTCCCCATTATTTTCATAGTTCCTCGCTAGATCGAACTGGTTGAGTATTCACTGAGGACATGTGGGCTGTGGTACAAGTTAATAAGCTTCTGGAAGCAGCTAGATCTTCACAGTGATAGTTTTCTTTCTTTTCAGTGTACTGGGATTTAGCAAACAGCTTAACAAGCTTCATCTGCAGGATTTGGCCTTTGTTGTGTTTCCACTTGTGGACAAACTTGCACTTTGTCCTTGTTTGCTCTGGGATGCAGACTCCAAAAGAGCTGAGACAACATCTGCGTTTAGGTGAAGTTTTCACACAGCACATAGTCACCAAACCCCCATTGGTTTGGGTTAGAATACTCTTTGCATTGTCCCTCTCCTTTGGGTGCATTTAATTTCAGCCTCTTGCAGTCTTGCAACTTCCTGGTACCCCCACATACATCTTACTCCACTCAGCTAATTGGATTAACACTCTTACTGCATTTCTTGTGTGGTATTGATTTGATAATACTAATCTTCCACTCTTAGCTGCAGTCTCAGATTCTCTCTGGCCTCACAACAGCCTTACCAAGTGCCCCTTCTCCTCCGCTGTTGCCCTTGGAGTTTGTTTAAAATCACCACAGTGATTAAAAGTCCTGAGGCTTAGTCGTGCCCTGCCCTATTGCACCACAGTGCCTTGCTGACTGCATAAGCACTGAGGGTGAAGGTGTGGGATAATGCTCCCACTGCTTTTGATAGCTACTCAAGTCTGACATAAATGACCTCCCAAAATCTGAAGCTTGTGGGTTTGCAAGTGTTTAGTCACTTGGGTGCTCAGCTTGGGTACCTTTGGGGAGCTTAGATACCTCAAATATTTGCTCGCCTGTGCTTACTCCTCAGTGTTCAAACTTCTGGCAAGAGCTCAGCATCCCAATTCCCTGATGACCTGTGAAAATCTCTGCTGAAGTGTCTAAAGCATATAAATCTTAAGCTTTCTGAGAGTCAAGAGATGTTTGCAGTGAGGCGAAGTCTGATTCACTGCAATTATCAGCAGCTTTCCAGGAATCCTGGCAAAGCAGAACCCTTGTTGATCCTCTCTGTAAAGAAAGCGTTTTGTTTGATAGTCAGATGTGCAAGTTCAGCTTTGTGTGGACTCTGCAGAGTTTTAAGCTTTGTGTGCATGTTTATTTTGATTCCTAAAAAGGCATGTTTGTTGTGGAGACTGCGTTCTCTAAAAGCCTGAAACTGTGCATGGGGCTGGGCAGTGGTCTTCCCCAGCTCCTCCTCAAATGACCTGGGGTTTCCTCCAACCTAACCTGCCTTTGCTCATCTTTGTGTGGCTCTGAAGGTGCGAGAGGCTCCGTCCATCCTGCCCCAGCTGTGTACTGTGGAGGGGAGATGGTGTCAGAGGATGAGGATGGTGTCCTCAATTTAAGGAGGACATTGAGACACTTGAACATGTCCAGAGAAGGGCAATGAGGCTGAGGAGAGGTCTCAAGCACAAGCCCTATGAGGAGAGGCTGAGGGAGCTGGGTTTGTTTAGCCTGGAGAAGAGGAGGCTCAGGGAGACCTTCAAACTCTCTACAACTACCTGAAGGGAGTTTGTAGCCAGGGGGGGTTGGTCTCTTCTCCCAGACACCCAGCACCAGAACAAGAGGACACAGTCTCAAGCTGTGCCAGAGGAGGTTTAGGCTGGAAGTGAGGAGAAAGTTCTTCATAGAGAGAGTTGTTAGCCATTGGAATGTGCTGCCCAGGGAGGTGGTGGAGTCCCCATTCCTGGAGGTGTTGAAGAGGGGATTGGATGTGGCACTTGGTGCCATGGTTTAGTGGTCATGAGGTCTGTGGTGACAGGTTGGACTTGATGATCTCTGAGGTATTTTCCAACCTTATTGATGCTATGATGATCCTTTGCAACCAGCCACTTACACTTGGGTTCCTGGCAGTTCTAGAGTCTCCTCCAAAACAGTGCTGCAATAATGACTTCTTTTGACATGGGGAAATGCGAAGCAAACTGTTTTGGCTGCCCCTTTTTGCTCTTGACCCAGCATTTTGCAAACAGGGCTTCCCCCACTCGAGCTGGCTGTACAGTCCAGAGCAGAGGCTGCTGCGTTCGCAGCAGCCAGGTGTAGGCAGTTTCATTTTCTGTCTGACTCTGCTGTTGTCACAGCATTTTAAAGAGTATTTTCATTATACTATGGCAGCTGTAAGACACTTCCTCAATTTGACAGCTTCTGTGCCAGCTCGCTGCTCTCATCACACAGATGAATTTCTCTTTCACGTTCGATATCAACATTTCACTCCTTCGAAATGAGCTGTAGCGTAAGCAAGGAGAGGACAACCATCAGTGAGTACCAGGCTGTAAACAGAAGCTGTGTGTGGAAACTGGCACAGGGATACCAGAGGAAGATGTGATTGGTGGTGTTTGACGTTACATTACATGGACTGAAAGTTTATTTTGTTCCTTGAATCCTCCTGAGGCTAAAGCCACAACGCAGGACAGCGCACACACCCTGTGGTATTTTGTTGTCTTTGGTTTCTGTGGCCTCCAAATCTCTTTGCAGACTGTCAGTGAGGTCGTTAGTAAAAAAGTAAACCCCACTCCCCAAAACCAACCAAAAAAAACCAACCCCAAACAACAAAACCCACAAACAAAAAAACCCACCCCAAAACACCACAAACCAACCAACCAACCCCACAACAAACCAACCAATCAAAAAAACACCAAACCAAACTGAGGCTCTTGTACATTTCAGAGACTGGGCAGCAGGGGGGGAAAAAAAGGGGACTAAGTAATCTCTACAAAGATATTTGTGTGTTGGGGTTTTTAATCCTCATCTTCTGAAGTTTGTCCTAGGCCAACATCTTTTGCTGTTGTGAGCTGTCACCTATTCAGTGCCAGTAGGGTGGTGAGTTTGGGGTTCAGGTACTGACTTTGGGTTGAGCTGGGCTTGTTTGCTACTCTTTGCTCCCTTGTAGCCTTTTGTGTCCATGCAGCTAATGTTAGAATGTGCTTCATCTTGAAAGCTTAGTGGTTTATTTCCTTCACTTTGCATCTCATATCTGATCAGTGGCCTGAGGTTATTGCTGTAACAGTTTCGTTTCATGGCAGCTTTGAGAACGGAAGCTTTTGTGACACTTTCCTGTGTTAGAAAGGTGTTCCTGCAACACCTCTTCCAGCTTTTGTCCAGCTCTCAAGTGGGCTGTAAACAAACTGTCTATTGAAAGTTACTTGAACTCCACTTAGAGCATTTTCCATATTCACTTCCTACCACCTCACTTTCCCCAAGGTCTCGCTTCTCTAGGAGCCTTGTGAAACACTTGGCACAACCACAGTGCATGCAGGAAGAGAAAGGAAGGAGGGCAGTGGGACAGGGCTGGGAGTGCTTGCAGCACCACTGGCTGAAGCCTGTCCCCTCTTCTTGCTCCAGCCTGGGCAATTAGAGGTCATATGTGTGCATCTAGGGGTAGTTTCAAACCCCTGTGGACAGGGCTGTGAAGCTGGAATGTGAGCAGCTCAGGTTTGCCTGTGGGCTTTTTGAGGTGATGGCTGAGGATTTCTGTGCAGCCTGGAGGTCAGGAATTTGCCAAGCCCTTTTTTTAATCTTGAGAACTGGAGCTGTCTCTTAGAGGATAGGTGTTGCCAAAGCAGTGAGAGCAGGGAAGCCCTGTGCAGCTGAAGGAGCAGGATTTGGGGAGATACACGTGGCTTAGGACAGGAGCTGAAGGGGTTGAACTGGATGGTGAGAGAGCTGAAGCCTTAGTGCTTAGATGCCATGTTTGGAAGAGGCTGGAGCTTGTAGATGGGGCTTGGGACAGGTCTAAGAAAGGCAGGGTGGGGGTGATCTCCGTTACCACAAAACAGCTAGTCTCTAATGCTTAGTAGAATCTGATTTTCTGACTTGTGTTTGCTCTCACACTTCAGCTTGGTTGCCATATGGAGCAGCGGTCTCTGTTAGAGCTGTTGGCAATGGTGGGTTTGGATTGTGTAGGATAACTCTGTTAATAAAACTGCTTCCTTTTGCCCTGGAAAGAAAGCAAATACTAACTGCTGCTTCAATAACTTCAGCATGTCTAAATGCCTTTCTGCAGCATCTCATGAGCCTTATACTCTTAGGTGGTGTCAGTGCCGCTGTCATCCTCTGGTGCTGGATTGTTGACATCATTAGCAGTAGAGTTACTTTAATATTGGAAAAGCCAAAGTGTCAAACTACTGCATTGCAGCAGAAAGGGCAAATAGTGTGTGCTAGAACAGCTTTTTAAAACTGAAGCTGAGGGACAGTGATCTTTCACTTTGGATGTGGGGTGTTAGGATTACTTGTAGTCAGATATTTGGGTAGAGTCAGTAGCGTACCAGCAGATGAAACCATTTTTGTCTCAGGAAATCTCAGGTTTTCTGTGGTGTGCTCTGCAATGGTCTAAGCCTGGGGAAATGGGTTAGTCAAAACAGCAACCCCTGGGTGTAGGATGCCTTTTGATGCAAGTTGTCTGAGGTGCTCTTGCTTGCATGTCAGCGCTAGATTACAGAGAAGGAGGATGTATTATTGCTGCCACTCTGCTGTGAAAGCATCTACATGACCCTTGTTTCCCATTGACCACGGCTGTGACCTGTAAAGCTCAGCTTGGAAGCAATCCTACTGTGAGCAGCTTTTGATGACCAGAGTCAATTCTCAAATGGAGCATTTCTCTATTTCCTGTTGGGAGACAGTGCCTAAGTTGCCTCTCTGCGTTTAATCCACTGAACCTTTCTCTTCTCTTTTGTATTTTTGTGGTGGTTGTTTTTGTCATTTGGGTATTTTGCTGGTGTGTTTGGGATTTTTTCCCTAGTTTGTTGCTGTTCTTGTGTGTGCTTCAGACACTGGCTAGGAATAGCTTAGCTGTTGAGATGGAGTGGGGAGGGAGAGATACACCAGACAAAATGCTGGTTGTATCTGCTCAGCCTTAGCCATTCCTTGACAAAATAAACTGCATCTCTTTCCTTCCCTTGTGGAAATCCATCTCTGAATGCAGTTTTACTTATTTCTTTATTAATAATCCTTTGCTCTGAGGGGTAGACTTAATTATTGCTCAACTTGCTAATTCCTCACACTTTCTTTGAAGAAACAGTGCACAGCCTGACGGCAGGCTTGTGTTTTGGAAGACCCAGCTTTGGGCTGTGGCTAGCTCTGGAACTGCAAACAAATGTTTCAGTCTGGGACTGTCTCCAGACAGCAGTGCAAGGCTTGTGAAATGGGAATGTAAGCTAATTTAGGACAAGACTTGGGAGGAGCAGCTGAAGTCTCTTGGTTTGCTTAGCTTGGGGAAGAGAAGGCTGCTAGGGGACATCATCACAGTCTACATCTTCCTCAAGGTGGGCAGTGAGGGAGTGAAGATCTCTCTGGTGCTGCTCATCTCTGGTGACCAGTGATAGGACATCAGGGAGTGGAATAAAGCTGTCGGGGAAACTTCAGACTGGAGGTTAGGAAAAGGCTTTTCACAGACAGGGTGGTTGGTCCCTGGAACAAGGTCCCCAAAGAAGCACTCATGGCACTAAGCCTGTCAGAGTTCAAGAAGCACCTGAGCAGCACCCTGCATCGTGGGGTTTAGTTTTAGATAGTGCTTTGAGGAGCAGAGAATTGGACTCAGAGATCCTTTTGAGTCCCTTCCAGCTTGAGATATTCTGTGATCCTGGAACACACCATTACTTTGGTTTTTGGACTAAATGCAGTGCAAGCAAGCTCATCAAAGCAGCTCAGCTACCTGCATCCACTGAACCTGCTTTTGGTTGGAGATATCAACCAAGTGTGTGCAAACAGGCTTATTATGGCCTGGCAACCTCCACATCACTAAACAGGAAAAAGTCTCTGCTAAACACTGTTGCTTTGTAGTTGATAGGTACAAAACCTGAGCTTGCAAATTAGGTTTGGTTTTTCTCAGCAGCTTCCTTAGAGTCTTGAGTCCTGACTGGCATGTACCTGAGGTGCATAGAGATCCTCTGGTATAATTTAATGTTGTCCATGGCAGGTGAGCATTATTTTATTTCAGAGCAGAGGAAAGGCAGAAAGCCTTTTGCAGTGTTTATTCATGGGTTTGGTTTTAAGAGCCAGATTATGATCAAAATGAGGAAGGCTTACAAAAATAACAGTTTAACTGTGTCGAAATAACAGCTAACAGGTGGCTGGTACTAACCAGGAGTAAAATTATGATTTGGATGCAGAGCTGTTGCCTTGTCGAAGATCTCCACCAATTTAATAAGCTCCAGGAACAGAACATGCTCCTAAGGGCCCAGTCCTTCAGTGCACTCTGCAAATGGACTTAATTGAGTTGTAATGAGGCTAGTTATGGAGAACTGTTCCACTTATGTGCCGCTCGTTGCAGGATTAGGTTCAAACTCGTGACTGCAGCATATGTTAGAGCATTGCTTTAAAAAGAAAATGTTCAAGTTGTCAGAAAGCCATCTGAACACCTCATTTGTGCTTTTAGCTTCACATAAGGCTTGAAATGCACTTTTCCTGCAAATGGGCAGCTCATGAGGAGCTGTCTAAACCCAGGCTGCAGGGGAAAGACAGCTGAAATGTTTCTGGTGAACCTTTTAAGGTGATCATGTGGAGATCTGGCATCTGAGTGCCTCCTATTTTGAGATGCTGCATGTTAGCCTTCAAATATGACCTGAGAAGGAGTTTCCATGAGAGGCAGCTTGAGGTGGGCTTTTGATCCTCAAAAATGAAGAAGCTCATTCAATACTGGAAGGGATGGCACACTCTGTGCTCCTTTTAGAAATGATTTTATTAATACTGAATCATGTTTTGATACCCTTAACTATTAATAGCCAGACCTCACAGTGTGAGAGAGGTCAGAACAAGATTTTATATTACTATTCCTTGTAGTTTTTAACCTCTCAGCAAATGCAGCAAATACCTTCAAAAGTTTATTTCTAAATAAAATCGACCTTTGGACTGACTTCTCCCACTGAGGGTTGGGATACAGTTATGTGACATATCAAAGGAGACTGACAAGCACTATTCCCTGAAGGGGATCTCAGAGGGTGAAAGGTGTGGTGCCGCAGTCATAACTTGTGCTGTGGGATATGGTTTTCATCCTAAGATGCTTCCTCTGGAGGACAGGGAAGCGTGTTTTGGTAAAATGCATGACAGAATAGAATTAACCAGGTTGGAAAAGACCTTTGAGATCATTGAGTCCAATGATCACCTATCACCCAACACCGTCTAATCAATGAAACCATGGCACCAAGTGCCTCAACCAGTCTCCTCCTAAACACCTCCAGTGATGGTGACTCCACCTCCCTGGGCAGCAGCACATTCCAATCTCTCTGGGAAGAACTTCTTCCTAACATCCAGCCTAAACTTCCCCTAGTGCAGCTTGAGACTGTGTCCTCTTGTTCTGGTGCTGGGTGCCTGGGAGAAGAGACCAACCCCTCCTGGCTGCAACTTCCCTTCAGGTCATTGTAGACAGCAATAAGGTCTCCTCAGAGCCTCCTCTTCTCCAGGCTAAGCAACCCCAGCTCCCTCAGCCTCTCCTCACAGGGCTGTGCTCCAGACCCCTCCCCAGCCTTGTTGCCCTTCTCTGGACACCTTCCAGCAACTCAACATCTTTCCTAAACTGAGGGGCCCAGAACTGGACACACTCAAAATATAATAAAACAATGTTCAAGGCTCCTCTATTAAGTATGAGTTAAGGCCATTTAAACTGCATCCTGCACAGCAAATTCTTTTCTCCACGCTGTGGGCACCGTACTTGTCCGATTCTATTTAACTTGCCCTCAGGCTTATATATAAATCTCTGCTGAAATATAATACTGTAATTGCTGTCTAACTGCATTTAAGTGGGTGAAAATGACCTATCAATACATAATAAACAGAGATAACACTAGATTATTCATGTTTCTGAAAGCTTCAATTATTTCTATTTGGGTATCAATTAAGGTTTGCTTTTAAACAGAAGTCAGAGTAGTAACATTCAATTCACTTACTCTAAATTAGATGGCAGTGTGTTTCACTTAATATAAATTGTGTGTGATTACTTACAATCAGTTTAAATCAATAAGTTTGTGATGGATTTTTACCCTGTGCTGTGGTTTCTCAGTAATAAATCCCTTGTTTAGTCCAGAAGGCATTGCTTCTTTTGGCAGCTTTCCATGCATTTCTGTAATGAGTATTGGATAGGCACAGCTTCAGCAAATCAGCATTTAAGGGGGGAAGTCCCTGTAGAGGATAAATGCATTAAAAAAACCAATTTAACTCAACTAGTCCCAATTCATGTGAACAGAACACTCTGAGAATCTTGGAGTCTGTTCCTTGTAGCAGAAACGTGTATGTATCCTGGCCTAGTAAGTGAAAGGCAGGGGAGCAGAATGTGAGCTGCAATTCAAGATTTGGAAGCTTTGGTGTAAACTATGTGGAGGATTAGGTGAACAATTTTATGATGTTCAGCATCTAAACTGAATCACAAGCTGGTTTGACTTGTTCCTAGCATCATGCCACCTAACTGCAGAAACCATTGGTTTTGCCTTAGAAGAGAAGCCTCTTGTGCTCTAGAGGAGGAATTGCTTGTGGGGAATTGCACAGTGGTCACAGTGGGAAACAAAAGGGATCTTAGCTTTGGAACTGTTTGTAGCTGGAGTTAAACAGGAGTAGGGAAAGAGCCCCAGGAGTTGGTGGTGGCAAGGCAGTAGATACTTATGGATGGTGACATACTGGATTTTGTTAATTGCCAGAAGTATGGAGGTCATGGTGAGATGGGTAAGAAAGTTGCTTACTTGTGGGATCCTTGAAGATGAAGGAAAATGAGCTCTAGGGATGATGGGGCACAGTAAAAGCCAACCTGGCTATGACACTGCACTTGCATGAATGGCAGCCTCGTGCCCTGCTCACCATTGAAGCTCCTGGTGGCAAATCTGTTGGTCTGAAGTGTCCACTCAATCACATGAGGATGGCTATAGTGAGTCATTGAACCAGAGTGGAGAAAGCCATTTTCAGCTTCCTGAATGGAAAGCTGCTTGCAGGCCACGAAGCTGTTGCCCGTCTCTCATGTGAGCTCTGTTCTCCAATTCATTTATGCTGTACAGCATACACATGCTCAGTCTTTCTCCCATTTCATGCTTCACCTCCTGGCTATAAAAGTCACACAATAACACTGTGCTGCATCCCAAGACTGAGCAGACTTCATGAGGGAATTCTTAACAGAAATAAAGCATGGAAATGAATTAGTGAAATCCCGAGCTGCCAAGACCACCAAAAATGTCAGGGAGTGCCAATACTTGCAAGGTCCGGCAGCAGGAAGGCAGTGAGGAAGAGATATAGGGAAGGGTCTGTAGGAGGAGAGCAGTACAGAGCTAAGCAAATGTTTGCTTTGGTGCAGGCATGGTAGGCTAGGGACTTGTAGAGTCATAGAATGGCTGGAGTTGGAAGGGACCAACCTCCCTGCCCTGGGCAGGGACACCTCCCACCAGCCCGGGATGCTCAAATCCTCATTCAACCTGACCTTGAACACCTCCAGGGAGGAGGCATCCATGATGTCCCTGGGCAGCCTGCTCCAGTGTCTCAACGTCCTTACTGTAAAGAATTTCTTCCTAGTCTTCAGGCTAAATCTGCCCTCAATTTTCAATCCATTCCCTCTCATTCTATTGCAACAAACCCTTGTGAAAAGTCTCTTCCCAGCTCTCCTGTAGCCCCCTTCAGCTACTGGAAGACTACTCTAAGGCCTCCCTGGGAGCCTTCTCTCCTCCAGGCTACACAGCCCCAACTCCCTCAGCCTGTCCCCATAGGGGAGGTGCTCCAGCTCTCTGGTCGTCTTTGTGGCTTCCCCTGGACCTGCTCCAGCAGTTCAGTGACTTGCATAAAATCTCTGAACTTTAACACAGGCACCCAGGCTAAAGATAGGCAGTACTACTTGCTGGAAATAGTTTCCTTGTACAAATTGGTCTATTTTTCCTCCTTTTCTGGAGCATCTTGGGCTGTTAAGGAAGCAGGTGGTAATTGTGGAGCTCCTGTATCCAAAGGGACATTTAATAACATGGGTTGCCTTTTGTTTTTAAAAGAGCTGCTGATCTGCTGGCTGCCTTGGCAAGAAATAGCAGCTGTTTGTGGCTGTCTCTCTCCAGCAGAACAAAGCTACTGGGTTGGGTGTTCTGGTCCTTCACCTGCCTTCCCTGCAGTGGTGCAGAGATGTTTGTTAATATACTGACCTGTCGCCTCCACCCGTGTGGTCTGTGTGTGCTCGCCAGGCTTCTGGCCCAGCCCTTTTCCCTGCTGCTCTTTCAGAACTACATCATTCAGCTGTGACCAGGAAGAATTTCTATTGGGGCTACCTGAGTGCTCTAATTTGTCCAGTAATTGCCACTGGAGCCAGGCTTTGGATGAAGGCTAACATTAAAAGGACTATGCAAGTTGTATCATTCTATACTTTTAATTCATTTGATATAGAATATTATAGAATGGTTAGGTTTGGAAGGGACCCTCAAGATCATAGGATAGAATCAATAAGGTTGGAAAGGACCTCAAAGATCATCAGGTCCAACCTGTCACCCAAGACCTCGTGACTACTAAACCATGGCACCAATCCAATCCCTTTTTGAGCACCTTCAGGGACGGTCATCTAGTGCCATGTCTGACTTGCAGCATGTGTAGCAGGGAGAAAGTCATTTGCACTCAAATGGAAACTCCTCTTGAGACATCCTTGCCTGTGAGCACAGCTAAAAGTGTAATTACAGCCCATGGGGAGACCATGTGCTGTAATTGAACTGATAGGCAATGAAAAATGGCTGTCCTTCGACGATTCTGCCCATCCTTTTTTCTTTATCATGGGATCTGTTCTAAGTTGGGCTTGTCATAATCACAATAGCTGGCATTTCTCATCCTTGGAGACTTTCAGGTCTCATCCCTTCAGTGCAATAAGCACTCAGACTTCTTGACCTGCCTTAAGCCACTCTCATGGTGTTCCAAGGAGGTAGTTTATGGAAGAAATACATTCATTACACTCACTAATAATCCCTTTTTCCTCTTTGTATAGATACCATAGCAATTGCACAATAACCAGAGCTGCAGATAAGGTGTCCTGTGATCTTAAATGAAACTTCTGGTGTCACGGTGCTGAAGTGCACAAGCCTGTTGCAATAGTGCTGAAGGTAACTGCAAACCCTTAGGCACATTTACCTCATCCAAAGCAGGGCTGATGAAACTGGCTCCTTGTGACAAATATTCATGTGGTATACATCCCTGTGTCTACCTCTGCTTTAATTCCTCAAGCCCGCTTGCCAGTGCATTGCAGACCAATGTGCCATTTTTCTTGCCTTGCCATTTAAACAAGTATTTCAGTGATCCAATGCCTGCAAAAAAAGCTTTGCATAACTGCTAGCAAAATCCCTACCCATAGCCACCCACACTCCTGCTGAAGCCTCTGGCTGAGCAATGCTGCTGTCCTCACTAGGAAGGGGTGCTGCAGGCAGTGCCTGAATCCTGAGAGGTATCAAGGCTGTGGAGAAGGGGTGTTCTTTGGCTGTGTTTGTTTGCTTGGATTGTGTGTGTGTGTGGTATTTTGTTGTTGATGCTGCTGCTGTTTTGTTTGGGTTTTTTCATGTGGGTGGGGAAAGAGATTCCCATGGAAAAAGTTACTAAACTTTCCATGAGTGCTGGTGGTGCAGGATGCTCTGAAGAGTGGAGCAGAGCTCTTCTCTCCTATTGCCAAGCTAGTATGGAACAGGGTATGGCACACTGCTAAGCACTCTGAGTCGCACAAAGCTGGTCCTTTGCACTCTGATCACGAAGTTATGAGAAAAGCTCTTACATGTGTCTTGAAATGCTTGAGTGGTTCTGGAGTAGGGATACTTAGAATCATAGAATTGCTAGGGTTGGAAGGGACCTCAAAGATCACCCAGTTCCAACCCTCCTGCCATGGGCAGAGACACCTCACACTAGACCAGAGCCACATCCAGCCTGGCCTTTAAAACCTCCAGGGATGAGGTTTCTACCACCTCCCTGGGCAACCTTCTTCCAGTGTCTCACCACCCTCATGGGGAAGAATTTCCTCCCAACATCCAGTCTGAATCTACCCATTTCTATTTTTGCTCCATTGTCCCCAGTTCTATCACTCCCTGACACCCTAAAAAGTCCCTCCCCAGCTTCCCTGCAGCCCCCTTTGGATACTGGAAGTCCACAATAAGGTCTCCTCAGAGCCATCTCTTCTCCAGACTGATGAGCCCCAACTCTCTCAATCTGTTTTCATAGGAAAGGCTCCAGCCCTCTGCTCATCCTTGTGGCCCTTCTCTGGACACGTTCCACCACCTCCAGATCCTCCTTGTAACAGGGACTCCAGAACTAGATGTAGTACTCCAGATGGGGTCTCATGAGAGAGGAGTAGAGGGGGAGAATCACCTTGAAATTTGCCATTTGGAAATCTGGTTCCTCTGTGACTTCCAGAGGAGCAGTTCTCCCCAGGCAGTCCTAAGCACGATGCTGTGTCACCTCCCAAATACTTTGCACCTTTGGATAGCTGTGCCTGCTACTTCAGGCTTGCTGAATGTCTTCAGTCTTTCCACTGATAAAGCTGATCTGTATTTCTATGGATGATTTTGCATTTTAATGTGGTGAAATTTCAGAGGGGACTTCACCTCAGCCTTACCTTCTACTCAGGATTTGCTTCTAGAAAGATACCAACCGAAGCAGGCTGAACCCTGACAGGCAATAAAGCCACAATCAGAGGAGGCAAACAATGCTCTCTCTCCAAACCTACTTCTTGCACATTTTTCCTGAGCAAAAAGAGAACAAGTTGGCAGTTGCTGAATCTGAGCAGCAGCAGATTTTGCTCACTCTCTCCTCCCCGGCAGAATGGAGTGCGACAAGCCAAGCTCCACTTTGCTCCCCTGGCTTGCTGGGAGAGCGGTCTGCAGCCTTCTGTTGCATGTGTGGGAACCCACTCAAGTGCCCTGTGTCTGATCATCTGACATGTAGTAAGCTGAAGTTTGAAGGCAAACTGCCTGAAAAGAGACAAAGGGAAACGTTGCTCCACCTGAACCTGGGAGGTCTCCACTTGCTGCTTTTGTTCTGGGACAGGAAAATGAGAGAGTGGGCACTCAAAATCCTCGTGTAATTTGGCAACACAGCCCATTTTAGTTAGATTCAGTACTAAGCTATTGAAGATTCAGGGAATCAATTGCAAGTGCATTCAGGTTTCCCTCTCTCTGGTCCTAAACTGTTTCTTTTCTGTTGAGGAAGACATGGAGGTAGCCTCTGCTGAAAGTCTTGGGTGAACAACAAATCTGCTGATGGAAACAAGTGTCTTTTACAGCTCTGTTTTACATCCGTGTGTACTGTTGTTGTGAGACTGCTTTCTGCAAAGTACTTGTAGTTCCTTTGGCAAGACAGGGCTTGACAAATGTGCAGTCCTCTTAAACAAAACAACTCTTTTTTTAAAGAAACTGAAGTCTTTTGATCCAGGGAAGGGACAGATTCCACCCACCCCACCACCACCCCCTCTGTTGCATTCCTGGGTTAAATTGCAAATCTAATGGATGAATCAGACTTGGCTTGGGGCAGTGCATATAATATTTTTTAAGGATTACAGTGAGTTTTTCTCTCTAGCCCCCCCCCCCCCACCTTTGACTGTCAATGGGTCCATGTCCCAGTGGAGGCCAGTGACAAGCAGAGTCCCTCAGGGATCAGTCCTGGGACCAGCCTTGTTAAACATCTTTGTGGGTGCACCCTCAGCAAGTTTGCTGATGACACCAAGCTGTGTGGTGCAGCAGACACGCTGGAGGGAAGGGATGCCATCCAGAGGGACCTGGACAGGCTGGAGAGGTGGGCACAAGCCAACCTCATGAGGTTCAGCAAGACCAAGTGCAGGGTCCTGCATCTGGGTCGAGGCAATCCCAGGCACAGATCCAGGCTGGGCAGTGACTGGCTGGAGAGCAGCCCTGAGGAGAGAGACTTGGGGGTGCTGGGAGAGGAGAAGCTCAACAGGAGCTCTCAGTGTGCACTTGCAGCCCAGAAAGCCAATCAGATCCTGGGCTGCAGCAAGAGAAGTGTGGCCAGCAGGGCAAGGGAGGTGCTTCTCCCCCTCTACTCAGCTCTGGTGAGACCCCACTTGGAGTACTGCCTCCAGTTCTGGAGCCCCTATTACAAGAGGGATCTGGACGTGCTGGAATGTGTCCAGAGAAGGGTCATGAGGATGATCAGAGGGCTGGAGCACCTCTCCTATGAGGACAGACTGAAGGAGTTGGGGCTGTTCAGTCTGGAGAAGAGAAGGCTCCCAGGTGACCTCATAGTGGCCTTCCAGGATCTGAAGGGAGCTCCAAGAAGGCTGGGGAGGGACTTCTCAGTCTCTCAGGTAGTGATAGGACTAGGGGGAATGGAATGAAGCTGGAGGTGGGGAGATTCAGGCTGGATGTGAGGAGGAAGTTCTTCCCCATGAGAGTGGTGAAGCCCTGGAATGGGTTGTGCAGGGAGGTGGTTGAGGCCCCGTCCCTGGAGGTGTTTAAGCCCAGGCTGGATGAGGCTGTGGCCAGCCTGATCTAGTGTGAGGTGTCCCTGCCCATGGCAGGGGCATTGGAATTAGCTGATCCTTGTGGTCCCTTCCAACCCTGACTGATCCTATGATTTTGTGTCATCAAGGTGATGACACAAAATTTGTATTGCCAGTAAAATTCTCACCCATGACTTGCCCTGTGTGTGTTTTATGACCAGTAAATTTGTACTGAAGGCGGAAGCTTTGGGGAGCTTTGGTAGGAGTTTGTAGGTTATCTGTGAAACAAAGCTCCTGTTCGTAGTGGTGTGCTTCAATAAATGTTGGTTGGGGAGTGTTTTTGTTATGTAGCTCTGTTTTGTCACAGCTCTGCTTCTTGACATTTAGCAGCTTGCATTCTGTCTGTACCCTGTGACTTACAAAAAGGATTGTCTGCATGGTTTCTGCTGCCTTCATTTCCATTGCAAACCATGGCTATTAGTATTCCACAAACAACCATTTAGGCACTTGGGTTTCTCAGTAAAAGGAGAAGTTAAAACAAGAATGGATGTGACACTGGGCATGGATGTCTCCAGGAAGGCTTTTGGGTTTTGCCCAGAGGCTGTCAGATTTTCTCACTGATCTGGGATTATTCTGTAATTTCCCCCCCCCCCCCCCCCCCCAATATTCTTCTCACGCTTTTTTTTCCCTCTTTGGATCAAAGGCACACTTTGAACTTTCTTTTTTTTAATCTACTTTTTCTCTGATGGAAAAAGGAAAGGGATGATTCCTCTTGCTTAGTAACCAGACAGCAATACAGAATAGAGTGGTTTCTCCTGAAGGAGTTGAGATAACCTGTACTGTGGGGACTTAGGGAGCCTGTAGGTTGAGGTGAGAGAACCCATTGCTCTTCTTGAGCTGTGTCCTGGGGAGCTGTCCTCTGGCTCTGTCATCTCATTTTCCCCTCAGTCCTGTCTTCTGACTCCAGTTCATCCATGTCAAATAAGCATGGCTAAAGCTGAATTGCCAAGTCCCTGGGACTGCAGCGGGGTCAGTGCAGAGCAGCTAACTCTGCTGGGAAGAGGAGCAGTTGGTGCTTGCCATGGCTGAGTGCATCTGAAGAACATAAAGGAATTTGGGATGCACAGACTGTAATGCCTTTCATCTTGCCAGTGTATTACCCTTCAGGATCCTTTCTGGGTGCTTTGAAATTTTTCAGGATTAAATGGGTCTCTCCAGTGACCTAATCCCTTGCCCTCCAGTTCTTGTGTGGGAGGATGTCTTGGATCAGTGGGCTAGTAGCTTACCGTGGTTTTGATGCAGAAAAGTTGTTGGTTTTGGTTTTTCTCTTTCTGGGCTTTGGTTTGGGTTATTTTTCCCGATAGTTGAGTTGGGCTGGTTCCAGTCTAACTTTATAACAAAGCCCTTCTGTCTGTCATGAAGAACTGAAGGCATAATCACTATTTTCTCATGTAAATTCTGAAGCTGCCTTTCAAATCTTACCTTTTCATTTCTTTTGTGAAAGTCTTCTCTGGCCTTTAGAGGGATGAGCAAACACAGTTCCAGTGCTGCAGTTGTGGTAAAAGGCTATCAATTGCTCCCTGTGCTCTTAACACAGAATTTACATAATCCCCAATCATGGCTTTGGAAGAGGAATTTCTCACCACTTAACTGCATTTAACTTTTGTCAAGTTGGATCCATGTCCAAGGAGTGTCAGTGGTTCTGGCTGGGGGGAATGTGATTTGCTGCTTAACTCCCCATGGTTTGCTTTATTTTTGAAAGCTGTGCTTGGCCGAAAGAGCTCAAAGTACCCTTCTGCCCCCGTTCGTCCCTGGAGTGATCCTGGGCATGAGGACTGCTTCCTTCACAGGGAGCTGCAGTGCTCAGATGTTAGAGAAGAAGGTGTACTTGGTGCCATGGTCTAGTCATGGGGTCTGTGGTGACAGGTTGGACTCGATGATCTTCGAGGACTCTTCCAAACTTAGTGATACTGTGATATGGCAAGCACCCCACAAGCAGCAACAGGGGGACAGGGGGATGGAATGGAAAGCAGACTCACAGCCCAGCCTCAAAGTAGGGAGCACTGACTCTTGCAGAGGCTGAGAAAGTGATTAGGAGAAGGAAGCCTCTTGGTTTATCCCTGCCCCCTCTTCACATGCTCATCCAGGCATGGTGATACTTGTGTCAGCACCTTGTATTTGAGTCTGTCATACTCGGTGCATTTCTGGGTTTGCTGTTGCAGGATTTAACCTGCTTTGGTTTGTTTTCTCTGGAGCTGGCTCTGGAGATTCAGGGCTCTTTTGGTATTTTCCCTGTGCTCACTTTAAAGGCAAGGTGTAGGCAGATCCATCTCCCAGCTCTAGTTGATGTAGCACATTGTCACATAAATCAGAGCATCAAAATGTGTTAGCTATGGGGAAGGTCTGCTTTTTGATTATACTGCCTTATAACCAATATATTGCTCTCAGGCAAGCGTGGGGAACCTTTTCCTTGCTAAAGGCTGCGCAGACCTTGCAAGGAAGTTTGACAAGCTATACATTAAACACACACTTTGTGGTTCTTACCCCTTCTGTTACTATTGAGTAATCTTACTGTGGGCTTTGTGAAATAAGTAGTTAGCTGTAGCCAGCCAGAGGGTTGCAGATGCACCACGCAGCCTTCACAGCCTAATAAGCTTTCTCTTAACAGTGTCTATAAAGCTGAAGCTGCTAGAGCTGGAATGTTATTTCTCAACTTGAAGTCAGATACTTTCTACCACATTTTCCCAGCTGTTTTAACCAGTGCAAAGCAGCCATACCTTTTTGGAAGTGTTGATAACTGAGGGTGTCTTTTGAAGGAGAAAATAGCTCTGAGCAGCTCCCCAAGAGGAACAGGCAGGTCACCATTGCATGCTTGCATCAGGGTTTGGAAGCTGGACCTATCACTTTAAGAAAGATATTGAGTCAAGGAAAGCTGAACAAAGCTGGTGAAGGGTGACTGAAGGAACTGGAATTGTTTAGTCTGGAGAAGGGGAGATTGAGGGGAGACCTCATTGCTCTCTCCAGCTGAAAGAAGGATAGAGAGAAATGGGGTTCAGGCTTTTCTCCCTAGTATCAGGTGGCAGAGTAAGAGGAAATGGCCTGAAACTGTGCTGGGAGTTGTTTAGATTGGATATCAGGAAAAATTTCTTTCCTGCAAGAGTGGTCAGGCATTGGAACAGGCTGCCCAGGGAGGTGGTGCTGTCACCATGCCTGAGGGTGTTCAGGAAACCTGTGGACTTGATGCTTGGGACACGGTTTAGTGGCCATGCTGGTGTTAGGTTGATGGTTGGACTGGATGATCTTAGAAGTCTTTTTCAACTGAAACAATTCCATGATTCTGTGAAAGCAGACATTCCCTAGTGAATAGAAACTAAGCTTGGGCAGATGTCCTGTGGGCTATGTGAATGCTTTTGAAAGTTTGTGGTTGGTTGTTTTTGTGTTGTTTTTATAAGAGAGTTTTGAATGAAATTAAATGACTTCAAATAAAGCAAAGTTCTGCTGTGAAGGGCTGAGTTTGAGTCAGTGAAATGATTAATCTTTAGAGGTAGCAGCATCTTCATCCTTCATGGTTGCTAGGTCACGTTGGGTAAACACCTTTGGGGAACCATGGGGGTTTGTAGCTCACCCTGTCTGAGGTGAGGAGACAGATGAGGCAAACTATTATCTTCCTGCCCTCTTGCCTGGTGTTCTAGGGGTTGCAACATTGAAAAGTAAGAGTGGCCTAATGTGTTGTCTTCATGGTAGATCCTGGCCCTGTCCTCAGCTCTTTGCTCTTTTTTTTTTTTTTTTTTTTTTTTTTTTTTTTTTTTTTTTTTTTACCTTTCCCAAAGGATTTTGGGTGATGTCAGAGCAATGCTTGCATTCAGTGGTGCTTCTGGGCATCTCAGTTTAAGAAGGATATTGAGACGCTGGAATGTGCCCAGAGAAGGGAAACAAGGTTGGTGAGAGGTCTTGAGCACAAACCCTGTGAGGAGAGGCTGAGGGAGCTGGGGTTGTTTAGCCTGGAGAAGAGGAGGCTCAGAGGAGACCTTCTTGCTCTCTGCAACTATCTGAAAGGAGGTTGTAGCCATGTGGGAGTTGGTCTCTTCTCCCAGGCAACCAGCACCAGAACAGGAGGACACAGTCTCAAACTGTGCCAGGGGAGGTTTAGGCCGGCGGTGAGGAGAAAGTTCTTCCCAGAGAGAGTTGTTAGCTGTTGGAGTGTGCTGCCCGGGGAGGTGGTGGAGTCACCATCCCTGGAGGTGTTCAGCAAGGGATTGGCTGTGACACTTGGAGACATGGGGCTTTTTGGTCATGAAGTCTTGGGTGACAGGTTGGACTTGATGATCTCTGAGGTCTCTTCCAACCTTATTGATTGTATGATTCAGCAGTGAAGGCATCCCGGGCCACATGAGCAATGCTCTATGCTTTTGGAGAGTTGGGCTGGGAAAAGCAGTTTCAGAATCTAAGACTCTGAAGGGACTTCTCTAATTTAAGTGTGTTTGTGAGTTTGCAGTTTGCTTGAAATGCAAGTGGGCCATGGGTGAGGTTTACAAGTGGTGTTGGAAGCTTATCTCTCTCAGCCTTTGAAGGAGACATCTCCTTCAAATTACTGGCAGTTTCTATAAAGCAGAGAGTGAATAAGAAAAGCACTGCTCAAAGCATGTAGTAGTTTTTTCAAGCAATTAAGTAGGAGATACTAGGAGATAGCCTTTTTTTTTTTTCCCTCCTTCTTTTCCTCTGGTGAGAGTAAACAACTAGAAAATTGTGGTCATCTGACAGCAGGAAATCCATTTTTTTTTGTCATTACTGTATGTTGGAGAGGTCGGTAAATGAGCCTCTTTAAACCTCGATCAGTCACCAGCCCACACAGGATCACTCTCTTCTTTCCTTTTTCTTCATTTAATTTCCTTGCTGAGATTGACAGATTCAAGTATGAAAGGCTTTAAATAGGTGATCATTCCCATCTCAAGGACTTGCCTGGCTCTTTAGTTTTCCAATCTCATTTCACAACACATTGCATTAACTGACATGAAATTGCCAAGCACTTTAATTACTTTTCTTTTTTTTTTTTTTTTTTTTTAAACAAAGCATTCTTACCCATTGCTATTACTTACAGACTTTTTATACCACACAGAAATGTAGTAGCTTGCTGGTGCAATCCCACATTCCTTAATTGCATTCTGCTTCAGGACGTGACCAAAAGTTACCCAGCGTCAGGGGAGGTTCAGGCTGGATGTTAGGAAGAAGCTTTTCATAGAGTTATTTGCCTTTGGAATGTGCTGCCCAGGGAGGTGGTGGAGTCACCATCACTGGAGGTGTTTAGCAAGAGACTTGATGGGGTGCTTGGTGCCATGGTTTACTTGATTAGATAGTGTTGGATGATGGGTTGGACTCGATGATCCCAAAGGTCTCTTCCAACCTGGTTAATTCTATTCTACAGCCACATGAACTTCGAGAAGCACAATGCAACTTCTAGTGCTAGAATTGCAGCTTGCTGTAGGACTCCTTCTTTGAAAGCATCTCCACATCTGAAGAGTACTGAAGAGGCAGCTGTGTCTCTTGAGCTTGTTTTGCAGGAGCAAACAGTCATTGATTTGGAAATGAAGATGAATGGGTTGTATTATATTTGTAGGTGTTGATCCTAATGCTGTCGGCTTTGACTTGGTGCTGATGGAAAGTTTTGTTACCTGGGAAGGAGAAGAGAAGGAAGGCAGAGCAAAACAGAGCAAGGTTAGAAAGTTCCTAGTGAAAAAGGATGGTGCTGAGGCAAGAATTGTTGTTCCTAATTGGAAGGGATGGTGGGATCTTCCCATACAAATTACCATTTCTAATTGACTTGTAGGAGAGTGCTCAGTGTGGTTTTTCTGCAGTGGTGTTGCTAGGAAATGTTGCTAGGCAACTATTCAATGACTGAACCGACCTTTAAGAGAAATATATGTATTTCACACCCCCACCCCCCCCCATTTTGATGCTGGAGAGCAAACCTCTATTTTGTCTCCTCCACTAGCCTTTCTCTGGGCACTAGGAGCTACTGGGGGCATGGGGATAGCTAAATAATTGCTTAAGACTTGGCAAAGCTGTCTCGTAGGCACAACCTTTCTGCGTGTAACGTTCTCAGGAGCTCAATTTCTTTCCTGCAACGTGAGCAGCCAAAGTTGGCAAATAATGTCTTGAATAATTTATCTGATTAATTTTGTGATCTTTATTGAATAAATCATTGAGGAAGCATTCTTCACTCTCGGCGTGGCTGCACAGGGGCAGGCAGGGCAAAAGGAGAACACGAGATGACTGTTGGCGCAGTATGACAAAGAGGGTTTTAAAGACTCTCGTGTTGATTAGGTCTTCTCATAAGAAGCCTGGTGGCACAGAACAGAGAAGCCCCTGGGATTTATTGGGAGCGTTTTCCTTTCACCAGCTGTCTTTGAAGCAAATCCCTTTGTTTATTACCGTGTTCAAATAAATCACACACATCATCTTTGAACGGTTTTTGCCTTTCCAAACGGAGAGATCGTGTTCTGGTGTTTGGTTGGTTTGTTCTTCCCAGAGAAACAATTTGAATAATCTCTAAGGTTCATAATTTAAAAGTGTCTCTATTTAAAGCCAACTTGCAGAAAGCTTTAGAGAGATTCTAGGTCTGTCCTTGGCTGAAGATGAAGTCGCACAAGGCAAAGGCTTTCTGAGGGAGCACTGAGTTCCAGCTGGACCGGAGTCCTATGCTCTACAGTCTTGTCAGAGCTGGTATGAAGGAGCAGCTTCTGCTTCATGGAAATGCACAGGCAGAGGTTTGCATCCCTCAGGGATAGGGTGTGCAGTCCCTCTCCAGCACAAAGCAGCAAAGAGGAGGAGTAAGATGATCCTGAAAGCTGAGGCAGAGTAAGTTCTTTTGTTGCTAGGAGCTGGACAGTCCTGCTTCCTTTCGCAAATGACTGAGTCTGGCACTGTCCAGTTGAAAGAGCATAGAAGTCAAGGCAAGAACCACCTGCAATCGCCTTTGAGAATGGAAAATGGAGAGCAGCCACCAGCTGCAAGGGAGGCAGGTTTTGCTTGGCTAGTGCACAATAGCCACAGCCTACCACAGCTCTATCATTCTGCTCCCTTTTTTCCTCTCCCCACCTCGGCCTTTAAAGAGCTGTGAGTAAGAACACTCACTCCCCATCTCTACACTTCCCAGTAACTTCACAGCTGTCCCTGGATCCATGCATAGCCAGCCTTGGAGGATGCTGTGCTCGCTTCTTAAACTATTTTTGGTATCCTGCTTCGCCTCTGCACTTAAAATCTCTTCTTTCCTATATATTGCCCTGCTCTCCTGGCGCAGTAAAGAAACCTGATTTCTTGCAGTGTGCTGCAGACACCCAGCTGATCCAATGCTTGCATTGAAATAAACCCTGATATCCACCCTCTCCAACTTAAAATAACCTGTTTGTTCCAGACTTTGAGGTAACTCCGATTTCCCACTGCCTGCCTCTACTGTGGTTGCTGCCAAGGAAGCTCTCTCTGGACTCAGCTTTCCCAGAACTGGGGCTTTTGGCCAGCATCTATGTGTGAAAGAAAGACAAACTCTTTCTGATGGTGGTTTATCCACCCTTTGTACAACACCTATTATAGTGAGGAGATTTACTTTCTCCTCTAGTTGCAGCTAGGTCAGAGTACCTTTGTCAGAGCACAGCAGTGGAGGTGAAAAGGAGACTGGCAGGGAAGAGGAGGAGGAGAATCTTGCAAAGCATAATGCCACAGTTTCTGAAAGGAGGAGTCTTTTGCAGCACTCAGGGCATAGTAGGACCTATTCCTACTATGTGTAGCAAGGACTTGGGATGATTAGCATGAAATTGAATCTTGTTTTTAATCAGTTGAAGTCTGTAGCACAGCACAGAGCTCATAAGCACATTGTAATGCCATTCCTTCCCATCTCTTCAGATTGAAGCTGTCTTGTGTAATGTTGAGCACCCACTTCTGTGTGGTTAATGGGGAGAGTCAAGGCTGTGAGTGCCTTTTGTAAGAGAACAGAACTTAGATTCCATGCAACGACCTGGGGCTTTACTGGTGGTGAGTTTGAAGTTGGTTTCATAGAATGGCTTAGGTTGGAAGGGACCTTAGAGATCATTTATCCCAATCACCCTGCCATGGGCAGGGATGCTTCTCAACTAGACTTGGTTGCTCAAGGCCTCATCCAGCCTGGCCTTTGAACATCTCCAGGGAAGGGGGCTTTAACATTCACTTTTATCCTTGCTTTTAGCTCTATGCTAGGAATCATAGATTC
Organism: Picus viridis; assembly: GCA_033816785.1. NCBI lineage: Eukaryota > Metazoa > Chordata > Aves > Piciformes > Picidae > Picus > Picus viridis. The sequence continues at coordinate 9,430,766 of CM066598.1, forward strand.
GAAGAATTGTCAGGGTTGGAAGGGACCTCAAGGCTCATCCTGTTCCAACCCCCCTGCCATAGCCAGGGACACCTCACACTACAGCAGGTTGCTCACAGTCACCTCCAGCCTGGCCTTCAAAACCTCCAGGCAGGAGGCTTCCACCACCTCCCTGGGCAACCTGTGCCAGTCTCTCACCACCCTCGTGGGGAAGAACTTCTTCCTAACATCCAATCTGAATCTACCCATTTCTACAACAGTTGTTTTAAGTTAGGTCACAATGGAAGTACTAGAGGACTGTGACATGGTATTGGGAGCATCCTATTGCCAAATATCAAAATCTGATCAGGTTTGGTGAACATTGCATTACCAAAAACCCCCCAAACCAAAACCAACAAACCAGTCTTTGTTCTAAATGTACACAACAGCCTCTCTTATTCCATGCTTGGAGAAAGCCTCGTGGGTGCACACAGCACCTCACAGAGGCTCAAGATTTAAGCTGTTTGTGGAAAGTCAGGTTATGTACAAACACTTAACTCTCATCTGTAGTCACAATGAAATTAGGGCAAAATATAGAAGAGACTTGTAAGATAAGAGCAGCCACTAACCCACCCAGCACTGCCAGGTCACCACTAAACCCTGTCCCTCAGCATCACATCTACATGGCTTTGACACCCTGCCAGGACTGGTGATTCCATCACTTCCCTGGGCAGCTGCTGTTCCTGTTATCCAGCTTTAATCTCCCCTGGCAAAACTTGAGGCCATTTTCTCCCATCTTGTTAGCAGGGAGAGGAGATCAGCCTCACCTCACTCCAACCTCCTTTCAGGGAATTGTAGAGAGCAAACCTCCTCTTCTCCAGAACAAACAACCCCAGTTCTGTTAGCTGCTCCTCACCAGAGCTGTTCTCCAGACCCTTCAGCAGCTTCACTGCCCTTCTCTGGACCTTCTCCACCACCTGAGTGTCCTTCTTGGAGTGCAGACCCCAAAACAGAACCTAATATTTGAAGTGTGGCTTCACCAGTGCCAAGTACAGGATGTATGATCACATTAAGCAGACTAACTACAACATAACCTCAATTGTTCCTGCAGGCAGCTGTCCTCTAAAATAGTGTGCTGCTGTTCAGAAATAAATTGAAAACCAGCAAACATGGGTAAGTTGCATAGCAAGAGAAGATTCAGAACTCTACAGCTTGCCAGAGACTGCCACAGCTTTCAGAATACATTGATTTTTGAAGTCTATAATAGCATATGCCAGGGCCTAGATTGGGAATGTGTAGAGTGAATAATTTACCACCTAGAGAGAGTGAGCCTGTCCACAGAAGAAAGAAGAAAAACAGCCCTGTGAACTGAGACTCTGCCCTCAAAGCCGAGAGCTTTCTTGGAAGTGGGAGCATCTGATGTTGAAAGACCTCTGGAGGGTCAGGCTTGTATGTGAGAAATTCTACATAGCAAGGAAGAAGAAATGTGTGCCTCTCATCTCATGGCTTCCCTTCCCCACATGAAAAGATGAGAAGTTCTACAGATGCATCTTTGACCTGGGCAAAGCTTCAGGTCATGCTGCTTGGAGAAAACAGACTGGGGGTCGGGTTCAAACCCTCACCACTCCATAAGGTTCTGTCTGCTTGGCTGCGGTGTGGAGGGCTGCTCAGGAGAGATGGCTTTACTTGCACATCACAGTATCCATCACCAAGGTTCTGTCATCGAGTCCAACCTGTCACCACAGACCCCATGACTAGACCATGGCACCAAGTCCAATCCCTCTTGAGGAGGGAGGACATTGCTGCCCAGAGAGCTGCCCACTGCAGGCTTGAACTCCTGACCTTCCCAGTAAGAGTCTTGTGCTACCAACTTAGCCACATGGTCCCCCAAAGGGACCATGACATTCACTAAGGGACATCAAAGGAAAGCAAGGTGTTAGAAAAGCTGCTTCCTGCTTAACTCTTTCCATCTTCGGGTGCAGGTTTGTTGCTACAAGCTCTGAGATGGTGGTTACAGAAGCCTCTCTTGTGTCCTGTTCTGTGGGTGAAAGGATGAATCTGTCTGGAATAGAGGCTTAGCTAGCACCATTGGTCAGAGCTAGGCTCCACCACACCCCCAAAATGAGCAGCAATTCTTCTGTCCCCTCTCCCAAAGCACACATATACTCTGCCTCTTTGCATCATTCTTTCCTGTTTCTTGTGGGGAGGAGTCAAAGCCTAGAATCAAAGCAAGCTGTAACAGGTAACAGCACACATTTCAAGTAAACCAGCACATTTTCACTTAGTGTGACCAATGAAGGAGGAAAGAAGTTGATAAACATGAAATGTGGAAGTTTTTCTACAAGTAAGCTAATGGAGAAATGTCATGCCTTCCTCCTCATCTCCTCTGTCTCCTTAGCCTCCCTTTGCTTGGATTTATGTGAAAACCTGCAATTCAGAAAGTGTCACATTGCTGGTCAGATCACCAAAGCCAAGGAAATCAGCAGGAATCTGCAAGCAATGTCTTGTTCTGCTGTGTCTGAGCACATGGTTTCACTTCCCTAGACCTTTAGTTTCCCTCTCCCTGTAAAAGGGAGCAACCTACCTCGTGTGTCTGTTCGTATACAGTTCGGATCTGGGCCTCTCAATTTAAGAAGGACATCGAGATACTTGAACATGTCCAGAGAAGGGTAGTGAGGCTGGGGAGGGGTCTGGAGCACAGCCCTGTGAGGAGAGGCTGAGGGAGCTGGGGTTGCTTAGCCTGGAGAAGAGGAGGCTCAGGGGAGACCTTATTGCTGTCCACTACTACCTGAAGGGAGGTTGTAGCCAGGTGGGGGTTGGTCTCTTCTCCCAGGCAAGCAGCACCAGAACAAGAGGACACAGTCTCAAGCTGTGCCGGGAAGTTTAAGCTGGAGGTGAGGAGACAGTTCATCACTGAGAGAGTTGTTAGCCATTGGAATGTGCTGCCCAGGGAAGTGGTGGAGTTGCCATCCCTGGAGGTGTTCAAGAGGGGATTGGATGTGGCACTTGGTGCCATGGTTTAGTAGTCATGAGGTGTTGGGTGTCAGGTTGGACTTGATGATCTTTGAGGTCTTTTCCAACCTTGTTGATTCTATGATTCTTAAGGACACCTAGAGAAAGAGTGAGAGTACAAAACTCAGCAGGTTGTATTTGAGTCCCTGGGGGGAACCTAACACAATTTTTGACATTTTTTTTTTTTAACCACAATTATACACAATTGTTCATATCTCTTCTGAAAACCAGGCACAGAGGGGAAAATTGTGCTGTGAGAGCCTCTGAAATACATAGAAGTGCTAATAAATAGTAGCTGCACTGAACAGCTCAATTTTGAGTTTTCCAGCATTAACACCACCAGCCTTTAGGCTGATTTGTGTTTTCTTCTAAGGTATAAATTCTTTGCTATAAGGTCAAGGCATAGATTCTTTATTATAAATACTTCTTTCCAGTGCAGAAGTTGTGTTTGCTCTTATCCTTACTTTTCTTGAAGGAAACCTGCAGTGAATTGATAGAATAATGGCAAGAACTGGAGAGATTTTTGTCAATTAATTTGTGCAGCTTGTAGAGGGCAGTAAGGCAGATGACAGATTAAGCTATTTTCTTGCAGATCTATAAGCAAGTAAGCCAGGAGGCAAATGAAATCACTTCTCTCCTCAGTCGTTGCCTTCTCCTCCACCTTGCAGTGGGTTGTAAGATCCCTGCAAAACAAGGGCCAGAAAAGAGTGTTGCTAATTCTATCGCTGATTGCCCGAAGAACAAGACCTTGCTGTGAAAGAGGCTTAATGTTTCCAACCACTCCCAGAGATGAAGCAGACTATTGTTCTGTCAGTTTCTGAATGGAAGCAGAGAAATAGCCACTGGCCGTTGGACAAAAGCTTAGGGCAGTGCTTTCCTCTCCTTCTCTCCTTCTGTTACACAGTGGTGAGAATGTGGTGTGGTGTGAAGGCAGATCCACGGGAACTGAAGTCCTAGAGTCATGTGTGTGCCAGGGTGCCGAGAGCCTTAAGTCGTACCTGTTCAGCAAGAAAGGAGTCCTGCCTGTGGTGAGTGATACAGCAGGAAGGCAGCAATTAGAGAATTATTCTGAAAGTACAGATTTGTCAAGCAGTGTCTTGTCAGGGATGTCAGATTTTGCAAGTCTCCCTTTGCCCCAGAAAACCTTACTTTTGGGGGAGGGTTTGGTGGTTTTTTGTTTGCCTTTGTTTGGCTGGGGTTTTTTTGTTGGTTTGGTTTGGGGGTTTTGTTTGTTTTACTTTTGCCTTGCTCTTCCAACCCAACTCCTCAGTTTTCCAGGTTTGTTTCTCTAGCTGGGGACAAGTGGTTTCATTTCAGGGTTTGATACACTAGTGGAAACCTGGCGTTTTCTAGTGGGGAATCTTCAAAAGCTTGTATCTGCATCGGTTTCTCCCTTTCAAAAGGAGAAGGGAAGTGAGTGATCCTTTTTGCAGTTGGATTCATCCTGATCAGTGGCACCTACGTCAACAGCAGGGAATTTATTCACTCCAACCCCCCCCCCCCAAAAAACTCCCCAAATGTGGCTCTATGCAAATATGTGCAGGTCAGGTAATGCAGTGAAAACAGAAGGGGTCCCACATCTGATTTATACACACTGGTTTATGAAGAGAGCACTTTGCTCTAGATGCAGTTGTGAAGGAGGGGATGCAAGTTGGGAAAGTTGTACTGATTGCTTTTGTCATCTTGTGAGGCTGCATTTCAAGGCAAGGCAGTGAGATGTTGCAAACAGGCAATGCCCTTAAGCTGTGCCTTGTGTTCAGTTCTTCAGTACTTCTAAATTCAGCCCCAGCCCTGTTGCCAAACCATCTCTCAAGTGCTGCTGCTGAATTCAGTCCTTTCCTCTCCCTTTCCTGGTTCCCATACCTGGAATGTCTGTGCTGGGTCCCCACCTTGATGCTCAATAGTGCCATCTTGCCTAGAGCCTTTTAAAATGCTGTGGAGAGGAGGCTGTGTTGGGGCAGACCCATGGAAAGCAACTCAGAGTTACTGCTGTGTGATGGCTTTGCCAGCTCAGAACGTGCAGGGCTGCACCCAGGAGCTGACTCTTCCTCTTGCTTAGGTCCCAAAGAGAATAGAATAATCCAGGTTGGAAGTGACCATTGAGATCATCAAGTCCAACCTATCATCCAGTGCTATCTAATCAACTAAACCATGGCACCAAGCACCCCATCAAGTCTCTTCCTAAACACCTCCAGTGACGGTGACTCCACCACCTCCCCGGGCAGCACATTCCAATGGCCAGTCTGTCTCTCTATGAAGAATTTCTTCCTAACCTCCAGCCTCAACCTCCCCTGGCACAGCTTGAGACTGTGTCCTCCTCTTCTGGTGCTGCTTGCCTGGGAGAAGAGACCAACCCCCACCTGTCTACAACCTCCCTTCAGGTAGTTGTAAAGAAAATACCCAAGCCCTGAACCCCCTGTGGGACCAGTGAGCACTTATAAGACAACACAACCTCTGCCTTTTTGTTTAGCCTCGGACATGATACAATCTGCATTCCAGCAAGAAGGTGTGTTCTGAAATTAAAACAAGCCTGTGGTAAGTTTAGTAGGATTAATGAGTTTAATCTCTCTTGACAAACTGAATTCCTCATGATAGCAGAAGAGAGGACTTACTAGGCAATTAAATTGTTTCAGTTTCTAGACAGGGTATTTAATGACCAATTGGTATGAACATGCTGCCAGGTACCATGTTTTAATGCTAGATGACAAAATTACTTCCTGGCCAAAACTTTCTGCATGTGGGAAACTAGAAAAATATCTTTAAGCCTGAAAATGTTGTTTAAGTATTCATGAAAGAGTATTGGAAGAATGCTGGAGAGCATATTGCTGACTCCACTTCCCTTTCTAAATGAGAAGCCTTGTTAGCTGGGAGACCAAGCATTCCTTTTTCTGTCAAAAATCAAAGAGGGCTTTCCACACTGAATTAGAGAGGCTTTTGGTTTTAGAAGTCCATGCTGAAGCATATCAAATATGCTGGTTAAAACTGAGAAAGTGGCTGCAAGCCTCCAGCTCCAACATCTGTTCAAGAATGAATAGAACAAAGGAAACATAACGGCTGTGAACAATATGAGAGAGATAGCGTTCTTTCATTTCTGAGTGGGATTTTTGGGTCCCACAGTAACATTTGAACACTTCCCAGTATTAAATTAAATAGAGGGGCTAACATCTGTATTCTTTTATCTGCTTTGAGATTGCAGAGAATTCATCTGGCTCGCACGAGTCTTATCTTTGTTCCTACAGCCACACACGAGGTTGTTGCGTATCGCGCTACTGCGAGACACGGTCAGGTCTCTTCCAAGTGGCCTTTATCTGCCTGTTTGCTTTTGATACAGTTGTTCACAGCACTGAGAAGTGTAGAGCAAACAGCAGACTGTGGAGTTCAGAAAGTAGGTAGAGCTGGGGAGCCTGCCTGAATGTAAGTCTGCCTGTACTAGCATCTGAGTTTCACCTGAGCAGCACCTCCTAAAACGAACCTCTGAGTAATTTAAGAGAGCTCCCACGGGCTTCACATTAGAGCTTCTCATAAACATTGATCCTCACACAGAGGTGTGTAGAAAGGGGAGGACGAATGTATGCTAAACCCCATAATGTTTTGTAGTAAGATACCTGCAGTTGTGTTAGGCTGAAAGGAGCTTTGAAAAGCTGAAGGAGAATGACTGCCCTGTTCCCAGCAGTTGCTTCCTCTTAACTTCAGGGAGGGAGGATGTGTAATGACCCCCTGATGTCTTCAGTAATCTACTGAAATATGTCAATAGTACACAGAGATGCAGCAGAGGCAATTTACTGATGTTTGTGTGCTTCTGAAGAGTAAGAAGTTCTCAGTGCTTTTATTTTTTGCTTTCCATTTAATGCCCAGGGAGAAACTTCAATGACCTATATCCACAGTATGTACAATAACTTATTAAAATACATCACATTCATATTCTTGAGCCTGTACAGAGAAACATTTAAGGAAACATCACTAAGGAAGTTCAACATTATTTTTTTCTTGTCCACAAGGGACTTTTTGGCCTCTGGAGGGGATGTTTCCTGGGTTAAAAATGAGACATTCTTTGGATCTATTTGGATAATATTCACGGCATAGACTCTGTGACTTGCTTATGAATGAGCATGAAAATTAATCTCCTTCTTAAGAGGATATATAGATTAGAGGAAGCTTGAGAGATTATTATATCCTCTTTGAGAACATATCAAGTGAATAGAGCTTAATATTAGTCATAATACATTTCTATCTGCCATTAGCATAATATACCTGGATGGACTTAAAAATCTATTACCTCATTAATGAAGAGCAGTCACATGTTTACCATGATGTTTCCAACTGCCACTTTAAGCTATGGTTCAAAGTACAAATGGGCCACTGGTAGTTTTGACTGAGGGCAGCTTGGATCCATTGCTAATCTTGCTAATCAAGGCTGTTGTGTCAGTGTGTCTCTAGAACCAGCTCGGGGTGAAGCTCCTGTTTAAAGGCTGCAGCCTCACAAAGGAGCTGCCCGCTGGGAAGAGTAGGATGTGTCTGTTTGCTAATGAGGGAAGCGTGGCTCCTTGGCTGCATGGATGTGTGTCAAGTGGAGGGGGCCAAGCTCTTCAGTGCTCTATAGTGTACACTAATAAGACAAGAAACAACAGGTTCAAGTTTGAACAGAGAAGATTTCTCCTCAACATGAGGAGAAACCTCTTTACAGTGAGGGTGACGGAGCACTGGAGCAGGCTGCCCAGAGAGGTTGTGGAGTCTCCTTCTCTGGAGACTTTCCAAACCCACCTAGATGCATTCCTGTGCAGACTACCCTAAGTGATCCTGTTTTGTCAAGGGGTTGGACTTGATGGTCTCTTGAGGTCCTTACCAACCACTAATGTACTGTGCTACTGTGATGGATGAGCAGCAGCTTACTCCTCATGTAAACTAAGAGTATGAGCCTGAGGATAAATGGACAGATTAGTGCTTCTATCTGTGGAAAAAATAACAAGGATAGCCATCTCTGTTTAACCTCTACCTTCTTGTGCTCCATTATTTGCACTTCTTGTGGTATCATCAAAACAACATCTACAGAAGACACCGGATTAAGACTTGCTCAAAATGCATTCAGCAAATGTTGAGGCTGGCTTGGGTTTTCCCCTCTCTTTCTCAAATATCTGAAATATTAATTAGCATCTCCATTTCTGACTTCGTCTAATAATTAAGGGTTTGCATATCTGGCAATGTGCAGTTGTTGGGAAAACAGCTTTTAGAATCCCTTAGGATTTGTTTTCCTTTTTAAAACCATAAACAGTGTGAGTGCTGACCTACATAGCCTCTGAAATTTTGTTGTTTCAGTCTTTCTTTTTTTTTTCAGCCTAAATTGTTGCAAAGGATACTAATTACAGCATAGTCAAAAAGAAATTAAACCATCAGTAAAAACTACATTAAAAGCAACCTTATTTCCCATAACATTAACAAGCAATTTCTTTTGGGGGGATGGGGGGAAAGAGGGTGTGAATTTTATTTGTGCAACCGTTACTGGAACATCTCCTGGAAGATCATAGAATCAATAAGGTTGGAAGAGACCTCAGAGATCATCAAGTCCAACCAGTCACGCAACACCTCATGACTACTAAACCATGGCACCAAGTGCCACGTCCCATCCCCTCTTGAACACCTCCAGGGATGGGGACTCCACCACCTCCCTGGGCAGCACATTCCAATGGCCAACCTCTCTTTCTGTGAAGAACTTCTTTCTAACATCCAGCCTAAACTTACCCTGGTGCAGCTTGAGACTGTGCCCTCTTGTTCTGGTGCTGGTTGCCCCTCCTGGCTGCAACCTCCCTTCAGGTAGTTGTAGAGAGCAAGAAAGTCTCCCCTGAGCCTCCTCTTCTCCAGGCTAAGCACTCTCAGTTCCCTCAGCCTCTCCTCATAGGGCTTATGCTCAAAGCCTCTCCTCAGCCTCATTGCCCTTCTCTGGACATGTTCAAAAGTCTCAATTACATGTTCAGGAGTCTCAATGAATGTGTTTTCTTGTGTAGTTAACGTAATATACACGTGTGCATTTTTCCATTTTAGTGCCACATCGATTGCTTCATTTTTTCAGCTGCATTAAGCTATCCTTATAGTTTTCACTGGGCTCTCAGAAATGGCAGATCTCAAGGGAAAATTGTGGTGGGATGTCCTATGGGAAATGCAAAAAAGCAAATAGATCAGAGCCTGGAAGGAAAAGACTGAGTCCACGTGGCCTTGCATCATGAGAATTTAAACTGCCTTCCACCCTTCTAGAGATCTGAAAGCAATTTGTTGAGGCAACTTTGCTTTCATATGTTTTACTGGGAAATAAATTCTCATTGTGAGTGGAGTCCTTGTGCATGTGTAAGTGTGGCCATTCTGCTCTGTTTGGCAATCTCTGAGTTCAGGAGGTGAAGATGAATGTTTCTTGCCATCAGCTGTGTCATTTGCAAGTTATGGGCAGCTCAGGGGTGTTGCATCATAGAAGGGTACTCCCCAGAATTGACATTTGCTGCTTCCAGTGTCCAGGGGTTGTAAGGCACACTAGCATCCAAATAGAAGATAAATTTACTTCTATCCAGTACCTGTGACCTCAGAACCAAGTGTTTCAGTTCAAACCAAGACAGAATGTGTTCAGCTGCAGTCTAGATCCATGTGGTTAATTGATTCCTCTCTGCGTGCACCTCCCCTGGCCTCCCCAGGGTGGGCTGCTCAGAGGGACAGGTTCTGTTTTCAGGTCAGGTGCTGCAATGTTAATTACAGACAGGAATTTATTTTCACAGCTCTGAGTAAGATATTAATTATCTTCTTATTAATATGTCCCAAGTGCCACAGTATGCAGCTGTTTGTCATACAATCTGAGATAATGTAGTTAATTTATATTGACTGTGGTAGCTATAGGTTTTTGCTGGCTTATTGGTAACTTGTGCTTCTACAACTGCCTGACAAAGAAGAGAGTCAGGTGCAGGATTTGGCTGTGCTTGCAGAGTGCAGGAACAAAATTGGAGCAAAGGAGCTGACACCCAGCTCTTTAAGACCACATTATTCTGCTGAGATTGAAGGTGTAGGTGTTGATCAGGGGCATGAGTGAGAGAACTCCCAAACGAAGCTGCCAACAGCTCCAGTTAAATCTCCATCCTAAACAAGGCCCCTAAGTCCACTCTGTACTTAGTGGGAGAGAAGTGTTACACTGGATGATTCACTCAAACTATTTTAGGAAGTGCCAGAATTCTGTTGAATGAGAGTAGGAGAGAGAAATCCAGTCTCTGCACCTCTGTAACCTTTTGCAGTCTTGTCTCAGAAAACCCTAGCATTGCAACTGATAAACCCTTGTGATGAATGTAAGATTTCCAGAGGCACCCATGAAGGAGTTATCAGAGCCCCAGTTAACCTTTTTTGGAGGGATTTGCATACCTGCCTTCTTTAGCTGGCTTTGTAAATCCTAGGAGCTGTAACTGCTCTGCAATGAAGACCTTTACAGGCTACATGGCCAAAGTTTTGTGCCTCTTTCATTTCCTGCTTTTCTTCTTAGTGCATATAGCAAAAGGGTTTTTAAAGAGGCTTTCCTTGTGAACAGTAATTTGGAGGCTATATTTATACCCCTTAGAAAGGTCAACTAAAAACTCCTTTGCAAGATTAAACGAGGGAAAAATCAGGTATTAAACAAATGGTGGAAAAGATCAAAGTTTACTTCTATTCTTTGAATTAATTTCAAACTCTTGATTGAATCCTGCCCTCTGCTCCTGATTTGGCACTGCTAGAGCTTCCTGCCCTTGCTAGAACCTCCTCCACTGGCACTTCAAATTCAAGTAGGTCTTCCAACACCACTAGCTCACACTGTCTTGGGAGGAGAAAAGGCTTCTAGCACTGAAACCTTCCACCTGGAAAGGGAATATTTTTCTTTTTCTTTAAATTTTGTTTTATTCTGGCCTTATGTTCTGTGAAAACTCCCTTTCCACCTTGATCATCCTCTGCCCCTGCAGACTCTCTAGCAAGCTACTACCTAGGGCACTTTTGATAAAGGATTTATTATTAGATGTTATAACTTTTGCAAGCTTTTCCTCAAAGTGTTTTTGCCTGTTCTGTACTACCTCTGCAGTCAGCCTGCCAGTGTTGGACGTGCTGCTTTCTATTTGGGGTACAGCTTCACCTTCTTGAAGCCTGTGTAGCATCTTTAAGTAACTTTTCTGGCATCTGTAAGCACCTTGCTCTTCCTGACTCCACTTTTGGGGTGTACAAGGTTTTTCTGAACTTAGAGAGATGAAAGGTTCTCATAGAATCATGGAATCAACAAGGTTGGAAAAGACCTCAAAGATCATCAAGTCCAACCTGTCTCCCAAGACCTCATGACCACTAAACCATGGCACCAAGTGCCACGTCCAATCCCCTCTGGAACACCTCCAGGGATGGTGAATCCACCACCTCCCTGGGCAGCACATTCCAATGGCTAACAACTCCCTCGGTGAAGAACTTTCTCCTCACCTCGAGCCCAAACTTTCCCTGGTGCAGCTTGAGACTGTGTCCTCTTGTTCTGGTGCTGGTTGCCTGGGAGAAGAGACCAACTCCCACCTGGCCACAACCACCCTTCAGGTAGTTGTAGAGAGCAATGAGGTCACCCCTGGACCTTCTCTTCTCTAGGCTTAATAATTCCATCTCCCTCAGCCTCTCCTCACAGGGCTTGTGCTCAAGGCCTCTCCCCAGTTTTGTTGCCCTTCCCTGGACACATTCAAGTGTCTCAATGTCCTTCTTAAATTGAGGGGCCCAGAACTGGACACAGGACTCAAGGTGTGGCCTAACCAGTGCTGAGTACAGGGGGAGAATGACTTCCCTGGTCCTGCTGGCCACACTATTCTTCATGCAGGCCAGGATGCCATTGGCCTTCTTGGCCACCTGGGCACACTGCTGGCTCATGTTCATCTGGCTGTCAATCAGTACCCCTAGGTCCATTTCTGTTTGGCATCTCTCCAGCCACTCTGACCCCAGTCTGTTGCACTGCGTGGGGTTGTTGTGATCAAAGTGCAGCACCCAGCACTTGGACTTGTTGAATGCCATCACGTTGGACTGCCCATCTGTCCAGCTGGTCAAGATTCCTCTGGAGAGCCCTTCTCTCAATTCTCTGTTGATCCAAGACAGATCCTGAACTTAAAAACACAGGAATCCATGGGCCAAAGTTGATCTGCATGAGCAGGCATGAAGAACTGTATACTGAATACTTGACCCGGGCCAAGTCAAGAGTTGCTTCTCCTGTGACAGCCTTATTAATTACTTAGTAAAATAGTCATTAGTGGTACTGAAAAATCAGTCTTGGCATTATGCCTGTGTATGTCATTTACTTGATGCTCATCAGGGAATGTGATTCTCCCATTGCAGCTGCATCTTTTGGCACTAGGTTTCTCTAGTCTCTCTGAGCACAGCAAAGTTGTGGCTACTGCCGGCAACAGCCAGTTGATAATGTAAATCTGCTCTTGTATTTCTCTTTTTAAGGCCTTGAAGCTGCTACTGCTAGCCCTGTCTGCAAGATTTCATTTGTGTTGAGAACGGGCAGCTGGGAGAAGTGCCTGTGCAGCTCTTTGTGCAGTACAATATCTGCATGATGAGATAAAGTAACTCCTTTGGAATTCTGACTTCCTACACCTGAAAATCTCTTTTCTTTATCCAGGTCTACGCATTTTAAGAGCAGGTTCATATAAAATACTACATGGTCTCATGAAGAGAGATCTTTCCAGCTAAGTCTGGGGAGGATAAAGCACTGCAGTGCCTATTTTGTACATACCAGCCTTGAAACCTGCACCAGAACTCCTGAAAACTCCTCAGTCCTTGAGCCAGCTGTGCCATGCATGTGATGAAGGTGGCAAATGACTCTTTTAGTGTCATTGACTCTTCGAAACGCTCTCCGCTCCCGCTGCAGGGATGCGTCAAGGCTAAGTGCACAAACCGTACTTTTGTCCCCTTATGTGTTTTCCTTCCCCTACTTTCAGTGGGCCCAAGGAGCTTCACCATTTCATTAACTTGGTAATTTTAAAGCATGTCTTCTAGAGTAGTGCATGCATGTCCTGGTCTCTCTTTTCACTGGGTGTGATACAACTGAAGAGGAGATTTCTGCTGGGGAGAAGATAAGCTCAGAAAACGTGAGGACAGGAATATCTCATTACTGTTCTGCTTATTGCTTGACATAACCCCTTTACCTTTTCAATCACTTCTTCCAAGTTGACTACAGCTAAGAATTGTAAGTCTGGCTACTTCTCTGAAGCAGCTGAAGATATCAAAGCTTGCCTCGCATCTTTCTAGGCTATTGTCCTGTGGAAGTCCCCTTACTGGGAAAATACAACATCTGCTAAAAATTTAGTATGTAGGACAAGGTTGCTTAAGTAAATCTGCTGAGATAAGGCTGGAGTGTTGTAGTGGTGAGTCTGAAAGGAGGGCTAAAGAGGAGAGAAAAGCACAGAAAATGAAGCAGGCAAACTATTTCTTCTCTGAGCTGAATCTGCTCTCGGGAGTGCTGAGGCTTTCTTCTAGCACGTGGGAAGTTTTATAAGGACACAGACTCAGGAAAAAAAGGCAGAGCAATTCAGAGCTCATCCATCTCTCCTAGTGATGATAATTTCTTAGTTTTCCTCTCTCTGCAAATCTAAAAGTACTTAGAAAGGAATTGGAGTGAATTTTCCTGATTAGCCTGTGACAAACTAATAGCTGAACTAGAAATTGAACTTGAGTGGTGGCCGGTGAAACACCAGCACCAGGGTCTTTGCCAAGCTCTGGAAAGGTGACTCCTGCCTGACAGGAGAGGGTATGGCACTGAACTTTGATGGTGTGTATTGCTGCAAGCTCCCTCTGTTCCTGGGATCAGGGGCTGATGATATCTGGTGTGTTCACAGCCTGCACTGCTCCTGATGATTTGCCTCCTCACTCATGGCTCTGCACCATGGCAGGGAGTGCAGAAGAGGATATCAGCAGTTTGTGTTGGAGCTTTTGACCCAAATTGCTCGAAACTGGGGCGGGGGCTGGGTAGAAGGGTGAAGAAGGCAGGGCTTGCACAACAGGGCTTTCCTGTGGCTGTTTTGATTACCTTAGGAAAGCAAGCCAGGCTGGTGAATGATTGTCTTAGTATTGTTATGGCTTTGCAATGGTGTTGAATGGGGTTTTTTAAGCCTGCTGAATGCATTGTAATCAGATGATTTCCTCTTATAGGCCTTAAATTTATTCAAGAGATGCATAAGGAAACCCTTATAGCTAGAGTTGTACTCCTGTGTGTCTGAAGCGTAGGCTGATTGTTTTTGAAGAAATAAAATCTGACAGTCAGAAGCTAGTTAAAAAACAAGGGATTTCAATACATGAGATGTGCAGTGACTGCAGGCTGATTAGCTCATCTTTTCTCCTGGATCAAATTACTGACATGTTAGTAAACTGTTTCTGAATCCCCCCTGCCCCCTAACAGGTTCTGATATTATCAGTGGATTTAGGCAACTCAGACTGCTCGCAGTAAGTGTGAAGAAGCAGGGAGTGTGTCTCTACCCAAGGAGCAGATAAAGCCTTACCCTAGCTATGTGCAGTAACACAAATGGATGTTGTAGCTGGCTTCCTTTTATATCTTCCTCTTCCAGCTGACAACAGAAGTCAGATGTACCAGATGCACATTAAGTGTAAGAGTGTCATCAGTATCCTTTTTTCCCCCACCTCTGCTTTCATATTTCCTGCCCTTCTAATACTCAAGCAGAATCACAGAATTGTCAGGCTTGGAAGGGACCTCAAGGATCATCTAGCTCCAACCCTGCTGCCATGGGCAGGGACACCTTCCACTAGACCCAGCTGCCCAGAGCCACATCCAGCCTGGCCTAAAAAACATGCGGGGATGAGGCTTCCACCACCTCCCTGGGCACTTGCTCCAGTGTCTCACCACCCTTACAGTGAAGAACTTCTTCCTGACATCTAACTCTTCCCTCCTCTAGCTTGGATCCATTTCACCCAGTCCTATTCCTACCTGACACCCGAAAAAGTCCCTCGCCGGCTTCCTTTTAGGCCCCCTTCAGATACTGGAATGTTACAATAAGGTCTCCTCAGAGCCTTCTCTTCTCCAAACTGAACAACCCCAAGTCTTTCAAACCTGCTGATCTTGCTTCTCCTGGCCATATCCTTCTATGTCCTCATTTTCCTATTCCTGTTTCTCCATCTTTGTGCAGCTCTCAGTGTATAAACGTGTGCATAGCTACCCTTACTGGGTTCTTCTGCAAGGAAAAGAAACTACAGGAACAAATGAAGTCTGGTAGGTGGGAGGAAGGTAGAAATTATGTTGCAGGGTACTTCAGGTCGGGTCATCTCATTTGAACTCCACTATCACCTAGAAGGGTTGGACCAAATGATCCTTGGGGTCCCTTCCAACCTGGCACTCTATGATTCTTCCTGTGTAGGCTACTTTGTGGTAGTTTAGAGGTGTCTTAGTTACAGCTAGCATTTTGTTACCTCTTCCACACAAAAGAAAGCCCCAAACCAAGAACTACTAATTTTCATGCAGTGAAAGGTAGCACTTTACAACTTCAATAAAAGATTGGAAGAGAAACCACTTTTCCACACTGAAAACATTGCAAAATAATAATAATAATAATAATCTTTCTTCCTCAGAAATAAGAATTGAGATCCAAATACTTTAATACTTTGGAGAGGAAAAACTTGTAATTTGACATGTTGAAGTGAAATTTTGCTTTTCATCATCATTCAATGCAAGAGCCTTGATTTCAGGGTTGTTCATTAGTTGAAGGTTGGTATGCTATAATCTCTGCCCCTGGAATTTACTCCATTTGATGTGGTTTCAGTGATACCTCCCATGGGAGTGGGCACACTCATCATAGGTGTCTACCAAATAACTCCCTCAGGCCTGACTTTGTAGTGGCACTTTGAAAAGGATGCATGAACCTTTGCCAAGGTTGGGAAACAGGTGTTGCAATAGTGGAGATGCTGATTGGTGGCTTGACCAGAGTTCTACCTCCCTAGTTAGACTCTGTGGTGGTGTTCTGAGATCACAGAGTTGTCAGGCTTGGAAGGGACCTCAAGGATCATCCAGTTCCAACCCTCCTGCCATGGGCAGGGACACCTCACACTAGATCAGAGCCACATCCAGCCTGGCCTTAAAAACCTCCAAGGATGAGGCTTCCACCATCTCCCTGGGCAACCTGTTCCAGGGTCTCACCACCCTCACGTTGAAGAACTTCTTCCTGACACCTAAGCTAACTCTCCCATCCTCTATCTTGGATCCATTCTCTCCGGTCCTATCATTACCTGACACCCTAGAAAGTCCTTCACCAGCTTTTTTGTAGGCTCCTTTCAGATATTGGAAGGCCACTATTGTGACCTTATCAGTTGTTGTTCAGAAGGCATTTGCAGCAAGGTGTTTTCTGGAAGGTCAAATCAAAGATGATAGCCAGGCCGTGAACATGATAAAGGGTAGGGCAGGGAGACATGGGGATACTTTCAGTGGAATTGTGTCTTTCAGTTTAAATTTGTGCTTGGCAAATACTGCAAGGGAATTGAGAGAAGGTCAAGAACCATCTCCTTCTGTAGAAGGACACCAATCAGTAACTGAAAGCAAATCTTGGTGTAATTTAGTGGAAGGGATTAGCACTTACATCTCTGGAAAGAAAGAAGAGAAGCCTTTAGTGCAGATGGGTAGGAAATTGCATAAAAATATGAGATGCAGCAAGCAGATGCACTAAAAGGGCAAGACCAAGGAGGATGTGTGTATGACCACCAGTGCTGCTGGTTTGCTTGGGCCAGCTGAGCCAAAGCTACAAAAGCAATGAGGGCAAAGGGTTCTCCAGGACTGCTTGTGGGACTGAAGTGCTTGCAGCACCCCTGCCCAAACAGCACTGCTACCCAGAAAACTGAAACTACAGAATCACAGAATCATCACGTTTGAAAGAGACCTCAAAGATCATCGAGTCCAACCTGTCACCACAGACCTCATGACTAAACCATGGCACCAAGGGCCACGTCCAATCCCCTCTTGAACGCCTCCAGGGATGGTGACTCCACCACCTCCCTGGGCAGCCCATTCCAATGGCTAAGGACTCTCTCAGTGAAGAACTTTCTCCTCACCTCGAGCTTAATTCTACCAATGCCTGTGTTCTCATGGTCCTTAAAAATGGTTCAACAGGAAAAAGTTAATTATTTTTTTCTTTCTCTGAACCTTTCTTTTTTGTTGTTTTTTTTTTTTTTTTTACCTGGAGTACCAAAACTGGTACAAAGCACTTGAAATTGGGATGAACACAGAGATGTTTATATTGAGGCCTGAGCTATTTGCTTCCTGAATGGAGAAGATGGATTTTTTGGGGGGAGAACTTTCTGTTGTACTACTTCATAATGAAGCAAAACTACATGTTTGCCTAAGGGGGGAAAAAAAAAGCTAAAGAAGATTTAACGCTGGTATGTTGTTTGAAAACTAATTTTTCATCTTAATTAAACTTCTGCAGAGCAAACCCCTTATATATGACTCCTGGTGTTACAGATGGCATGGGCTGGCTTCTAAGATCTCAGGTTTGAATCATTGCCCCTATGTAATATGCTATGGGCCAACCATGCATGGTATTCTTGACAAGGATAAACCCAGCTGGCTCATATTAGCAGAAACCAACATCTATTTCAGTCAGCTGTTGAGTGATGGTCCTTTCAATGCTGCTCCCGTTGCCAAGTCTGCTCTCCAAAACCCCTGAGGATCTTGCTGAACGTTGTCTGGAGCAGTGATTTTTCACACTCTTGCTCTTCCACCATCTCAAACTTACTCTCACTTTCCAAGTGTAAAACTGTTTTCCTCGTCATCCAGCAAGAACGTTTCAGATGGATTCAGATGGTAAAACAAAGCTGGGGAGTTCTTCCTGTCTGTTCTGGAGAAAGCTGTGTTCCAGATGTCGTGGGATGGGTATGTGAGAAAGTATTTTGGTGCATGTGATACAGAGGGCTTTTTTTTTTTTTTTTTTTTTTTTTTAAAGACAGCTCAAGAAAGTACATGAACAAGAATGCAGAATTTCAGCTCATGAGCACTAGAAACTGAAATGGCTCCAGGATCTGTGGGTCAAGAGGAAAACTTGGGGAACTTCTGCATGTAATATGCCATGGTTTAGTCATGAGGTCCGTGGTGACCGGTTGGACTTGATGATCTTTGAGGTCTCTTCCAACCTTGGTGATTCTGTGATAATAGTTTCCTGATGCTACACTTCTGTTCACCCATGCTAGAATGTGAACTGTGCACGGTGCAGAGAGAGCCAAACACATGGAGTGACACTAAGGGGAAAAACAAATCAAAGTGTGTGGGAGGGTAAACGAGTTAGGCAGTGAAATGCCAAACAACTGGTGTTGATTTGAGGGTACTGCAGCACAGCCTGCTTTGCTTCAGACGGGTTCTTCAGACCCCTCTGAGAGCTTGTAAACAGTGCTCTTACCTCTTATAACCCTGTTCTTGGCGTGATTTATTGTGCTGAAGAGCAAGAGGTGTCTAACCAAAAGTACTACAAACTCAAGAAAACCTTTTTTTGTTGTAGTTACAGAAACAAAACATCTCTATTAAAAATTAGTTTGCTTCTTGAAGCAAGGCATTTTATTCTACTGTTACCTACACATTTAAGAACGACATTTGCTTTGCCTAGAAACTCATTGAAGATAGGCAGACCTTGGATTCATTTGAACATAAAGGCATTCAACTGACCCTCTTAGCATACATTAAAATTACCTTTGTGTTTGCTGGTTTTTTTACTGTCTAGAGCTTTGTTGTTCTTACTGGTACTCAGCGTCTCATTCATCTGTCTCCTTGAACCCTCATAATCTGTGAGTGCATTTGGGTTTTATTGGGCAGGATTCCTGATCGTTGCAGTTGAAAAACATCCTGGATGGAGCCGTTGTAAATGTAAACAAGGTGCTGAAAGCTGAATCGCGGAGGGGAATGTGAGAGGAGTCTGTCCGTTCAGGGACATAAATCCACTCCCAGAGAGAGAAGAGGACTGCATCAGTTATTACTGCAAATTCCAGGCTGCCTTCTATCCATAGAAGAGTTTCAGGGGACAGGACAGGCAGGATGATTTATGCTTTATCCTTCTTTCCTGTTGACCCATCCTCATTCTCTTTGCTTGAAGACTGAAGTCCCCAGGTACTCTTATGTGTAAAGCTAATGTCGTCTTACAGATGAAGAAACCCCCTCCCCCCATATAACTTCACTGCACAAAGGACAGAATCAGTGGCTTTGAACAGAAACCACAGGGTGGCAACTGGTTGAGTTGTTAACTGGTCAGACAGCTGCCCCTGTTACTGCTCTGTGCAAAGGGACAGCCAGTTTAACAGGGCCAGTGTCCCTGCCCATGGCAGGGAGGTTGGAACTAGATGATCCTTGAGGTTCCTTCCGACCTTAACAATTCTCTGATTCTAAAATTCAGCTTGCAAAACATGTGCAAAAACCTCTTGTGCTTGGTGGGAGGTGTGCACGTCTGAGTACCAGAACTGAATGAGCTGCCCAAGTGAATGTGACTCGATCCACTTGGCTGTGCTTCTCCATAAATTATTTACATAAGGGCACCCAAAATAAATTGCATTCTGATTACTTCATCACTGTGAAGTTTATTGCAATTGAGAAGATGGTCAGAGAAGAGTAGCTAAGAAATTAACAGGAGCCTGAAGGATTTGATTAATAAGGAAAATTGTTAGAGGGTGCTGAGGGTGAGAGAGGGAGGGATGGAACATAATACACTATAAATATTAGAAGAATAAAAATACCAAGGAGATTACTCCAGACAGAAGCAAGGTGAAACTAGAAAGGTATCAAATAAATGCAAGGAGGAAGAACGTTCCTGACAGTAAGATGTTTCAGGCTGCGTATGCAATCTCCGAGGGCACTTGACCAAGAGCAGGTCTTAAAACTAAATTGAATAGACAAGGATTAACAACCTATAGCAGGCAATCCTTCATGGTAAGGCAGGAGGAGATGATGAGTGACTTAGACATGCATGGCAAGATGAAGCACTGTTAACATGGCTGCCTGGCTGATGTGTTAAAGTTGAGGCATCCTGTAGGTGTGCAAATGGGAACAAGATAGTTGAGGAGCTGAAGCGTGTAGACCTCGTGGAAGGGAGAAGCTGGAACCTCTCAGTCCTGAGATTTCTGAGGGGAAATAAGTTACTGTCAGTACAGCTTCTAATTTCACCTTGAATTAAATGTGCTTTTGTGATTTAAAATAGGATTTTTAATTGCCTATTATATAGCTATGATTTGGTTTCAGACCTGTCCCGTTAGCTCCACTGTGCTGCAGCTGTCAGAGGTGTGTGTGAGGCTCCCCAAAACCATGCTGCAGGAGGAACCCTGTGCTATGTGTCTTGGTTCTGTTGCAGGATTGCAGGGCTGACAACTGTGGCTGGCTGCTCAGCACATTTAATAGAAAGCATCTCTTTCAGGCAACTCAGCTGCAAAATTCTAATCAGTGGGACTGCAAAGCATGCAACTAACTCAGATTTAGAACTTCTCTGAAATGCTCTTTGCCCCTGGATGGGAAATAAGGTCTCCTATCTGCCAAGCTCCTGCTGCCCTGAAGAGCCACAGCTCTACTTTGCCCTCCTTCAGCCACCTCCTTTGAGTTAATTTCATGCTATCGGGCAACATATAATGAACACACTAAAACTCAGCTCTTTGTGATGTGTCCTTGTGTAACACTGATCCTCAGTTGTCCAAAATGCTCTGCAGGAACACATCCCAGCAGAACTATATAATTATCTTCAGTATTTAGTACAAATTCAATATTGTCAGCAAGAAAGATCACTTGCAGTGCTCACACTGTATTTTACTTTTAGTGAAGCCGTTACTGGAGTCATGTCTCTTGTTTTATATTAACATGTTGTTAACTGTAACCTAATAAAAATGCAAAGTGCATGAAATCAATTACCTGCAGATTAAGGAGAGTCCATGAAGGAAATTTTCTGATTTACCTTCACATTTGTTGAATACAGACCTTGCATTAGCTGGAACATGAAAGCATTCAATTGACTGTTTAATTCCATTAATTGATTTCTGTTCTCATTCTCCTTGCCTCTTCAGTTTTAAACTACTTAGATCCCCAGTAGGAAAATTCCCTCAAGTCCTAACAATTCCAAATTATAAGGTTTGTTGAAAAATGCCATTTGTGCTCTAAGAGCCTATTAGTTAAAAACCTCCATTCCCAGATAATCTTTTTAACTTCACAGAAGGATTTCACGTTTTTAAAAGGTTTTTGGTTCGGTTTTTCACTCATTTGCGACTTGAGAAGAAATGTGGAAATGGTTTTGCTCACCAGAGAGGCCTTTTCCAAACATGGCCAAGCCTATAGACTGTTTGGTTGGGTTTGGTTTGTTTGTTTGTCTGGGGCCTTTTGACAAGGGCAAAGCAGATCTGCTTTTGGTTTTGCCCAAAATACTGAGTTCTGTATATAAATACTAATCAAATTAGAGCTGGTAGGAACAGGTCTGTTCCTTCTCTCTCACTTGTGAGTGAGCTTTCCATAAAGCTTTTTCTTTCTCCTGCTGAACTGCAGAGCGCCTCAAGATTGCAAATAGAATCATAGAAACAATAAGGTTGGAAGAGACCTCAAAGATCATCAAGTCCAACCTGTCACCTAACACCTCATGACTACTAAACCATGGCATCAAGTGCCACGTCCAATCCCCTCTTGAACACCTCCAGGGATGGTGACTCCACCACCTCCCTGGGCAGCACATTCCAAGGTGTAATAGTGGCGACTGCAAAACATTTGGGAAGCTCTTTTGTTTCTTGGGTTTCTTGTACTGGCTGTGGACACTGTGCATGTTCTGTAACTTTACTGACAAGATAAGTGAAAACGAGTCAGTAAATTACCTGGAGATGCGTGCTGTGAGGAAGCCATGTGTGAAGGGTTGCTCGTGCTGCTTTGTGGGGCTTGTGAAGCTTTCTGTGTAATGCAGGTAGCAAGGCCAGTGTTGCTGGCTGGCTAATTAGCCCCTTACCTGGCACACAGAACAAACGAGCAGAGCTTAGGCAGTTTGGTCTCCCGGGACTATTATTCCTGCTAACCCCTGGCGGTACCTGCAGTCAAAGGGCTACCTACCCCACCACACCCTGTTTCCCTGTGCGATGGTGCTCAGTTCATAGCAGCCTCACTTGTGCTTTTGCTGTAAACTTCATCACACTTCTTCCAGATTCCTGCCTAGAATCATCTGAGGTTGTATCTCCCTAGATGAAGCCTCTTGGTCCAAGCAGAAGCTCTGATGCCCATCCAGTGACCAGACCTGGAGTACAATAGGACACATTATGGTCTCTGCAGCTTGTTTTTTAGAGCTGTGTGGCTGCCTTTTGTGTGCACATCGGAGTGAGGATCAGGCCAGTGTGACTTAACTGTCAGGAGCCTTTAAATCCTTTAAGACTTGGGTCTCTAATGCACTGAATGCTCAGCAGGCTCAGAGCTGCTTCAGTTATAAATCGAAGGGTGTCAGCACTTCCTTCTGCAGGCTTTACTTGGACTTCAGTGTGTCAAACTTAGTAAATACTTCAGCGATGAGTTAGAGGCTTGGAGGTTGGGGCTGTTGTGCCAGACAGAATAGCGCTGAGCCCCCAAGAGAGCTGACAACCCTAAAATCTGTCAGGGTGTATTTGTACAATTAAAAAAGACAAAAGCTCCTGAATAATGTATGTGGCCAAAGCAATTGTGCACATTCAAAACACCAGTTAATGACAGGCAATCAGGCTGTGCACTACACTGTAATGGTCACAACTGGGAAATTAAGGGGGGAAAAAGGCCACTTCTGTTCATGCTTTGAAAGTAGCAAGCAGCAGCAGCAGCTGTAGTTGGCTGGGGCAGAGGCTTGTGCAGTGAGATCAGTCTGGCAAAGAGAACCAGTAATGGACTGAGATTTTCAAGCTATGATCTGACCTACGGTTGTGTTTTCAAAGGAAGTGTATCCCAATGCGTTCCTAAAAGCTCATTCAAATGGGACAAAGGTGAATTGTTTGGGGAGGAGAGGCTGAGGGAGCTGGGGTTGCTTAGCCTGGAAAGGAGGAGACTGAGG
The DNA here is from genome assembly GCA_033816785.1 of Picus viridis. Taxonomy (NCBI): domain Eukaryota; kingdom Metazoa; phylum Chordata; class Aves; order Piciformes; family Picidae; genus Picus; species Picus viridis. The sequence continues at coordinate 9,453,745 of CM066598.1, forward strand.
GGTGACCTTATTGCTCTCTACAACTACCTGAAGGGAGGTTGTAGACAGGCAGAGGTTGGTCTCTTCTCCCAGGCAGCCAGCACCAGAACAAGAGGACACAGTCTCAGGCTGTGCCAGGGGAGGTTTAGGCTGGATGTTAGGAAGAGGTTCTTCACAGAGAGAGTGATTGGCCATTGGAATGGGCTGCCCGTGGAGGTGGTGGAGTCACCTTCATGGGAGGTGTTCAGGAGGAGACTTGATGGGGTGCTCGGTGCCATGGGTTAGTTGTTTAGGTGAGTTGGATTGGCTGATGGGTTGGACGCGATGATCTTGAAGGTCTCTTCCAACCTGGTTTATTCTGTTGTATTATTGTATTGCATTCTATTGTAAAGCATGACTAAATGTGACACATTGCCCAGCACTTGATTCACAGTACCTGGCGGAAATCAAGGGTTCTAAAGAGCAGTGAGTGGGTATTGGTGAGCTTAGGTGGGATATATCATGCCTGGGAGAATCAAAGCTTTTATTTCTCCTGGGACTCTGTACTAGATGAAGTCATAGAATCATAGAATCAGTCAGGGTTGGAAGGGACCACAAGGATCATCTAGTTCCAACCCCCCTGCCATGGGCAGGGACACCCTACACTAGATCACGCTGGCCAGAGCCTCGTCCAGCCTGGTCTTAAACACCTCCAGGGACTGGGCCTCAACCACCTCCCTGGACAACCCATTCCAGGGCTTCACCACTCTCATGGTAAAGAACCTCTTCCTCACATCCAGCCTGAATCTCCCCATTTCCAGCTTCATTCCATTCCCCCTAGTCCTATCGCTACCTGAGATCCTGAGAAGTCCCTCCCCAGCCTTCCTGTAGGCCCCCTTCAGATACTGGAAAGCCACAATGAGGTCACCTCGGAGCCTTCTCTTCTCCAGACTGAACAGCCCCAGCTCCTTCAGTCTGTCCTCACAGGAGAGGTGCTCCAGCCCTCTGATCATCCTCGTGGCCCTTCTCTGGACACGCTCCAGCACGTCCACATCTCTCCTGTAATATGGGCTCCAGAACTGGACGCAGTACTCAAGGTGGGGTCTCACCAGAGCTGAGTAGAGGGGGAGAAGCACCTCCCTTGACCTGCTGGTCACACTTCTCCTGATGCAGCCCAGGATCTGATTGGCTTTCCAGGCTGCAAGCGCACATTGAGAGCTCATGTTGAGCTTCTCGTCCACCAGCACCCCCAAGTCTCTCTCCTCAGGGCTGCTCTCCAGCCAGTCACTGCCCAGCCTGTATTTGTGCCTGGGATTGCCTCGACCCAGATGCAGGACCCTGCACTTGGTCTTGTTGAAGCTCATGAGGTTGGCTTGTGCCCACCTCTCCAGCCTGTCCAGGTCCCTCTGGATGGCATCCCTTCCCTCCAGGGTGTCCACTGCACCACACAGCTTGGTGTCATCAGCAAACTTGCTGAGGGTGCACTCGATGCCACTGTCCATGTCACCCACAAAGATGTTGAACAAGACAGGTCCCAGGACTGATCCCTGAGGGACTCCGCTTGTCACTGGCCTCCACTGGGACATGGACCCGTTGACAGCCACTCTTTGGGTGCGGCCATCAAGCCAATTCTTTATCCATCTAGTGGTCCATCCATCAAACCCATGTGTCGCCAGCTTGGAGACCAGGAGGTGGTGCGGGACAGTGTCGAAGGCTTTGCTCAAGTCCAGGTAAACGACATCAGTTGCTCGCCCCTCATCTATTAATGCTGTCACCTGATCATAGAAGGCCACCAGGTTTGTCAGGCAGGATTTGCCCTTGGCAAAGCCATGCTGACTATTCCAAATCACCTCTTCACTATTCTTTTGAGTCATTAGTGCCTCCAGGAGGATCTGCTCCATGATCTTTCCGGGCACAGAGGTGAGACTGACTGGCCTGGAGTTCCCCGGTTCCTCCTTCTTGCCCTTTTTGAAAATGGGAGCAATGTTTCCCCTTTTCCAGTCTGTGGGGACTTCCCCAGTCTGCCATGACTTCTGGAATATAATAGAGAGGGGCTTGGCAACCTCATCTGCCAGTTCTCTCAGCACCCGTGGGTGTATCCCGTCGGGTCCCATGGACTTGAACACTTTCAGGTTCTTCAGGTGATCACGAACCTGAGCTTCACTTATGATGGGCAGTTCTTCCTCCCCGTCCCTGGCATCGTCTGCCATGACACCAGGAGTGTGGCTGGAGGCCCTTGCAGTGAAGACTGAGGTAAAGAAGTGATTGAGTACCTCAGCCTTTTCCACATCACTTGTGACCAATTCACCACTTTCCTTTCTGAGGGGGCCCACACCTTCCCTAGTCTTCTTCTTGCCATTAATATACCTATAGAAATTCTTAGTGTTCCCTTTAACCCCCCTGGCTAGATTCAGTTCAAACTCTGCTTTGGCTTTCCTAACCAGGCCTCTTGCTGCTCGGGCAGCTTCCTTATATACCCCCTGTTCTATCTGTCCTTCCCTCCACTTCCTGTAGAGTTTCTTTTTACGTGATAGTGTGTCCAGCAGCTCCTTGTTCATCCAGGCAGGCCTCCTAGCATTCCTTCCTGCTTTTCTCCTTATAGGTATACATAGCTCCTGGACACAGAGGAGGTGGTCCTTGAATACTGACCAGCTGTCCTGGGTCCCTCTTCCCTCCAGGGCTTCATCCCACGACACTTTGGCTAGCAGATCCCTGCAGCGATCGAAGTCTGCACGCCTAAAGTCTAGGGTCGTAAGCTTAGAATATGTCCTCCTGATTGCCCTGAGGATATTAAATTCAACTGCTTAGATGTTACACTGCAAATAGATTTAGGTGGGATTTATTTTGTGTGGGGTTTTGTTTGCTTATTTTTTGGTTCAGAGATTTATTTTTGGCTTGGTTTGTTGAAACCCAGTGGAGTTTGGGGCTCCCTTAGTGACAGCTAGTTGTGTATGCTAACTGGGAATAATTTTCTAGGTGGATCTTCTTTAAGCTGTAACTACTCTTGGGGATGGCTGAAACTGAGGAACCCAGTGGCTGTTCTCCTGTTACAGCTAAAGGCAGTGAAGTCTTTTGGGGATTAAGAGGAAAGTCCCACCAGGACCTTCCTGCACACTGCAGAAAGCAGACTTTCCCAGCATCTGAGTAAAAGTCCCTTGGCACAGCGGAGTTGTCATGGATACTCCAACTTCAGGATACTAGAAAACAAATAATTCATTGCATTTGCAATAATCTTCAACGCTTTAAAACCTGCTCCCAGTACCATTACCAGGCAGCCGAGAGGGCCAATGGCATCCTGGCCTGCATCAGGAACAGTGTGGCCAGCAGGAGCAGGGAGGTCATTCTGACCCTGTACACTCACCACTGGTTAGGCCACACCTTGAGTCCTGTGTCTAGTTCTGGGCCCCTCAGTTTAGGAAGGATGTCGACTTGCTGGAAGGTGTCCAGAGAAGGGCAATGAAGTTGGTGAGGGGTTTAGAACACAAGCCCTCTGAAGAGAGGCTGAGAGAGCTGGGGTTGCTTAGCCTGGAGAAGAGGAGGCTCAGGGGAGAACTTATTGCTGTATACAACTCCCTGAAGGGTGGTTGTAGCCAGGTGGGGGTTGGTCTCTTCTCCCAGGCAACCAGCACCAGAACAAGAGGACACAGTCTCAAGCTGCACCAGGGAAGTTTCAGACTGGACGTTAGGAAGAAAATCTACACAGAGAGAGAGATTGGCAACTGGAATGTGCTGCCCTGGGAGGTGGTGGAGTCACCATCATTGGGGGTGTTTAGGAGGAGACTGGATGGGGTGCTTGATGCCATGGTTTAGTTGATTAGGTGGTGTTGGATGATAGGTTGGACATGATGATCTCAAAGGTCTCTTCCAACCTGGTCTGGTCTGGTCTATTCTATATCAAAGTAGATGGCAACAAGAATAACCTCTTTACGTTCTCAGTCATGGTAAGGGCTCCATTGCTCTAAAAAAACTCCAGCAGTGCCAATGAGCCACCACCTGAGCACCATTCAGGGGCACTAAAGTAAATAAAGGTAATGTCCTGGTTTGACTAGAGATCACTTACTGCTCCAAGGGGCTGAATGTCTTTTATCAGTCTAAAGCATTCTTTGTTCCTTTGAGGTGAGCTATTTTGGGTACATGGCACTGATTGATGAGCACAGACATGCAACCCAAGAGCTGTTTTGTGTGTTCTGGAAGTTGGGGGAAACGTAAAGACAAAAGGTAGGTTGGATTATTTGTTTTGTTAGGAAGGTGTGGGGAGAAATGTTTCTCCACTTATTAAAGCTCCACACTGGAGGACATAAGGAAGAATTGAAAATAAGACCCATTATTAACCTGCCTTGGCTATGGAGTGGGTCTGTATTTAATGGTCTGGCAAGACACTACCCTATTTAAATCCCTGCTTAATTGCCAATTAGTGCAATAAATCTCAGCACATCTCATTACAATTACTTTTAGCTAGGTGCTGACAGATCACCGGGAGAAGCCAGCTGAATAGGGAATGGGTCCTGAAAGGCAACTTCTTCCACGTTTCCTTAACTGTTCTTTCTAGGAGCTGACAGCAAGAACAACACCTGAGTTACTGCTCTGCTGAGGAGGTGTAGGGAAAGCAGATACATGTGTTTCAGAAAACTTAGGTTTTGGGCCTGGTTCTGGTGAAAAAATATTGAAGGTGACTTAAATAGGTGAGGTGTCAAATGCAGCAGTGTTCACATGAATCTCCCTTTAAGTTCTCTGACAGCATGGCTTTGAGTTCTGTGTCCAGTTCTGAGCCCCTCAATTTAAGAAGAACATTGAGACTCTTGAATGTGTCCAGAGAAGGGCAATGAGGCTGGGGAGGGGTCTGGAGCACAGCCCTGTGAGGAGAGGCTGAGGGAGCTGGGATTGCTTAGCCTGGAGAAGAGGAGGCTCAGGGGAGACCTTCTTGCTCTCTACAACTCCCTGAAGGGAGGTTGTAGCCATGTGGGAGTTGGTCTCTTCTCCCAGGCAACCAGCACTAAAACAAGAGGACACAGTCTCCAGCTGCACCAGGGGAGGTTTAGGCTGGATGTAAGGAAGTTCTTCATAGAGTGATTGGCCATTGGAATATGCTGCCCAGGGAGGTGGTGGAGTCACCATCATTGGGGGTGTTTAGGAAGAGCCTGGATGGGGTGCTTGGTGCCATGGTTTAGTTGATTAGATGGTGCTGGGTGATAGGTTGGACTTGATGGTCTCGAAGGGCTTTTCCAACCTGGTTAATTCTATTCTGTTCAGTGGGTTTGTGTACATGCTTGTGGAAAATGGTCTGATCTTATTCACGATGATAGGAATAAATACTCAAGGCTATGCATCCTGCCAAGAGACTAGACAGATCTGGAAAGAGCAACTGCAGTTTGAAGGCTCTCTACTCTAACTCTATGAATTAGAGGCTTAGGTAATGTTTGGACTAGATGATCTTAAAAGTCTTTTCCAGCTAAATTCTACAAATGTACGGTATTTGGTGAGTTGTCTGAGGTCAGTAGCAGTAGAAAAATGTTGCTTTCAAAAGGCATCAGCTTCTTGAGATTTTGGTGTGGATGCTGGCATTGCCCATGTACATGAACCAATGTAAAGACAAAATATCCTCTTGTAAAGCAAGAGGAAGCTTCCTAAATATGACAGAATGTTAGGGACCTCTAGAGATCACCAAGCCAAACTCCCCTTCCAAAGCAGGATCACCCAGGGCATGTCACACAGGAATGAATCCAGGTGGGTTTTGAAAGCCTTCGTAGAAGGAGACTCCACAACCTGTCTGGGCACCCTGCTCCAGTGCTGTGTCACTCTCACCTTAAAGAATAGTAACTCCTATAAATTAGTTGTGTGGTTTGAGAATTGAAGGGGTTGCAGTGTTGGGTTTTTAGGTTTCCCCCCTTAAAACATCTAGGAGAATCTGTAAAGCTGTCATCATGATGGGGTTTGAAAGAGTGATTAGGGTAAATCTACACTTCATTGCCTCTCCAGTCATTAGCTGCAGCCTCAGGTACACTAAACCTTCAAGGAGAATAAATCAAAGAATGCTTCAAAGTTGTAGATAGGCTGAGAGCAACACCCACCTTCTGCATAGGTAAAAAAAAAACAACATCAAAAGGGAAACAGGACTTGATAATAATGAAGTTTGGGAACCTGAGAAATTAGAGAGGTCACTTCAGATCCCATTGGCCCCTGAGCAAAACTGTTGCCAGGCATTTTAGTTTTCTGACCTTCTTTGTAGACATTTGAAAGCCACAAAGAATTTTTTTTTTTTTAACCTAAATTGCTTCAAAGAAGATTAAACAGCTTTTAAACATCTGCTGTGCTCCTAGTGTGTAGGAAGAGCTATCAGGTTTGGTTGGTATTAAGATGGATGGTTTTTTGACTTGCTTGGGAAAAAGGTGTTTACACATTCTTTTGGTTTAGGTTATTGTGTCCTGCTGTACTCTGAAAATGGGGGTGGGGGAGGGAAACACCTTTACTTGAATTTGGTGGCACTCATTCCAAAGTCAAGAAAGGCCTTAAGAACAAAGCACACCCACATCTAGAGGTCAGTTCTCTTGCAGGCATAAGAAGCAGCATCTCTATGTAGTGGCTTAGTAGAATAGAATTAACCAGGTTGGAAGAGACCTTCAAGATTATCGCATCCAACACCATCTGATCAACTAAACCATGGCACCAAGCACCCCATCAAGTCTCATCCTAAACACTTCCAGTGATGGGGACTCCACCACCTCCCTGGGCAATCTCTCTCTCTATGAAGAATTTCTTCCTAACATCCAGTCTGAACCTCCCCTGGCACAGCTTGAGGCTGTGTCCTCTTGTTCTGATGCTGGTTGCCTGGGAGAAGAGACCAACCCCCAGCTGGCTACAACCTCCCTGCAGATAGTTGTAGACAGCAACAAGGTCTCCCCTGAGCCTCCTGTTCTCCAGGCTAAGCAACCCCAGCTCCCTCAGCCTCTCCTCACAGGGCTGTGCTCCAGACCCCTCCCCACCTTTGTTGCCCTTCTCTGGACAGGTTCCAGCAAGTCAACATCCTTCCTAAACTGAGGGGCCCAGAACTGGACACAGGACTCAAGGTGTGGCCTAACCAGCGCAGTGTACAGGTGGAAAATAACTTCCCTGTTCCTGCTGACCACACTGTTCCTGATGCAGGCCAGGATGCCATTGGCCACCTGGGCACACTGCTGGCTCATGTTCAGCCTGCTATCAACCAGTACCCCCAGGTCCCTTTCTGCCTGGCTGCTCTCCAGCCACTCTGACCCCAGCCTGTCACTGGGGTTTCATGGGGTTGTTGTGGCCAATGTGTAGAACCTGGCACTTGGATGTGTTAAATCTCATATTGTTGGACTCTGCCCATCTGTCCAGCCTGGCAAGATCCCTCTGCAGAGCTCTCCTAGCCTCTAACAGATCAACTCCTGCTCCCAGCTTGGTGTCATCTGCAAATTTACCGATGGTGGACTCAAAATGATTAGTCCAAAATACAAAGGAAAACTGGGGAAAAATTAGAGGATAAAAATACAGACTGGTTGGTTGAGTTGTAGGAGCAACTAATATTTATCAATTGTGTGATGACTGAAGGATGCAGTGAATGCTGCCTGCCTTTCTTATTTCATATGTTTCTGTCTTGCCTGACACTGTTAATCAGAGAGGCTTTCTGCTCAGGGAAGGGAAGACTTCTAGGACCTGATGTGTCCATGCTTGCTTTGTCTTGGCTACTGGGTCTGATTCACCTCAGTGTTAACTGGGACTATTGAACTGCAAAAGTCTTTGATTTGAAAAGGAGAGCAAAGTGTAAGGAGCCTAAGAGAGGCACCTGGTACTTTGGAGGGGCAATCAGCAGAAAAGGCTCCTGAAGAAGCTTGTGATTTAGGTAAGGTCATATCACAGTGTTGCTCTTCTCTGTACAAGGGCATTTTCACGTCAATAAATAACATGTATGGAGATGATTGCTTCTGAGGAACTTTGATTAGAAGCTCCTAATGAAAAAGGTCCCAGCTGGAGCAAGCAGCAAAACAAAGCTTCAGCTCAGAACTGGAAATCTGTAGGTACCCAGAGAATTTTCATAATTACCAGGACCATGTTCTTGCAGAAAAGTGCCAGCCATGGAGCCAGGTGCAGGCGTAAAGGACTCAGAACCCAGAGCTGCAGTTCTGAGCTTTTCAGTTTCATTCATTCATGCTGTTCCTGTTTTTCCTGGGTTGGTTTTATTTTGTTCTTGGCATTTATTGTGACCTCAATCAGTAGAAAGTGTCCAAACGTAATGTTTGGAGTCCTCTGTGGAAGCCCCATGCACACTTGACAGATCACCATTCCCACGTTGCTGGATGACTCACCTAAAATATAGTTTTCAATGGCACAACTGCGTTGACCTTCTGGTGTGACTTTGGCTCTGATCCAGTGGAGGTTGGCTTGCCAGCAGCAATTTCTAGCCTTAGGTGTTAGGTTGGGTTTTTTTCCTCCAGAGATTCTCATTCCGAGCACAAATCTGAATTCAAGGTTGTACTCTGCTCAATTTATAAATCCCCCTGGGATCAGCCCTGAGGACAGAACAGCAGCAGACATGGAGGGGAAGAGGTGGTGTTTGCAGTATACTTCTAGGGCTGCTCATCACAAGCAGTGTTGCAACAATTCAGTTTCTTGATTTTTCACAGAAATTCCCACTTGGGGTTTATACCCCAGGAATGCAAGCTTCCTGCTTGGAATAGCCTCACAATCAGATGTGGAAAAGCTCCTCTGGAGGAGGAACTGTGGGGTTTTGAAAAGCTAGTTGCTGGAATCTCTTAGTTAGCTGCATTTCCCTTGACTTTAATGAGGGGCTGAACTGAGCAGCGGATGCAGAGACTCTGCCTGAGGTTTTGCTGTTGCCTGATATACATTGCCCTGCATGAGCCAATTAGCCTGTGCTGAGGATTGATTTCTCTTCCTGTTTCATATTTACATGCTTGCCTCTGCTGGGATTGAGGAATTACCTCTTTTGCAAGGTGATGACTATAAAACTGAAGTAGAGCAGAGCTCATTTGATGTCTGGCCTCTGATAAAAGCATTCAGTAAATTACAGCAGTGGCCCTCTGGGCAGGTTATCTGCAGACAGAGGATGCTTCTGGTAAGGAGCAAGAGGCTCTGTCTGGATGCTCGTCCAACTCGCGTCTTTTGGGATAAGCTTCATATGTATTTGGATGGGGCTTTGAATGCGGGATTGAACTTCTTGAAGTATTCTAATTGTCAGAGCCAACGGGCTCTGATCCTGCTTCCCTCAACTCTAATGAATGTGCTGTGCTTTGTCCCAGGGATGAAAGCTTTTATAGCTCAGCGTATTTGCTAAGATCTTCACTGCTCTCTCAGTGAAGAGATTAGTTGAGGAAACAGCGTTGCTCTCTTAGGAACTGTGGTGCATTGCTAGTTTGTGGATATGCAGATTCCACTGCAAGAAAAAAAAAATCCAAGTACTCTATCAGGCTGTGATGTCTGAACCATTTTATGTTCTAAAAGACTTTGCTGTTGAACACTTAGATGTCACAAAAGAGAATGTGCATGGTTTAATATTTTGCAAGGCTACAGCTAAACTTTCTGATGGTGGCTGCTCTTAGGGGGAAAAAAGCCCAAATCTTCCAAATGTCAACTTCATTCTGTGTTTTCTGGAGTCTGTTAGTCACAGCAGAACAGCCTTCAAAAGAGGGGAAATAGCAATACAAGCAATGCTCACTAGCCTCAAACTGGCCTTATAATCACACATCATCTCCTGTTGCTTTAGCTCTTGGCTTCAGTGTCCCAAATGATTTGAATTCTTACATTGAGTTGGAGGAGAGTGAAGTTGCCAGATATTTTAATGTAGCCTCTATTTGTCACATGAGATGTTTGGCTCGGAGAAATCGATTCCACAGTTTTGTTCTACTTGGGAAAGGGAAAGCAGCACTCTGAGTGCCATGAATCGGCTCAAATTATTTCATGCCTGAATTTTCTTTCCCATTACAATGCAACAACAGCCTTCTGCAGCGATCTCCTGCAAACTCAGTGGTAGATGGGGCAGTTAGTGCATGAGGTGTCACCTGGCACTGAGGTCTTTGGGACCTCATCCCCTGCATTTGTGCTTCCTGCTCACAAAGAATTAGGTCACTGCTAAGTTGCTTATGGCGCTGCTGTCTCAGGTTCCCTCGTTCACCTCATTTTCCTCTGAACTGAAGGGAAAAAAGATAATTTGCACTAATCTTTGAGAGCTAATGCAAAAATCTCAGTGTTGAGATGTGAAGAACTGAGGATGTGTGAACCTCTGAGAGACTGTGGTGCAAACGTGTCAGTGATTCAGGAGGAATAATAAACATGACAAACACATGCCCTGTGCTTCGGTGCCATCGCTGCTACCATCCAACTAAAAAGGTCCCTGCTGTAGCTTTGACGTAGGGTTGGCTTCTTTAAGCTTTATTGCCTCTCTCGTCTAATTGCCTGCAGATACAGTAGTGCAGAAATTCATTTACGTGGTGGCTGCCAAGCTAATCCAGGCTATTGTCTGCATCCAATATCTCAGCGCTTGACTGCGTGTTCTGCCAGTGCTGCCGCACCGTGTCCCGCAGTGATGCTGTTTGTCCCCAGCCCCCAGGGACTGTGCGCAGCTCTGCTGCTCATCTGTCTCTCACAATGGCTTAAAAAGTGTCAGCGCTTCAGGTCAGTGCGCTGCAAGGGGCCCTGCTGTTCTCTTCTGCTCCACCACACCCAGGTGAACTAGCCCAGACCCTCCTCGCAGACACGTTTTTAATAGCTCACCCTTTCCATCTTCACCGGCGAACGGAGGTGGGGGAGAAGAGAAACCATCTTTCTGTGCCCCACAGGTTTTTAAAGCTGTAAATAATACAATGTGACTGAAACTTTCCTGGAAAGCACTTCCTGCAGCCTGAGCATTTTTGACCCTAATTTATCATCTCTGTTAAATATCTTGTTTTCTTATAGATTTATTGTTTTCCTTTGCCCAGTAATTCCCTAAGCCTGTCACTGAGTAATGTTTCATTTTCTTCATATATATTAAAGGGCTTGGCAATTAAAAACAAACAAACCAACCACACAACAAAATCTCAGCCAAAACACACAAACCCATGGGGGGAAAAAAAATCACCACAAGCAGGGAAAAAAAAACTCACCCAGAAAACACTTTGGGATTTGGTTATTCGAATAACTGCTTTGTCCCTGTAGAGTCTCTGCAACTGAGACAAGTAAAATCTCTTGGGTTTGATTTTGGGGATAGAGCCCCTTGGAGAAGGGTTTTGGTGAGGAGGAGGAAGCAGTGTTTTGGATCTGGACTCTGTTTCTCTTGCTATAGGACACTTGGGAGACCTCAGCATGAAGTTCTGATATCTGCTTTGGTCTGTCGGATTCATTAATGTTGTGGGCATGATTCCTTAATAAAAGTGCCAATATGAGACAGTTTCATAGGTAATTAAACCTGATGAGCCTGGAGGAGGTCTTTTCCCATGCTGTGAAGGGCTCTGTGGCAGAAGGAAGTTGTTTAAATTACTCTGAAAGATGAGGGTTTCACTGGGGGGTTGCCGGGGTAATTCAGTGAGGACATTGTGCAGTGTCCAGCACAGCGGCGTTGGGTGTTTGGTGGCACGACTGGTTTTGGTCTTCTGCATTGTCTGAGTTGATGTAAGCCACACAGAGTGCAAGGCAGGGGAAGCATCACATTTAAAAGACAATGTTCAGCCACCTTGGACAAGTTAATATGCACTAGACAAGTACATACACGAGCTGTGCGGATCAAAGGCAAGTGCCTGATGATGTCTGAATGTTGCTGCCCTTTAAGGGACTTGTGCTGAACTGCCAGGCTCCTCCTAGGACATGAGTATGGGCTAATTGCAGTGCTGTCAGCCTGACAGCCTCAGGTGTAGCTCCTGCCTTATGCTTTCTTCTCTGAAAACAATCAAGACGTTGCCTCCGCAGGCTCTCACTGGTGACTATAAATCATCACCCGAGTCTGCTTCTGATGTGCTTTGACATTAACAGGTGTGGTTTCACCTAAGGAGGAGTGGGCAAGGAGGAACTCAAGACCTTCCCTTTCCCCTTGGTATCACTTGCTATGCACTCTGAAGATCTGTGATGTGATAGTACACTCATGCATCATCCTCCTGTTTAGGTCAGGGCTGTGCCCTCTGCAGCATAGAGGAGATGTAATGTTTGTTATTACTCTAACTGTTGTCCACTCAAAGCTGGATTTGCCTTGACCTATTATTTCAGATTTTAAAGCAAAACCTTAAACCCACTGAAAATGCTTCCAATTTTGAATACTGCCAATACATGTTGGACTTTTTGACAGGACTGTGAACACAGCTTAGTGGGGGTAGGTCTCTGAGCATGGGCATATCATGTGAAATTGTAGGGATTGCTGTTGGCCATTCCTGGGCTGGTGGAAGTTTTGCCTGTGACCTCTGGTCTCTTCTCCCAGGCAACCAGCACCAGAACAAGAGGACACAGTCTCAAACTGCACCAAGGGAGGTTTAGGCTGGATGTTAGGAAGAAATTCTTCATAGAGAGAGCGATTGCCCATTGGAATGGGCTGCCCAGGGAGGAGGTGGAGTCGCCATCACTGGAGGTGTTTAGGGGGAGACTGGATGGGGTGCTTGGTGCCATGGTTTAGTTGATCAGATGGTGTTGGATGATGGGTTGGACGTGATGATCTTGAAGGTCTCTTCCAATCTGGTCTGGTCTATTCCTATTCTATTCTTTATGTGCCTGGAGCATTCCTCAGTTGCTGGGGAGTGGATACTAACATTTGAACATAAATGTCCTCTTGATGTTTGGTGAGGAGATTGCCATGAAGTGCAGTAGACATTAAAGCTTCAATATCATTTTAATTGCTGGTTTTATCTTCTGGAGTATCCATCTCCAGTTCTTCCTAAAGGATTGTCCATCACCTCCCTTTAAATACTAGCCCACACTTTTTTCCTTGTGTGCTGGCCATTTGGGTTTTTTTTCTTTTGCCTTTTTGTTGCTTGTCTCTAGTTTTGAGATGTGCTGTGAGCACTGGTGTGTAACAGATACCACGTGGCATTGGAGGTGGCGTGGGCACTGCTGGCTGCAGCAGCAGGCAGTGGCCTTGGAAGCATTGAGTCAGGCTGCAGCTATGAGACACGAGCCTGCTGCTGGTTGAAAAGTGTGGCATGGTTTTTGGCAATAACCATGGAGCAGTGGATTCAGGAGTTTAAAGAGGGCTAAAACTGGCAGTTGTAAACCCCGTAATGATAACAGATATACTAGAGGTATGTAGCATCTAATATACCTACAGGAGATCAGGCTCTGCTATTCTTATCCTTAACACAGCACAAGTTACTCTATGATCTGTTCCAGGGATATAAACAAGCTTTACTGGGTATATCCAGGATAAATAAACACATCAAATAATAGTCCATAACAGAAATCCAGATAATGGGTGGAGGATGATGTTTTTTCACCGTGTTCCAAGGTGTCTTACATCTAATATGCCATAAAAGTGTTGCATTTTATAGCCATGGCATGTACTGGAGGTGAGCAATGTCACCCTTATTAGCTTCCAGTATTCCCTCTGGACAGGCCTTTATCCCCAGCTCCATAGCAGCAATTGCAGAGCCCAGCAAGGTTTTCATTTAAGGGCCATATGGAAAGCATATGGGAAACTCTCTCTTTGGTTGAGTTGTCATTTATTAATGACACCTAATGAAATCTTTTGTTTATTTGTCTTTGCTGAGGTGTTCTTGCCTTCCCTTGAAACTCAACTCTCCTCCCCTGGGCAAACCAATACCATTGTTTGCTTGGTGGGGAAATGAAAAAGATATGTCTGCTGAGGGCTCAGCTTCAATGAGGGAATAAGCAGCAGCAGCAGAGTTCCTTAACAAGGCTTTTGCTTCTGTGAAAGTGTGGAAAACATTCTTGCTAAGCAGAATACTTAAATATATATAATGTTGTTCCAGGCATCAGCAGCCCTTTAAAGAGCTGCAAAAGCTCTATTTTTTTTTCCCCCTTTAATTTTTTCCCCCAGTGAAATACCACAAGAGGCTTATTTGCCTCGGCACAGTCTCCAGTGATTAAAGCTACACCTACAAGAAAAGCTGAAAGCTTTGCCTACAAGCCTTCCTCCTTGCTAATGTAGCTGAAAGACCATTCATTATCCCACCCAAGGCAGATTTTAAAAACAGATCCTTCCCAGACTCCCTGCATCAAAAAAACCCCAACCCAACAACAGAAAAAGAAAGAGATGCAGGCATGCTCTTGTTCAGCAGCAGAATCAGCTACCCACAGAAATACTGAAACCTTTCTGCATTGATTTCTGTGTAGGACACCCATGCTATAAGTGTATAGGCTCTCTGTGCTGTCTGTGAGGGGGTCAGTTGCTGTGGATGGGCTTATTCAGAAGCTTCGCTGTGAAAGCTGTTTTGCATCATGAATGTTCTTTAATGTGAAGTCCAGCTGCCAAGGGTTCATGGAGAGTTGATAGCTTGGATAGTTAGCACAAGCTGGAGAAGTGTCATTTTTGTAAGCAAATCTATCAAGTTAGTTGAGTTTGCAGCATTTGGACAACCATATATTAAACACTAACTTAATTGTAATTAACCCTTTGGGGACTTGTTCCATGCAGTGTGTCAAAACTTATTTGTTGCTTGATTGAATTGTACTCTCAATTAATCTCATGACCTTGCAGCTGTTCATCACAAATGATCTCTTAAGCCAGAATGGAACTAGATAAACAGCAAGCGAACTCAAGCACAGACTTGTGCATACTGATTACTCGAGTGATTCTGTTCAGTGAGGTACTGTAGGGAAAGTCTAAACCCAGGGCTGTAAATGTGTTAGGCTTATATGTTGGTATTATCCTGGCCATTTGCACAAGAGTGTTTAATAGGCTACAATATTCAGGCTCCTATTGCACTGGTGAGGCTATCCACACAAAAGAGAGAAAATTTGCCTTTGCAAGCAGCACACAAATACAAGAATTAAATCCAGTAACTGGTGTTGTTTTATTCACTGAACTGCTCAGTGTGAATAACACCTCCCTTCAAAGGCTTTTCCCACAACCCAGTCCTTGGATTCCAGTCCACTTACTGATGCAGCACATTCTCCCTAAATGAGTGGCATCATTGACTTCAATAGGACAGTCCATGTGCCTGGAGTCAGATGTGCTTCAGCATCAGGAGTCTCAATAAAGTCATTTTTCAGTGCATGGATGTCTGACTCCACAGCTTGTTCTGTGCCTGCAGGGCTCTGGAGACCAGGCCTTTCCAACTGGTAGCTGTAACTGGTGAGCTCAAGACCTGAAGTCCTTAATTTCAATTATCTCAAGAGGTACTCTAGCCAGATTACAAAGTAATTTGTATGTGACACCTCTCTCTCTGTTAATCCTGGAGAGTAAGAGCTGGTGTACCCAATGCACTTCTTAGCCTACTGAATTTAACCTATTGAATAGTTTCCTCTGATCCTGTCCATGATTCCTCCTCCACCTGCAGTGAGCCACTGCAGGCAGCTTAGTGGCTAAACTGAGTGAACAGCTTTCCTCTTTGCTTATTTAAATGCATGCATATAGAGAATGTCATAAGACCTAGTCACTTTTCTTTTTACCTGATGCAGTTTTGTACAGGGTGGGGAAAAAAAAAGAAAAGTAAAATCCATCCATGGAGTTTTTCTGTTCAAGATTACAAATGCTCCATTTGGAAGCAGGCTTCTTCTTCCCTGCTACTCACAGAACAGGAACAGTCAGGCATACATGTTTGCTTGGAGCCATGCCACGTGCATCTCGCTCTCCAAAGGTCTGTTTTCTCCCTACATATGCCTGTCTCTATGTCCAGAAGGCGTAGAATCAGTAAGGTTGGGAAAGATCTCAAAGATCATCAAGTCCAACCTGTCATCCAAGACCTCCTGACTACTAAACCATGGCACCAAGTGCCACAGCCAATCCCTTTTTGAACACCTCCAGGGACGGTGACTTCACCACCTTCCTGGGCAGCACATTCCAATGGCTAACAACTCTCTCTGTGAAGAACTTTCTCCTCACCTCCAGCCTAAACTTCCCCTGACACAGCTTGAGACTGTCCTCTTGTTCTGGTGCTGGTTGCCTGGGAGAAGAGACCAACCCCCACCTGACATGGAGACACTGGTACAGGTGAGGGCTTATGGTGTCAGGGATGAAGATGGCCAAAATGACATCAAAGAACCTTCCTTCTACCTTTGTGCTGTCATGTTAGGCTGCACCTTGAGTACTGTGTCCAGTTCTGGGCCCCTCAGTTTAAGAAGGACATTGAGACACTTGAAGGTGTCCAGAGAAGGGCAACAAGGCTGGGGAGCGGCCTTGAGCACAAGCCCTATGAGGAGAGGCTGGGGGAGCTGAGGTTGTTTAGCCTGGAGAAGAGGAGGCTCAGGGGTGACCTCATTGCTCTCTACAACTACCTGAAAGGTGGTTGTAGCCAGGAAGGGGTTGGCCTCTTCTCCCTAGCAACCAGCACCAGAACAAGGGGACACAGTCTCAAGCTGCGCCAGGGGAAGTTTAGGCTCGAGGTGAGGAGAAAGTTCTTCACCGAGAGAGTGATTCGTCATTGGAATGTGCTGCCCGGGGAGGTGTTTGAGTCGCCGTCCCTGGAGGCGTTCAAGAGGGGACTGGATGTGGCACTTGGTGCCATGGTCTAGTTGTGAGGTCTGTGGTTACAGGTTGGACTCGATGATCTTCGAGGTCTCTTCCAACCTTGGTAATACTGTGATACTGTGATGTTTCTTAACACCAACATGCCTAATAGGGAAAAGGAGAGATATGTATCCTATATGAACTGTTCCGTCTTGTTTGCTGTGAATTTGCCCTGGAACAGTTGTGAGCAGCATTTCTGTGTAGACAAATCTTTTCAGTGTGAGTTCTGGAAACAGAAGGATGTTTCCCAGCAAGAGCAAGGCAGTTTGCAAAGCTGCTGCTGGGATGTGTTCAGCCACTCCAGCCTGTGGATATTGTTCCTGCTTATTTACTGTGACTTCCGTGGGCCGTAATAACCTTTCCTTCTTTCCAGCACTGTCTCCTTTGTCTCTCAAGTACTTCCTGTTTGAAATATTTATACTGCTAGTGACAGCCCCACGGAATGAGTCAGCTCCATCCTGCTTCTATTCTGCTAAATGAAGGGATGCTGAAGGCACAATTTCTTTATTGCTGAAACCCAGTTCTGACAAAATTTTGGACTTCAGTACTTCCTTGTAGATATGTGTGTCTGACTGACAGAAAGAAAAGGCCAAAGCCTCATCTAAAGATCAGAGGCAGGCCACTATGCTGATAAGTTGACTGCAGCAGTGCTCTGGTTAATGACTTTGATGCCTCCCTTTCCTTAAATGGCTCTGAGATGATTGCATCTTTTAGGGAAAAATAAATTGTTGCATGCAGCAGGTTATTTCCCAGAGGGAAAATAAATAAATATCTCTTTCCCATGACTATTAGCCATTCTGCAGTGATTACACTATGCAAATACACTGTGCAAGACACAAAGCCACACCAGAACGGTATCAGTGCCGGGGCATGGTCCTGCATGCACTGCTTGGTTTCATCAGCCATTTCCAGCTCTCCTAACAGGAGATTAAAGCACACAGCCACAAGCTAGACACTCACTTTGCATCCTGCCTGTATTTTCCATTTCTTTGAGGCTTTCAGGACCACAAAGATCACCTCTCACTCTACGTATTGGATAAAGGCATCTCTAGTCAATAACTCCTGCACATGTCACCTGAAGCATTTCCCCATCTGGCTGGTCTCTTCATGTCTTCATTCCAGAAAATTCACCTCACCTTCCCCAACATTAACTTTGCCAGAGCAGCTCAGTTGGCAGCAGATGAGCCAGGGGAAGTTTAGGCTGGAGAGGAGGAGAAAGTTCTTCCCAGAAAGAGTAATTGGCCATTGCAGTGTGCTGCCCAGGGAGGTGGTGGAGTCCCTGTCCCTGGAGGTGTTCAAAAAAGGATTGGATGTGGCACTTGGGGCCATGGTTTAGTTAGTCATGAGGTGTTGGGTGATAGGTTGGACTTGATGATCTCTGAGGTGTTTTCCAACCTTATTGATTCTATGATTCTCTTTATTCCCATCCCACCCCACCCCCTGCACCTACTGGGAAAAGAAAAGGACAAGACCAGGGAAAGAAGCAAGGTATGAAACATGTCTAGGCTTGGGCTTTACCTGTGAGGACCCCAAGCTGGTTTTCCCCCTTTGATTCCCCAAATGCTCTTTCCTCCCTGTCCCACCATCCCACATCCACCAGGCCATTCCTGTCACAGAGCCCTTCAGAAAAAAACAGGGCATTTAGGATTAATAGATCTGCTTTAGTGTTTCCATTCACGAAATGGATACTGCTCATCTGGAGGTTATGGTCAGTGCTGATGGCTCTAAAGCTCCTTAAAGATATGATGCCATAAAGAAAAGGAAAAAGCAAAGGCTATTGCTGGTTCATTGTTTTTTATATGTAATATTTACTGCTTTCCCCTGCCTTCCTCTGTCATGTAATGAATGGTGTTCTGCTCCCTGCAAATGTGTGGTAAATCAATTCTTTAGCGGTTGGAGGTGGTTGGGTTTTTTTTTCCAACCATCCTTACTTAATGTTAGTTTTCATGCCCACATTTTAGAAACTATGCAAAATGTGTCTTAAATAGATGAATAAAATAAATGCCAGGGCTCTTGCAGCTTCTTCCACCTGCTTTCAATGCAGACCTGCCAAACAGTTTCGGTGTTTTATAGCCTGCTGCCCCAAGTCAACTTCTCTGTTGCTTTTGGTTTAAGGGCTAATAGCTTTTTGAAATACATTAGTGCTTTCTGGCGACAGATCCAAGATTAGCTGTTCATCCATAGTTCCAGGACACATTCTATAATCCTGTGGCACAGAAAACTTTATGAGGAATTTTACAGGCTTCCAGGAGCACACTGGTTTTTAAAATGCTAAGAAAGCAGTTAAGGAGAGAAGAAAACAAAGCACTGCAGTGTCTCCATCTGATGTTCCAGTGGTCTTTGAAGTGCGGCTTTGCTGGGGAGTGAGAAGGGATGACTGCAGGGTGCACAGTGAATGGGGAAGGCAGCAGGCTGAAAGCTTTTTAGGAGCTGCAGAACTGTTTTACTAAAGGCATGCAGGCCTTAATATAATGAGCATCGGGAATGGTGTAACTCTTCTTTGAGCTGAAGTCTCCAGTAAACCTTGAGCATGCACTTGGTAGCAGGAGCACTGGGAGAATGGCATCTGTTTGATTCGCCTTCACTGATGTTCCAATTTGTGTGGGGTTTGAGGCAGCACAAAAGCAGGGCTTTGGGAGTGCACTTGTCACTCCCTTGCTGGTCCCTGAGCTGGTGGTTCATGCAGGGCAAGGAAAGGCTCCTGGGGCAAGAGCAGGGCTGAGGTCACCCATGTTTCTGTCATGCTGAGGATGCAACTTCAGTGAATCCCTTCAACTTTTAATGCTTTATTCCCTTTCTCTATGGAGTATGGAGAAACAGGGGAAACAAGGAGGTGTTAGGATGAGACAGACCAGAGGAAATAATTAGTTAGGCTCAGTGCAGCTTTTTTTCCTTGAAAAATACTCTTTTTCTGTAAGATCTTCAGCCCCAGATGTGGGTGTATTTTCCTTCAGGGGATGCATTTCAGCAGCAGGGTCTAGCACATAATTCTCTCTCTTTGCATCCTTATAGATGTCATGTCCTTCACCTACAACAAATGCTGCTGTTGGAAGGAAAACAGAAAACCTTTCTGGCCATTCTTTCTGAAATGAAAGCAGCAATCTTCAAAGCTAAAAACAATCCCTTCAGGGTAGCTCAATAACTACTTAGGCCATATGAAAACAAGCAGTTTGTACTTGTGAGGTATCAGAATTCACAACTGTTTTATCAGGCTAGAGCTACCTGTGGAGATGTTTGCACTTGGCAGTGGCTGGAGTGGTGCCTTCCTGGGACGTGGGTGGGCTGTGCCCAGTGACAGGAGTGCTTGAATCCTGCTTTATAGCTGGGGAGAAAATTGCAGCCTATTTGGGGCACTAGTTTTCATTTGATGGAGCAAGTTACAGGTTTAACTCAGCCTCAGGATCTGCTTTCCTTTGCAGCTCCATCATCCTGTGACTTGTGTGAGCAGAGGAGACTCTGCTGTAGCTGGTTGCCCTCCTCCCATGTCCTTGCAGTGTGCAGCCTGACAAGACAGCACAATGCAGCCAAAACTCTGGTTCATGTTGTGCTGTATCTCCTACAGAAGCTTCACCTAGACATTAGACAAGAGGAGGAGACAGGGGTTTGACCTGTATGACTTCCCTGCTAAGAAAATTTGCAATGAAAAGGAAATTCCTGAAAGCAGCTCTTTTCAGGAGCCTCCACACTGGGTGTTGCAGTTTTGTGGACCTTACCTTCCAGATTTACCACCCATGGCTGGTGATGGGCAATATTTCAGCACAAATGCCAAGCTGGGGATTTCAAGGTGTTTCTTAAAGCTGCTCAAAGATGTGAAGGCAGCAGCAGAGAATGTGAATTTGTGCAAGAAGACACCTTCCAGCATCTCAACATCTTTCCTAAACTGAGGGGCCCAGAACTGGACACAGGACTCATGGTGCAGCCTAACCAGTGCTGAGTGAGTCCTCAGGGGCTGCAAACTGGCCTAACTTGCACAGATAATGTGATAAATGGGGGGGCATCAGGATCTGCTTGCTCAGCACTGTCCTGATGCTGAGCTGTGTAGGAGCTCGTGTGGGCCACTGCCACATCAGCAGTAAGATGCAAAAGCCAAGAACTGAGTGGCAGAGAAGCTTCTCTTTACACCTTAGGAGGATGCTGATAGTTGTAAGAGATCTTCACCTATGTTGTTTGCTGTGGCGGATGCTTTGTTTTGCTTGCTTCTTCCAAAGCCCTCAAGTTTTATATAGTGGATAATAAGAAACAGATAGTTAGGGATGTTACTGCTGGGACACCATCCCTGGAGGTGTTCAAGAGGGGATTGAACATGGCATTTGGAGCCATGGTTTAGTTAGTGAGGCGGTGTTGGGTGACAGGTTGGACTTGATGATCTCTGAGGTCTTTTCCAACCTTATTGATTCTATGATTCTAAGGCAGGTCTACCAAAGATTTCCCTTTCCACATAGCACCAGCTCAGCATGTTGAGATTTGTGTGCAGAGTGGAGCTTTTCAGCCCTCAGTTGAGTGAATATTTGATCCATGACTATCCTGAAAACTCATCTCTGGGCGCTTTGCCCAGGGACGCCTGGTCAATCAATAGTGAATCTGGAATAAAATCCATTGCTATGGTTTTGAACTGTTTGGGGGTTTTGTCTACTCTACCTTTCATTGAACTCCACAATGACACACAGCACCATAGACTAGACTAGACTAGACTAGACTAGACTAGACTAGACCAGGTTGAGACTGTGTCCTCTTGTCCTGTTGGTGGTTCCCTGGGAAAAGAGACCACCCCCCTCCTGGCTACAACCTCCCTTCAGGTAGTTGTAGACAGCAATAAGGTCACCTCTGTGCCTCCTCCTCTCCAGGCTAAGCAACCCCAGCTCCCTCAGCCTCTCCTCCCAGGACTTGTATTGTTAGGACAGGCACTTGGCATGTTTTGGGAACTGGTGAAACAGATCACACAGAGATCCCTGAAGCAAAAGGCTACCTGGCAGGGAAATCCAGTTGTTTTAATTCACAGTGTAAATATCTATGTCTGTTTCTTGACCTACTTGATTTTCTAAACATGAGGAACTCCTTTGAAGTATTGCTGTTGCTGGGATGCAGAGCTCTTGAAATTTTTATGAGAGGCATCTTCTAAGTTTTGCAACAAGCATTTTATTCACATCTATCAATAGTATTTAATTGGCGTGGTGCAGAACACAGAGTGGTATTCATTAAGCAGTTGTTGTGGCCCCTCTTTCACTGGGAGGTTTCAATATTTAAGCTTAAAATAGTGTATTACTTCCAGATGGTCAGCTCACCATCCCTAATCACAGCAGGATGAAAGCTGCCCTAGCAGGACTGTGGCATAATTGAAGCACAAATCCAATGCAAGAGATATCTTAATTGTGTAAAAGAAATATTCAAGAATCACATGGAAAGGCATAAAGAAGCAAGTGTTTGTACACACTGGCTTGCAAAGCTCTCGGTATTTGCTTCATGTTGACTTGTTTTATTCAAGGTGAGACCCTCTATGTTTTTTACATCACCACATGAAGAGCTCTCACAGATAAGAGAAAAAGGCAGGTGTCACTTCTCCGTTGGTATCTGTGGCTGCACCATGGCCAAGTCCTGAGTATATCTCCAGCAGAGTCCCCATGACTCTACTCCACTGTCCTGCCTCAGCACTGTTCTTGGGGAACAGAGGGGACCAGGATGTTGGGGAGAGCCATGGAGCATTCCCAGGAGTCCATGGGTTCAGAAGAGGCTTTGAAGAGTCTTGACCCTGAGCTGAATACTTGATCTAAACCATAGGGCAGTAAGTTATTGAACATGAGCTCTAGCATTTAGACAGCCTTAAGCCAGGCTTAATAAACAGCAGAGAGGAGATACTCTATTTCTAGGATTTATTCTGCTCTAACAGAGGCCACATTGCTACAGGAAGCAAGATTTGGCTTTTAGGGGGAAAACTAAACCCTAAAAAAGCTTTTATTGCATTCAAGTGAACTGACTTCTTGTCTGTATCTTCATTTCAGTATCAAACCTGTACTTCTGGCAGTCAGAAGACAGACAAACCTCAGTGTAAATAGGAATAGGGATACACTGCAGATTAGCTTTGGGGACCTTTCTGAATCTCTCTGCTTTCCACTGGCATGCATGTACGGCAGTGCTGATGAAGGGACCACCATCTGAGTGTGTTAGCCTTGAACTGAAGAGGTGGGTGGCAAACTGAGCTCTTGTCCTAAAAGCTCTTTCTTTGATCCTTTTTGTTATCTCTTGAATTCCTCACAAATTAAAACCCCACTTCTTCCAAGGTCTTTAGGTATCTGTTTGCAGGTGAAATACAAAGAACCAACAGCATTCCCTGGCTCAGCTGAGATGTTCTGAAGGATTATGAGATGATTAGGTGCTGAAATAGTAGAGGTCATATAGATCTTTTCTTAACCAATAAGTGGGAAATGTTTTCTTCTTGTCACACAAGTTGATGTTTAAAGCATTTTCTTATTTTTTAATGATTTGTCCATATTTCAATGAACTCCTCTCTCTCTCTCCCTCTCCCCCTCTTTGTTTTGGGAAAAAGAAGCTGAAACTCTGAAACTTTTATAACCAGCTTGAATAAAAGAATGATCTAAGAAATTAGATTCTGGTCATCAAGCTGAATACTGAAGCTCAAAGTAGCAAAAGGGGCAGCAAAGTTGGTGAGGGGTTTGGAGCACAGCCCTATGAGGAGAGGCTGAGGGAGCTGGGGTTGCTTAGTCTGGAGAAGAGGAGGCTCAGGGGAGACCTTCTTGCTCTCTCCAACTACCTGAAGGGACGGTGTAGCCAGGTGGAGGTTGGTCTCTTCTCCCAGGCAAGCAGCACCAGAACAAGAGGACACAGTCTCAAGCTGCACCAGGGGAGGTTCAGACTGGACGTTAGGAAGAAATTCTTCATAGAGAGAGTGATTGCCATTGGAATGGGCTGCCCAGGGAGGTGGTGGAGTCACCATCACTGGGGGTGTTTAGAAGGAGACTTGATGGGCTCCTTGGTTGCATGGTTTAGTTGATTAGGTGGTGTTGGATGATGGGTTGGACGTGATGATCTTGAAGGTCTCTTCCGGTCTGGTCTAGTCTAGTCTAGTCTATTCTATAACTGAAGAACAGGTAAAGCTCAATTTATGCTTTTGCTTTTTTTGTGTGTGCAAGTTCTCTCATTTCTGGACTCAAGCATTGAAGCCATTCTAGAAGCTTTAGAAATGCTGATCCTGAAGGTTACATATTGATGACCACTGCAAAGATCTCTTTTTGATATCCTTGAGGGGGAACCATAAAGCAATCTCATCAGCTAAAAGTACAATAAGTGGCTTGCTTTTTTTTTCCCCACGGCATATCTCTCATGTGTCAGTGATGAGCTGTCCATGTTCACTACCTGACCTTAAAACTTCATGAAATATGAATAGAGTTATTGTAATGTAGATCTAAATACATTCCCTAACTAAATACATTCCCAAACTTTGAAGATAAAGTTGAAGGAAATGACTTTTGTGCATTACCTGCTCCCACAGTGGAAGAGAATGTTAAGGCTGGAGATAAAGGCTTGACCCCCTGATGTGAAATAGTTGCCTCAGTTACCATCAAAAATGAACCCAGAGAGAGAAGACAATAACTATAAAATGATTCAAAACCTATTTTTTTTGGCAAGCATTTGCTCGTTTCACATCGCTGGGCCTCACATGGCCAATAAACTGAGGGTACAGAGATAATTAATGGTGGTGGTGACCCTTGCAAGGCCAGCAGCACTGTGTGCTCTGGACCGGCATGGCACTGTAGCATTGCAGGTTGTGGTGCAGCTGCCCTTCCCGAACTGTTGTCAGTGGAGTGCATGATCCATGCCCCTTGCTGAAGCTGCCAGCACCGCAGGGAGGAGATGCCTGCACCGGTGTGAAAAACCAGGAACCCTTAGTCAATGCAGGGTTAAATTCACCTGACCTGATGTGGGAAGACTTTAGTAGAGGTTGTTTTGGGCAGCAAAGACATAAAATTAAACCTGAATAGTGGAGTTCTCAAGAGCCTGAGAGAGAAGGAAACACTGGCAACTCCTGAGCACCCCCTGAAGCCTGAAACAAAGAAGAAACCCAACTGCACTAAGAATGCTGCAGCCAGAACACTATGATTTTGAGGAAACAGCTTATGGCTCAGTCCTTGAGGGGATATTTTTTGGTGGCCTTTTTTTCCTCTTGCAGATCATGGTTTTCATACAGCAATTCTACTTCTGTTTATGCATTTCAAACAAATTCATCTAAGACCCAAACCCCTGCTTTCTTATGCTGATATTTACAGGGCTGGGAATGTAGATGTCTAGATTTCCCCAAGTGGGTGTGGACAGTGTTGTGGTCATGTTATCCTTCTCCCTTCTCCTCCAGCATTACCCTGGGGAGCTGGTGAGAGAGGGACTTTTAGGGTGTCGTGTAATGATAGGACTGGGGGGGAACAGAGCACAACTAGAAATGGGCAGATTCAGATTAGATGTTAGGAAGAAGTTCTTCCCCATGGGGGTGGTGAGAGACTGGCACAGCTTGCCCAGGGAGCTGGTAGAAGCCTCATCCCTGGAGGTTTTGAAGACCAGGCTGGATGTGGCTGTGAGCAACCTGATGTAGTATAAGGTGTCTCTGCCCATGGCAGGGGTTGGAAGTGGCTGATCCTTGAGTTCCCTTCCAACCCTAACAATTCTATGATTCTATGACTAAGCTGGAGCTGAGGAAGGCACCTTTGCCACGTGCCTTGGAGAACACGCAACACGGACGGTGGCTCCACTAAAGTAGCAAGAAACCAGTTTTTGCTGCCGACTGGCACCTAGCAGAACGTGAGGACAGCCTGCCCCAGATGTGTCACTGTATCATCTGCTTCTAAAGTGATCAGAATGAGATAGCTTCTGGAAACCAAGTTATTTCTGTATTTTTAATTCTTCTTCTAACTGGCAGCTCCTGTTCACTGTATTTTAAGGAGCAGAGATTTTTAGCTAAAGGATTACTGTGTCCTTAATCAATCTGTTGAATATTCATGATTTAGTGGATTTTTTTAATGGTGTTTTTTTTTTTCCCCCTACAGTAGGAGAAAAGTAATTATTTTGGCTAGCACTCGAAAAGTGTGTGTGTGCGCTCTGCTGGTACCATTCCACCGTGCTGGGCAAAAATAGAAGCTTTCTATTAGACATGCAAATGGATCTTCTCTCCCCAATACTGATAAATACCCTTTAGTTCTTCTCTATTTAGCAACAGCATTTCATGCTTGCTTTTGTAGGAATGTAATGGGGGGAAAAAAATGGAAGGGGGGGGATGTCGGTTGGAAGCCCTGTCCTATAACTCTAAACACTGCAGAGGAGGTTGGTCTAGTCCTTGTCGAAAGCTCAATGTAGAGAGTGCAGTCTTGACAAACCTTCTCACTTCTAGCAAACTATCATTTTGTAGTTGTTAGTGTAATTGTGTGTGAGCCTTGCAGTAATGCAAAGCTCAAATGAAATACTGTTTGTGGAGCTGGTTCTCAAGAATTAGACCACAAAGCCACGTTCTTTAATATCTCTATTGTTGACCTGGAGGAGGGCATTGAGTCCATCATCAGTAAATTTGCAAACGACACAAAGCTGGGGGCAGGAGTTGATCTGCTGGAGGGTAGAGAGGCTTTGCAGAGGGACCTCGACAGGCTGGACAGATGGGCAGAGTCCAAGGGCAGGAGATTGAACACATCCAAGTGCCGGGTTCTGAGCAGTGGCCACAGCAACCCCAGGCAGTGCTACAGGCTGGGGTCAGAGTGGCTGGAGTGCGGCCAGGCACAGAGGGACCTGGGTATACTGGTCAGTGGTAGGCTGAACATGAGCCTGCAGTGTGCCCAGGCAGCCAAGTGGCCAATGGCATCCTGGCCTGTATCAGGAACAGTGTGGCTAGCAGGAGCAGGGAGGTCATTCTCCCCCTGTACTCAGCACTGGTTAGGCCACACCTTGAGTCGGGTGTCCAGTTCTGGGCCCCTCAGTTTAGGAAGGATGTTGACTTGCTGGAAGGTGCCCAGAGAAGGGCAACGAAGTTGGTGAGGGGTTTGGAGCACAAGCCCTATGAGGAGAGGCTGAGGGAGCTGGGGTTGCTTAGCTTGGAGAAGAGGAGGCTCAGGGGAGACCTCATTGCTCTCTACAACTACCTGAAGGGGGGTTGTAGCCAGGTGGGGGTTGGTCTCTTCTCCCAGGCAAGCAGCACCAGAACAAGAGGACACAGTCTCAAGCTGCACCAGGGGAGGTTCAGACTGGTTGAGACTGGATGTCAGGAAGAAATTCTACACAGAGTGATTGCCCATCGGAATGGGCTGCCTGGGGAGGTGGTGGAGTCACCATCATTGGAGGTGTTTAGGAGGAGACTTGATAGGGTGCTTGGTTTAGTTGATTAGGTGGTGTTGGATGATGGGTTGGATGCGATGATCTTGAAGGTCTCTTCCAACCTGGTCCATTCCATTCCATTCCATTCCATTCCATTCCATTCCATTCCATTCCATTCCATCATACTGCAACTCTTGATGATGTGGGGAAGATTTGGCTGTTTGGAGATACGACAGAGTTAGCCAAATTTCATGCAGAGCGTGCTAATGGTTGTTTCTCAGGACATGCTAAAGGACACATGATGATTGATGATAATGCCTTGGGTTTTGCTTGTTCATTGGGCCAGAAGTGATTGTAGAATGACTGAGCAAAACTGAAATAACCTCCTCTGAGTAAAAGAAATGAAAGGAAAATTGCTGCTGCTGCTCAGAGTAGCATAGTGGAAGGAGCCTGTGGAATGTGCAGTGTTGCAAACTGGTTCAGAAGAGGGGGATCATGTTGTTAATAAGGCCAATGCTGATTCACATCAGGACTTCTGTAAATGTGAAGCAGGTGCCTAGCTGCACCTCCTCCAGTGAGGCCAGTGCAGAAAACATTTCTCCTCTGTAAAGGAGATATTTGGCAGCTGGGTTTGTGGACCTCCTGAGTGCTGGCTGTTTGTTGTCAGCCAGCAGAGCTTTGAAGACTGTGCTGCTTAGTTCTGCTTATTATATAAAGAAGAGCAGCAGCAACAACAGCAGATACCTGGGGAAATTTTGAAGTTAATCCTCCTGGACAGGGCAGAAGGGGGGACTGTAGCTGGGTCTCGAGCATGTGTGGTGTCAGTTTCTGTTTCCCACACAGAAGATCTTTATTTTTTTTATTATTTTCCACAGGTTTTTGCATGTGTTGAGTTTGTCCTGGCATGCTGTCTTCATGGAAACTGCATGCTCTCTGTCTTCTGTAACTATTCAGCAACAGTCACCACAAGGTGAACTGTGGCTTCTTCCCCCCCCCCCCCATCCTGCTTTCCTTGGGACTTAATTTTCACCAAACGTTAGGGGTTGGAAAGGACCTTGAAAGATCATCCAGTCCAATGCCCCTGCCAGAGCAGGATCACCGAGTGTAGGTCACACAGGAATGCATCCAGGTGGGTTTTGAATGTCTCCAGAGAAGGAGACTCCACAACCTCTCTGGGCAGCCTGTTCCATGGCTCCACCACTCCCACAGTGAAAAAGATTTTCCTTATGTTCACATGGAATCTCCTCTGCTCCAGCTTGCACCTGCTGCCCCTTGTCCTATCATTGGCCATCACTCAGCAGAGCCTGGCTCTGTTCTTCTGACACTGCCCTTCACATAATTATAAACATGAATGAGGTCACCCCTCAGTCTTCTCCAAGCTAAAGACCTCCAGCTCCCTCAGTCTCTCCTCGTAAGGAAGATGTCCCAATCCCTTCAGCATCTCAGTGGCTCTGTGCTGGACTCTTTCAAGCAGTTCCCTGAGTTCCTTCTTGAAGTGAGAGGACCAGAACTGGATACAATATTCCAAATTTGATCTCACCTACTTTCTTGGCTGGACCAGGGCTAAAATACTCTTTGTCCTTCAGCAAGGAGCCGCTTCAAACTCTCACATTTTCTTGGTCCTAATTTGTTTGGCGGTTTGTGGGGTGGTTTTTTTGGTGTTTTGTTTTGCATTGGGTTGATTTGTTTCAGTCTAGCATTTTCCACCCAGTGTTTTAGAATTCAAATAGATGTTGCTGTTCCTGTGTAACTGAAGCAACAACGCTGGCTGGCTTCAGTGACAGTGCTGTATTTATCCAAAAGGGTTTAAACAACCAGCAGGTATCTTTCTGTTTGCTCCTGATAATCTGAGGCCATGTGGCTTCCCGTTTCAGTAAACAGCTCTGCATAGTGATCTTAGGTTTTATTTAGGTGTTGGGTTGTATTTTTGGTAAGGTGTGGGTTTTGTTTGTTTTATTTGGTGATGACCACACACACACACCCCCCCCCCCCCCCCCCCTTTCTTCTCAAATAAGGCACTTTTATCAATAGAAAAGAAGTCTCAGCTGAGAGCTCTGGAAACAAAACTCTTTCATTTATCACATGCCCAAGAGACCCCAGATCTGCAGGTGTCAGGATAAGCTTTCCCCCATGGGTCCACAGAAAACTTTCACGGTTTTCAGTCGTTTCTAAGATGGTTCTAACTTCACCAAAGGGTTGGTCTGTTCAACCAAGTACCAAGTGATAGGACCTGAGGAAATGGCCTCAAGTTGCACCAAGGGAAGTTTAATTTGGATATTAGGAAGGATTTCCTCTCTGAAAGGGTTATCAGGCATTGGAAGAGCTTGCACAGGGACGTAGTGTAATCCCCATGCCTGGAGTTCTTTAAGAGTCATGTAGATGCAGTGCTTAGGGGATACAGTTTAGACAAGGACTTGTCAGTATTAGGCTAATGATTGGACTCAACAATCTTGAAGGTCTTTTCCAATCTAGGCAATTCTGTGATTTTTGTGTGATTCTGAGATTTGCATCATTTTACCCTTTTAGAGCAATATAGCTGAGTGTAGAAGATGGACCAACCACTTTATCTTAGGCTCATAAGCAGACTCAGGTGCCTGTGTCCCTGCTTCAGGTTTGTAGCAGGGTCCTGGTTGTCTGAATATAAAAACTAGAAGACATAATGTGCAGCTAGTACTAAATTAAAACTCTAAATACTTTAAAGCAATTTTAGGCTTGCTTCCATTACATTGATTTTTGTTTTTATTTTTTATTTGAAATTTTGGCTTGAAGGTGAGGGGGGATCTCCCCACATCTTGAAAAGCTGCTTTGTGGGACACAACGATTTGCTGTTGTTTGAATCTCTAGTCCATGTTGATGTCATCTTTCTGAAGAGCAGGGTTAACTGAAGCAAATAGCTAAAGCTCAGAATCGATGGGTTTACTGTGCTCGTTCAGGAGTAGCCATCCACTCAGATGAGATAATTCAGTGTTCTGGCATTAAATCTTTGGATTAGAATCCTAGTTTATGATGTTGAACGCCACTTCATTTTAATGTCTGAAGTACAGAAGATCCTTTCTAACTACCCAAGTGACAGTTCCAAAGCCTTGCACTGACACGGCTATGTAAGGAGATATAGAAGAAAGCAGGATGGTTTGCTTCCTTTGTGAGTAAATGCCTATCTAGATAAAGCCAGGCTCCCAAGTGGGAGGATGAAGCTTCCATCCAGGAAAGCCAGGAGCAAAGTTCAGCCAAGGAGCAAGTAGCAGCCCCGAGGGCGGGTGGCATCGGACAGCTCAAACTTTTCTGTACAGATGAAGAGCAAACGTGAGTTGCCCGTGCCCGTCCCTGTCCCGCATGACACGGAGTCGTGCCCCGGTGGGCGGTCGAGCTGCCGCCTCCCCTCGCAGGCAGGGAGGATGCCCGGGGCGCTGATGCCCGAGGCTGGGGAAACCCCGAGCACGCCTCCTTGAGCATCTCTTGGCCCCGCTCTGCCGCCCAGTGCCCGCGCCGGGCTCGGGCCTCCAGCCCGGGATTTGACGGCAGCCGGGCCGCGGCGGGGCCGCTCTCCGAAGGCGCTGGCGTTGCGCGGAGCGGGGCTTTGCCGCAGCCCGCAGGGGTGCCGACGCCGAGCCTCCGCCGCTGTCGCGACTTTCCCCACCTCCCCGTGCGCCGAGAGGGGCGGGAGCCCCGCGCCGCTGCGCGCCCGCCCCCTGCTCCCCCCCGCCCCGGTGCAGCGAGGCGGTGGCGGCGGCTCCGGGCGAGGCGGGGCGGCGGCGGGCGGCGGGGCATGCCCCGTCCGCGCAACGCAGGAGCGGCCCCGCGCCCCCGCGGAGGCAGGCGCGGCGGTGGCTCTGCCGCAGGGCTCCCCGGCCCCGCCGCCACCTCCCAGCCGAGGCGCGGGCGCCCTGCGCGGGGCATGAAGTTGCGCTGGCGGCAGCGCGGCGGTGGCGGCGGGCGGAGCGGGGCGGGCGGCGGCGGCAGCGGCAGCAGCAGCAGCAGCATCTTCTCTCCGGGGCCGTAGCCCGGGCGGGTTCCGCCGCTTCTTCTCGCCGCGCTCCCCCGCAGCTCTCCGCTCCCTGCCGCGGCTCGTCCGGTGAGCCCGGGGCCGAGCCGGGCTGGATCGCGCCGTACGGCGCCGTGCGATGTGCGCGCAGCGGCGGGCGGCTGCCGGCCCGCTCTCCTAGCTCCTGCGGGCTGCGCGGCGGCTGGCGGTGCCCCTCGGGAAGTTTGATGGCTTCTTTGAGGAGAGTCAAAGTCCTGCTGGTGTTAAACTTGATCGCGGTGGCTGGCTTCGTCCTCTTCCTGGCCAAGTGCAGACCCATCACCGCCAAGAGCGGCGACTCCTTCCATGACATCCATCCCAGGGCAGAAGTGGCCAACTTGACAGCCCACGGCATCAGCTCCATCCAGGATGCAGTGCTGAAGAGACTCTCGCTCCTAGAAGACATAGTCTACAGGCAGCTGAATGGTAGGAAGTGTTCTCCCGGTCTTAGTGCCCTTTGGGTACGGTCGCGGGTGGTGAATGGAGGCAGAGAGCGAGAGCGGGGCTGGTTTGAAGTTTGCGTGATCGAGCCATGCTGTTTCCTCTGTTACCGTGCAAACACAGTCTCAATGGGCTGAATCAATTCAGTATCTGATTTCCAAGTTCCGTTTGTGCTTAAAGCTCAGAGTGCCTTGCACAGGATGGGAGGAAATCGTAATAACATAATGCTGCCTTTCAGGTTGAGAGTGGTGGTCAGGAAATTACAGTGTCCTGATTTCTGCATCAAACGGGAAGGACGTTCAGTGGGCAAACACAACTTGGAGCAGCATGCTGTGTATTGATTGAGGGGACGGTTTTGACCACTCCAGAGCTGTTTTCTCAGAAGGTAGTTTTAAAACAGCCAAAGCGTGGTGCGTTATTTAGGTACAGAAGGTCAGAAAACAAAATGCACTGTCTCAAACAAGTTCAGCAAACTACTCAGTTTTTCCTATGGCTCAGCACCAACAGCTGCTAATTAAAGTCTCAGTGCTTCTCTTTACGGCATAGCAAAGGGATTTCTATTAAAATCTCACCAGGTTCAGTAGTTCTGAGATGCAAAAAGGGAGTTTTCAAGATGCTGTGCAGGATAGAGAACCGTGCTGTAAAGATGTAAGCAATGTAGGTGAGGTTTCTAATTAAAACACTGACTGGGGAAGCTAATCTTTCCAAAATTGTTCCCTGTAGATTCACAACTGGGAATGTAATCTCAATCAAGAGCCCCATTATTGCTTCCGAGCTCTGTAGCTTTAATGACTCCAAGTTTGCATGTATTGGAATTGGCAGAGTTCATGATTTTGGCAGTCTCAATGTGATTCCCTCTCGGAGTTTTGAATGTGAAGCTACTGTGTGGTTCTGTGCCAAACCAAAAGCTGGAGTGTGCTGTGTCTCTGTCCTGAATTAGGGCTATCCTGGTAATGCTTCTGCAGCCAGGATGTGAGGCAGGTGCAGGAATGCAATGTGCCTTTCCTGGTGTGTAGCAGCTGTCATGGTCAGCGTCTGTGCCTTGGGGAAGGCACTGTACAACATGGGCAGCACTCAGCTGAGTAGGAGAGTGTCCTCTGTATGGCTATTTTATACACTTGTACGAGAAACCCGCTGTGCCTGTGGAAGTGGCTAGCACCACAAGATGTTGAAGCAGTTCTGTTGCTCTGTTGGGTGACAAGGTGAAACAAAGAATAACAAGAAATGAGGTAGAAGGCTGGATGCTCTTCATGACAAGACTGTGAAACTGGCTGCTTGTGGGTATTGCTGGGGCAGAAGTTTCCAGGAAGATTTTGACACTTATTTTCAAAGGAGCAGCACCTGCAGTTTAAGGCAGGAGACCTCATGCTAGGACCTTGGTATTGAACAGGCAATCATGATGTTATTGTGGTACAGAGGGTGAGCTGAAAGGACAAGTTATTGCCCTTGTTCTGTGAAGATTAGCATGGGACTCCCTGCTCTGATGCGCTCTGAGGCTGCTTTTGGAGCTCTCTGGTGCTTGTAACAGGAGCCATTAGCATAAGGACAGCTCTTGAAGTGCTGTCTCTGGTCTGTAGGCTGCTGTGGGCACTTGGGGTGCAGGAGTCCTCTTAGTGCTAGAGAGCAGTCATGCCCTGGAAGACCAGGGGAGGCAGAGAGGTAATAGATATGTTGCCCAAATCACAAATGTTTTCATATGGCTGGCAGAAAGCTGAGCACATAAATGTGACACCTTGTCTGCCCTCTGCATCCTGGGGTGATTTATAGCAACGCCAATGAGTCTGGCTGAAAAATAGCTCTGGCGTAGCGGTTATGTAACTTTGGGTCAAGTGTATATCTGGTACCTGAGATCTTTAGAAAAGTACAACGTGCTCTGTGCTCTGAATGATGCTGTGTGTTGGACCTCAGAAAGACAGGAGTTGAGAGTAAGGTGTGGGGGGCCAAGGAGGACCCCCATCACCACCCACCGGCACTGAAAAGAAACAGTCAAATGTGCTGAGACAGTCCATAGGAGTGAGGATGCAGAGGAAGCTGGACAGGCTTCCTGCCAGGAATTTTCAGTGCCCAAATCAACATTCATTCTGGCTACTTGCAGAATACCTAAAGCTGAAACCCTAGTGCCTGCCCAAAGTATGCAAATATGAACTCACTTCCTTTTATTTTCTTTTTTTTTCAATTGCTTTTAGGGTAGGGAAGTTGCACGCTGGTGATAAGTGCCTATCAAAACACACCATATGCTCTTAGGCAAGCTCCCTACAAGCAAGACACATTGACCCAGAGAATTCTCTTTCTCTAGTGTGAAGTTACATTTCAGTTTAAATCTGACCCGTGGCTTAGCAGGAACAAAATGTTAGAGTATTATATCCTGTAGATATATATAGATGTATAGATCCTGTATATAGAAGTAGTGTGGCCAGCAGGAGAAAGGAAGTCATCCTGCCCCTGTACTCAGCACTGGTTAGGCCACATCTTGAATACTGTGTCCAGTTCTGGGGCCCTCAATTTAAGAAGGACATTGAGAGACTTGAACGTGTCCAGAGAAGGGCAAGGAGGCTGGGGAGGGGTCTGGAGCACAGCCCCTGTGAGGAGAGGCTGAGGGAGCTGGGGTTGCTTAGCCTGGAGAAGAGGAGGAGGCTCAGGGGAGATCTTCTTGCTCTCCACAACTACCTGAAGGAGGTTGTAGCCAGGTGGGGTTTGGTCTCTTCTTCCAGGCACCCAGCACTAAAACAAGAGGACACAGTCTCAAGCTGTGCCAGGGGAGGTTTAGGCTGGAGGTGAGGAAAAAGTTCTTCCCAGAGAGAGTAATTTGCCACTGGAATGTGCTGCCCAGGGATGTGGTGGAGTCCCCATCTGTGGAGGTGTTCCAAAAAGGCTTGGATGTGGCACTTGGAGCCATGGTTTAGTTGCCTTGAGGTGTTAGGTAATAGGTTGGATTTGATGATCTCTGAGGTCTTTTCCAACCTGGTTGATTCTATGATAAGTGCAGCATGTGCAAAGCCTGCACCTCAGGGAGCACCAGGAGGTGTTTGGTCAAAGAGGGAAGCTGACAACATAGTTTGGTGCAATCAGCTATGGATTTTACTATTTTTTCCCCCCTGTGTTATAGGACTTGGCTGGATTTCAGTAGGAGTTGAAGCTGTCTTTATATATATATATATGTGTGTGTGTGTGTGTGTATATATATATATATATATGTATATATATAAATTAAAAAAATTAATCTCCTAAAAAGCTTCATTCTGTAAAGATCAAATGAGCAATCTGATTGCACTGTGCCTGTGTTTTTGGTGTTGTGGGTTTTGTTTTTTTTGAGCCATGTAGTGTGAAGCATATTGGAAATAACAGCTCTCTGTGGTATGCCAACCCTCACTTTTTATGAATGTATATTTGTTTATTTCTGTAAATGCTGGCCATGAAAAGAAGTTAAACAATGCTGCCTTGGGTCTGGTAAAGGAGCAGTTTTACACAATTGCTCCTCTCTAACGACATTTCTCTGCAGTGCCATTCTGGAAAGAACATCAGGCTTCCTCTTACTCCTCTCTGTGCAAGAGGAACTATCCCAGACCTGGCCCAACCTTCCTCCCGCACTCTCCAGACGATGCACCCTGCTGGTCTTGCAGTGTTTTCTAGCTACTTTTGCTTAGGTTTGCAGTTGTACAAAGCTACGTTGTGTCAAGCACAGGATGCTTGTTTCATGTTAAAAGGAGGCCTTGAAGATCATAGAATCAATAAGGTTGGAAAAGACCTCAAAGATCGTCAAATCCAACCTATCACCCAAGACCTCATGTCTACTAGATCACGGCACCAAGTGCCACATCCAATCCCCTCTTGAACACCTCCAGGGATGGGGACTCCATCACCTCCCTGGGCAGCCCATTCCAATGCCTAATGACTCTCTCTGTGAAGAACTTTCTCCTCACCTCGAGTCTAAACTTCCCCTGCTGCAGCTTGAGACTGTGTCCTCTTGTTCTGGTGCTGGTTGCCTGGGAGAAGAGACCAACCCCCTCCTGGCTACAACCACCCTTCAGGGAGTTGTAGACAGCAATAAGGTCTCCCTTTAGCCTCCTCTTCTCCAGGCAAGATGCTGAATGGGATCGGGGTTTCCTCACAGCAGACAGTGGCTTTGTTTAGATTTCTCCTTGTTGTAATTCATGAAGTCCCCTTGAGAATATTTGGGCATCTCCAAGTTTGTCTGTTCAGTTTTCTTCTGGCCTAAAACTGACTGAGAGCTTTGTTCTGCCTAAAAGTTTGTTTTTTCTCCTCAGTTACTGGTGGGCTTTACTTTGTGCTTTTCTGTTGCTTTTTGCTAGTCTCTGCTTGGACGCCTCACACAGTTGCAGAGAAGCAGGAGGATGCCCTATGAAATGGAGGGTTTAGTATGTGCATGCACTCTTCTGGGGATTCACAGGCTTTTTAATTTCTTTAGTCATTTTTATGGATGGAATTTTCTCCTTCAGCAGATGTTGAGAGAAAGCTAATGAAGGTCAGGAAGGAACTGTGTGCATTTCACTCTGGGTATTAGCTACAACTTGTCTTTTTGATCCAAACCTATTTTTTTTTTTTCTTCGTGTGCTGACATTTACATAAGCAAAAATTGCTGTCCAGATTATCTCCAACTTTATGGAGATTCACACAAATGATCTTTTCAGTTTGTCTCTATGCTTGCGAAGAGAGGCCTTCTATGTTTCTGTGACAAACTAGTTAGCTAGTGAGGAGCTGGAGTGGAGAGACTTGGAAGAGAGCATTCAGCTGTTGTGGCAACCATGTGCTTCCTGGAGAGTGCTGGGCAAATTCCTCAGTTTGTCTAATCCTGTTCCCAGTGGTAGAAGCCCACTGATGACTGTGAGGAATGGAGCTGTGCAGTGAGGCAGCAAAGGCAGGCCAACTTCTTAACATCAGAGTTGCTTATAGGATGAGTGACATGACTTGAGGAAAGCTGCAGTTTGCATCATGAAACAGCAATGCAAAGATGTTGTTCACCATGAGACTGCTCTCAATGGCATGGGTCCCGTGTCCCTGACACAGTGAGAAGGATGCTACTTGTCTGCCCTCCTGCGTGCCTTAGGGGGATAACTTGGGTAACCTTTGGTCAGTCTGGGTTTTCTTGTTCCTTGAGCTCCTGCTTCAGTCTCTTCCACCTACCTTTGTCCTCTTGAAGGTGTGCTTGATCCCACCCTGGGTGAGGGAAAGGGAAATGTTCATGGCAGTGCAGCCTGAATTCAGCCCCACTCTTCAGAGGGGGAGAGGGTGAGGCTGGTGCATGCCCTCAGTTGTGCCTGACCAAGGTAGGAGAAGGTGGACACCTGCAGAGGTGCTGAGGCTGGCGTTTCCTTACATATGTAAAACACTGGGGCTGCACCAACACTGAGTATTCATCCCTGGTAGGAGGAAAGAGCCTGGGTCTGATTTTGTGTGTTGAGTTTTGTCCTTGTCCTTCTGAGTCTGATCATGCCTGAAAATGGGCAGTCCGCTCTCCTAAACCCAGTTTGCCACAAACCCTTGAAGTCAATATCTAAATAGCTTAGTCCTTAAACAATGCTGCCAGTTTGAGAAATAGAAGTGTAGGGGGGAGAGTACTCTAAATAAACCCTTGGTTTGGATGTGGAAGCCGTTATCCCTCTCTACCAGAGCTAAGCATCCTGAACAACTATAAGCACATAGGATCTGCTGGTCACTGGTGATCTAAGGAAACTTCCACCCAGCCACGTCCCGAGTATGCTGAGGTAAACATCTGTGTGTCTGCTGGTGCATGTGCAGCAGAGGTCTTGGTCTTGGGTTAAAACTTCCAAGGAGCATAAAGGCTATAAACTCCCTTCCCAGTGGTTTTAGGTAGACACACAACAGCAGCTGAGCCTAGAGTGTGCTCGGCTGCCTGGAAGGCAGTGAGACAGGGATGCTGTGGCGCCTTGGAGTAGTGTGAAAGATAGTACAAAAATTCCTCACTTCAAGCTAAATATTAGTAAGGCAGAAAACACTGTGAAAGGGCACTACTGACTCATCCTAAGCTCTTTTAAATTTTGTCCAGTAAACTCACAGCAGATCACATGTAAGATCAGGGAGAGTAAAAGCTATTTGCAGATTGTTCTAAGTGAGAGGCTAGTGATGAAGAAGTGAACTGCTGAAGCTGGCCAGAAAATGGGCGAGTGGTTTATCCCTTGGTGCTAAAAGAGATTGCAGAGGGAGTAAACTGCTGCTTTACCAAATATTAGAAGTTGGGAGGAACTTCAAATTCCTTGGTGATTAAACAATCCTATGTCCATTTTTCAAGCAAGCTTGCATCTGTGCATTTGCACATGGAATTATTTGCACGTGCTCAGATATGAACAAGTGCATGCCAGCAGCCTTCCTGCGTACAGATTGTGCTCTCCTCTGCTTATCCAATTAGGAAATTACCTTTGTGAGGGTGGCATATGGACGCTGAGGCCCATACTGAAACACAGCCTCTTGCATGGCCTTGCCTATCCCCCTTGTAAAGTGGCACTTAATTAACTTAAAAAGCTTTAGAGATATGTGGATTTACTTCCCATAAGGATAAGATAATGCTTATCTTCTGTAAGACTTATCATCCTCAAAGTACATTACAAACTTAGCTAACTACTGAGAATAAAAATTATATATGTAAATAAGGCAGATTAACAGCAGTTCTATCAGCCATTTAGCAGTGTGTAATAGTGTTACACCCACAGACTAGTGATACTGAGATTTTAACAGGTAGGTAATGTACTAACTAAAATGCTAAGAAATTGGTTAAGTAAGGCAAAGACCTCAATGTAAATAATTTGAGAGTAGGAAAATGCTCTTTGTAGGCAAAAGGGCCCAAACTTTAATCACTTAAATGAAATAAAATTGCTCTTGATAGGAGCACAGCCTGGCTGAGTGAAGTTCTTTGATATCAGAAATGATGATGTGGAGATAAAGTTGCATGCTTTGGGGATGTGACTACTGTGTCCACTGATGGTTGTCGCACAGGATCAGAGATGCTCTTTCTCTGTCTACCTCATCACATCTGAAGCAGAGAGTAACTGTGTTGTTGTATAGCCTTGTATAGCTACTTGATAGAAATTGCAGCTTTAATATCAAGAGTGTAGCTGACAGATCTGGTTGTCATATTCCCCATCAGGAATCATGCAGATGATCCAGGTCCCCCATCAGGAATCATGCAGATGATCCAGGTCCCCCATCAGGAATCATGCAGATGATCCAGGTCCCCCATCAGGAATCATGCAGATGATCCAGGTCCCCCATCAGGAATCATGCAGATGATCCAGGTCCCCCATCAGGAATCATGCAGATGATCCAGGTCCCCCATCAGGAATCATGCAGATAATCCAAGCTGAGTGCATGTCTTTAGAAGTTCTCAGCCTAAATGGTGGTCTGTGTGTAGGCTTGAGACACCTGAGAGCTGCAGTCTGTACATTATTCTTACCAGATCCATGGAAATTTGGTCTGGTGCTGATCAAAGAATGAATAAACAAAATACTTCTTAGAGAAAGAGTTAAAAGATGAGGCTTCAGACAGTCATTTAGGAAGCATCTGGAAGCTTAGATGTTAACATGGCATTTAGCTTACAACCCGGCTGACTAGCAACCAATAGATAATTTTTGGGTTTGATAGTTGCTTGGCATCATCATCCTCATATTCACTGTCATTGGCAATGAATGAGTAATAAGCCACTAACACGTTTATCATTCAGAGACAACACAGGATTCATGAGATGCAACAGCAGGGACGAGGAAACAGTGACAACGTTGGTATTTTATTCCTGTGTATTAATTCATGTCTGCCTGAATGGAGAACAGAGCCTTACCTCCATGGTAAAATTTACAAAGGCCTATTAGATGCATGGTGCTGCATTACTTAGGCAGCTCTCAAGGATCTGGGGGAGGAAAGGGTGCCATAATTTTGTGACTGACAGTACTATTTCCAAGCCTCAGTCCGGGTCAGCAGTGTGCTGTTGTGTCTCCAGGAGGAGACATTTGGAGTTGGATGCATTTGGCAAAATGTGGGCATCTAGTGACATTTCAGTGCCCAAAGGCATCCTGCCTGGCTTCCAGCTGCCACTCCAGAAGGGCACGACTCAGCCGTCGGAGGAGTGTCACATCTGCTGGGCTCCGGCAGCGTCTTGGATATCCTGAGGCCTTTTGAATGGCAGCAGGCATTGCTGAGACAGGCGAGTCCCATGCTTCCCGATCTGGGGGTCTTCTGCTTTGATGGAGGAGGACAGACGGCTGAAGCTGGCTTTAGGCATGTGCTGTCAGTGCGCTCGGATTGGGAGGAGTTCTTCTAGCTTACTCCTGGTCACCATCTTCCCTCCTTACTTCATTCCTGGCAGAAAGTTCTTGTATTTCTAATAAGCAAATGCTGTATGGAGCCTGAGAGCAAATCTCCCTGTTAATAAGGCATAGCAGAAGAGAAAACAGAAATGAGCCTTTTTCAGGTAATTAAAAAGATGTTACTCATTTTGTGATTTATGCCACTAATCTTTATCTAAAACTGAACAATCTGGTCCAGATGTTGCAGCAGGCTGGCAGACTGCCAGTTCTCAGCTCCTACAGTTATGCTAAATATTGAAATATTAAACTTCAAAGGGAGACTTTTATTTTGGGTGGGAGGAAGATCATAGAATCACAGAATGGTTTGGATCAGAAGGGATCTTTTAAAGGCCATATAGTCCAACCACCCTGCAGTGAGCAGGGATATCTTCAGCTACAGCAGGTTGCTCAGAGCCCTGTCCAACCTGACCTTGAATGTTTCCAGGGACAGGAAACCTCTGCTCTGGGAAACCTGAGTCAGTCCTTGTAGAAGTCTTCTGTGGTGGGTTGAAGGTCTGATCCATCCTTCCTTCCTTCCTTCTCTCCCACCACGGGCATCAAAAATGAGGTTGCAGAAGTGGTGGAAAGTTTAAATGGAAAAGCAGTGAATATTTTATGGAGAACCACAAGCACAGTGACAAAAGGAGATCCCAAAGCATATCCAGAAGCATCCCCACACTTTCCTCTCCCCACCTGAGGATACACCCCAAACCGCCCAGGGCTCTTTCTTTCCCCCTCCCTCCTCCACTGTTAGGCTCAGCTGACCAGATCTGAGACTGCCCTCCCCGCTTCTCCTCCCAGCCATATGCCTGGTCAGGCCCAAGAGACCGTGAGATCACACACACACACACCCACACCCCCCCATTACCAGACAGGGACCATCTCCATAGGAGCGGTGAGGGAAGAAAGAGAAAGTGCAGAACCCTGCTGATGGTTTTATAGTGAGCAGGGCATTATGGGATGAAATACGTAGCTTCCCGTGCCCACCCACTGGGCTGGACCCTCGGGTAAGGGTCGGCAGGTAAGCTTGTGTGGTGGCAACAGGAGGCACTCAGCCTAAACCACCACATCTTCGAAGGGTTCTTCAGGCTGAACAAGGTAGTGACCCCACCGTGAGCCAGCAGTGATTCACCTTCAGTAGTGTCTCCTGGTGGTACAATATTGTTTTTCCTGAGCAGTGTTGGGAGTCCTAGCAACTGCTTTTTCTAGCCTTTAGTCCCCGTGGCCAAATTCCTTCACAAAATTGCCGAGTGCTTTACATCTTACTGCTAAAAGCACAGCTAGCTCTGCCTATAAATCTAATAGCTATCGACCCACATCCTGACGTTCACTGACGCTTAGCTAAAAATAATGCAGTCGTGATGCAAGGAGAGCCTGGTGGAGAGCGTTACATGGGAGGGGAGAGCACTACACTCAGCCTTGCTCCGCTGTCACCGAGCGATTGCACGCTGCTTCTGACGCAGGCCGAGGGCTTTGATGATGCTGTCAGTGGGGAGAGGCAGTTAGCTGCAACAGACGATTCCCTAAAACCGGGAGCGAGGCAGATTACAATCACAGCTTGCTTCTAAAAATCTTGATGGTGTGTGTGCTCCTGCGCTGCTGGCTGGCTGGCTGAGGAGTTCCAGTAGCAGTGTGTGGTGGGTTGAAGGGCTGAGCCTCCCTTGCCTTACACCGCGGCAGGAAAAAATGAGACTCAGACAAACGGATTGCAGAAGTGGTGGAAAGTTTAAATGGAAAAGCAGTGAATATTTTACAGAGAACCACTAGCACAGTGACAAACGAAGATCCCAAAGCATACCCAGAAGCATCCCAACACTTCCCTACTTCCCCACCTGAGGGTACACCCAAAACCCTCAGGGCTCTTTCTTCCCCCACCCCCCTTTCCACTGTTAGGCTAATCTCAGCTGGCCAGATCTGAGATTGCCCTTCCCCCTTCTCCTCCAGGCATTACACCTGGCCAGGCCCCAAGCAGCCTTGAGATGACTCCTCCTCCATTACCAGACAGGGACCATCTCCATAGGAGCAGTGAGGGAAGAAAGAGGAAGTGCAGGACTTTGCAGGTGTTTTTTGTAGGGAGCGGGACATTATGGGATGAAACATGCAGCTTCCTGTGTCCACCCACTGGGCTGGACTCTCGAGACACCAGAGGTGTGTCTTATGTGGCAGCAGCAGGGGGGCACCCAGCCTGAACCACTACACAGTGACAGGACTGGGGGGGATGGAGCAAAACTAGAAATGAGTAGATTGAGATTGGATGTTAGGAAGAAGTTCTTCCCCATGAGGGTGGTGAGATACTGGCAGAGGTTGCCCAGGGAGGTGGTGGAAACCTCATCCCTGGGGGATTTTAAGTCCAAGATGGATGTGGCTATGAGCAACCTGGGCTAGTGTGAGGTGTCTCTGTCCATGGTAGGGCGATTGGAACTACATGAGGTCCCTTCCAACCCTGACAGTTCTACGATTCCTGTGATGCTGGGCTCCTGGGGATTTGCTTCCTGGGATTCCTGTGATACCTGCTCCCCCAGACAGCATTGCTGAAGGGTATTGGCCATGCTGCATCACTTGTTCTTGGAACAGGAAATACATACAGCATCACAGGAGCTGTAATGTGGGAGTAATAGGAGAGCTTCTGGTAAATGGAGTTTTTAAAAATAGGGATCTTCCTGGGCTGTCTGACCCAGGTTGTTGTGTAAGAGCATCACTCACTCTTCCTGCTGTTAGGGAAAAGGAACAGTCTCTCAAAAGCTGGGACTGTGTCACACATAGTAGATCACCACTTCACGCTGCACTGCTGTCATGCCTTGTTGCACCCAGTTAACAGTTGGACTTGATGATCTTAAAGGTCCTTTCCAACCAGAACAATTCTATGATGATTTAATTTCAGCACACAAAAAACAAGTGTGTGGTGTGTCAGCATTTGACACCAGGGAAGAAAGGGGAATCTGTGGTTCCTCTTCCCTTCAATACTTTCAGCTTATGTGCAAATGGGAATGGTCTTGCATTCATGGAGTGTAAGTGCATTGGAAAGTCTCATGGAAAAGACAAGGGTTAATGGTACCCAAGTTACTCTTGGGGTGATTCTGATTGGACCCCAGAAGAAAATTTGTCCCCATGAGAATATTTAGACATTGGAATCATCTCCATAGGGAAATGGTGGATTCCCCTACATTGGACAGTTTTCAGACTCAGCTTGACAGAGTACTGAATGATAGACCAGGATGGACCAAATGATTCCAGCTTGGCATTCTGTGATTCCTTTCTGTGGTTTGCAGTGTTGATTGCCCAACATTAGCACTTCTCTGGGGTCTGGTAGAGAAATACTCTGGGTAGGAACGCAGAAGAGCTGGGTTCTGGATTCTGCATGTACAGCACATCCTCAGGTTCTCTGAATCTGTTTCCCAGCACTCAGGTGGGGTACAGGACTTTTCTTCCTTCTCTCTGTAGCAGTAGGGCTATACTTGTGTTTGTGAGTGATGGAAATCCAAATTGCTTTTCCTTGGTGCGTCTCAGTGTGTCTAGATACAGAAAGCAGGAAACCATTACAAGAGAAAAACCAACAGCAGATGAACAGACACCAGCTGCACTTCACCTGAGTTATTTCGGGTGTCTCTTCAAGCTGCAGAGAGCATGAGGGGGTCAAGCAAAGGCTCTTACCTGATGGTTGTCAGAATTTATTTAACCTTGGTTTTAATCTCCATTTACTCATGTAGCATTTAGGGCAGTGTAAAAGCCCACTGTGGCTCTGCGTGTTTTAAGAGCATAGTTCAGGTTGGACTCGATGATCTTTGAGGTCTCTTCCAGCCTTGGTGATACTGTGATACTGTGCTAAAGCTGGAGTGAGAAGGTTAATTTTCAAACTAAACAATTAGAATTTCTTTCTGGGTCTTTGCCTGCATTAGACTTTAAATTAAATCACGAGAGCACTTGTGTTTTGTGCCAAATTGCTACTAATTCTTTGAAAACAATTACTTGCCTCGTGCTCTAAAAACACAAAGCAAAGGAGAAAGAGAAGGGAAAAGCCACCTCATCATATTTTGAAGCTTGCTTATCATCCATTACTTGGTTTCAAACCATTTTTGGTAGCCTTTTGTGTGTTTTTAGTGGGCACCCACCTTGAGTAAAATGTGCTGGAA
The DNA here is from genome assembly GCA_033816785.1 of Picus viridis. NCBI lineage: Eukaryota > Metazoa > Chordata > Aves > Piciformes > Picidae > Picus > Picus viridis. The sequence continues at coordinate 9,497,524 of CM066598.1, forward strand.
CACTGAATGTGTTGAACAGGTTGGAACACTAAAACTCTCTTCTCCTGGATTTGGTTTCAGCTTTTCATATTCTCACTGACAAGACAATAATAGTGATAACCATTACACAGCTCTGAACCTGCAGTCAAGGCTGGGGCTGTGTTGTGCTTTGCCCTTTGCTAAGTGTAGACCAACTGGAACTTCGGTTTGCTTCGAGCCGTTCATGTAATGAGGAGGGTCTGGTGTCACCATTAAGAGCACCAAGCTTTCAGGAGGGAAGAGTTAGGTCTGACTTTTTCCTCCTATGTTCTGTGTGATGCTGGACAAGTTGCCTAGAATAATAATAGGAAAACTTATATGAGCTGGAGATTCAAGTTCCCCTGTGTGTTACTGAATGAGTGTCTCAAGGACAGAAAGAGATGAAGAGGTTTGTATGTGTGAAATTGTGTGAGGACAAAGGAGTTGCAGCCATACGCATCCTGGATGAGGCATAAATGGCTTCAAGCTGGAAGAAATTAGCCATCAGGAAGAAATTCTTCCCCATGATGGTGGTGAGGCACTGAAACAGGTTGCCCAGAGAAGTTGTGGAGGATCCAGCCCTGGAAATGTTCATAGCCAGGGTGGATTAGGCCTTGAGTAATCTGGTCTAGGAGGTGTCACTGCTGATGGCAGGGAGTTGGAACTAGATGGTCTTTAAGGTCTCTTCCAACCTAAAACATGGTATGATTCTGTGTTTTGGTGAGTTGAAGATGCTTGGAACTGGCATCAAAGAGGTGGGAACAGAAGAAGTGAGAGAGATGTTTGACTTACTTCTTATTCTTTGGCGCGGATCAGAATGTAGCCTTAGTTAAGAGACTACCATTCAACATTATGACCTTGCCCAGTGGCTCTGGCTGGTTCGTGTCCTGTCTATTTGAGGATGTTAAACAGTGAGACACAGGACTTTGCTAAACCAGATATTACTTACCAAGATAAGCTCAGGCATTGGAAGAGGTTGTCCAGGGAGGTGATGGAGTCACTGTCCTGGAAGTGGTCAAGAACCATGTGGATGTGGCACTTTGGGACGTGGTTTTGTGGCCCTGGTGGTGTTAGCTTGATGGTTGGATTTGATGACCTTGGAGCTCTTTTCCAACCAAGACAATTGTGTGATTCTATGACTCCATAAATGATGCAACAGAGTGAAGCAGAAGATGGAGGGAGAATTGGACCTAATGTTGTGTTAATTCCCTGTGGCTTTTGGATTTAAAACTCACATTGGTTGAAATGGATATTAATTGTGTGTTGGCTAGGTTGAAGGGGAGATGTGTAAGAAAATGACAGAGCAGGCAGAAGTGCAAGTGAAGCTGGAGGGAGGGAGAACTGCAGGAAGGGTGAGAGCAGAAGGCAGGGGTGAGCTTTCATCCAGAAGCAGCATGCTGAGTCAAGCCATGCAGCTAAAGGTAGGCTTTGAGGGCTGTGGAGGGGGCAGAGCTCCTATCTGTGCTGCCCCAGGGTTTCTGCCTTTTACTTGTCCCTTTGGGTTGTGGGGCACAGCTTCAATATTTGGCTCAAAATTAGGAATATGCCCACCATGCACCAGATTATAAAGGGACATGCAGTTGGTGTCCAGTTATGGGAGGGTGAGGGTATCAAGAGCCTCAGTCTGGAGGAGCAGCTGCTAGTGGTGGGGCTGGTGCTCTTTGGATAAAGCTGATTTGACTGACTGTGTTGCAGTGCCCAAAGAGACATGGCTGGTTTTTAAGTGCTACAGGTGCAGGTTCAGAAACACACCCACAGTATCTGGAGAAATAAATGAATAATTAACCTAGTGGCCAGGGATGGGTGAACCGCTCTCTCTGACATGAAGGGAAACGGTTCAGATGTGGTGGGGCTGCTTGATTAGTGCTTGTAGTATGGAGGGACACTATGACATGCAGATGATTTATGGGCATGCAGACAGCTTCCTTTTAGAAATCTGCCCCTGTCAGGAGTGTCTAAAGGTAGTTACTGGCTTTTACAATGTCTTACATGGAAGGTGTTACTGAGGTCAGGTCATATTGACTTCAGTTGTCTTTGGATCAAGCACTGAATCAATAAGTGACTTTCTGGGGGAGTTTAATAGCTGTTCTGCACAGACATAAAAGCAGTTAGACAGTAAAATGGGATTTTACACTTTTATCAGTCCTTTCTCAGGAAGTTGCTCAACTTCCAAATACTAATTAATGCTCTATTCCTTCCCCAAACTGTCCTCCCTACTGGTGCTGCCTGTTTGATCCTGTAGAACAGCATTGGACCTTGCAAATTAGAACTGGCTGCCAGGCTGCCCTGAGGAGAGAGGCAATAAAAGGGATAAAACTTCAACATCACATCCCAAGTTGAGGTGTACAGCCTAGTTTGTGCTCTTTGTGCAGCTTTTTTGGGGAACATCCTGGGATTCTCTTGAATGTCCAACTCTGATTATAATTACCAGAATTGTTTAAACAGCTCCTGAAATTGGATAGCCAAAGAAAGTATGGGTAGAGCCAGGTGTAGACTGCTCTGGTAGAACCTTATTCTGAGGCTGCTCAGCCTTTTCTGTCATGAGGAACTGCTTTAATTTGTTTATAATTTTTCAATTAGGCTGAACTGGTGAGATTTTATCCAGATCATCACCATCTTGAATCCCAGCAAACTGTTCCAGATGTTTTTGGAAGTTATGTATCAGGAGAATATGCAGCAGTGCTCCCATGGAGGGACAAAAGCTGGTACAAAGGGAAAAGGAATGGAGGGGCTGAGCTGGATGATTAGGGGACTGGAGCATGTGCCTTATGAGGAGAGGCTGAGGGACCTGGGGCTTCTTAGTCTGGAAAAGAGAAGACTTACAGGGGATCTAATAAATGTTTCTAAATATCTGAGGGCTGGGGGTCAGGAGAGAGGGGACAGGCTCTGCTCACTTGCTCCCTGTGGTAGGACAAGGAGCAATGGATGTAAGCTGCAGCACAAGAGGTTCCACCTCAACACAAAGGGGAACTTCTTTACTGCAAAGGTCACAGAGCACTGGAAGAGGCTGCCCAGAGAGGTTGTGGAGTCTCCTTCTCTGGAGACTTTCAAGGCCCATCTGGATGCATTCCTCTGTGACCTGAGCTAGACTGTATGGTCCTGCTCTGGCAGGGAGGTTGGACTCAACAATCTCTTTGCTTCCCTTCCACCCCCTGACATCCTGTGAGCCTGTGAACTGGCAGCTCCAAATAATTGGAATCGCGAAACCACAGGAGCAGAGAAGGATGGGAGATAAGGAGTGGGCAACATGGGAATTTATGGGGAGATGAGGCATGGGGCAAGATGTCCAGGCATGGAGTAGTCGCCCCAGGGGTTGTGGGAGCCTTGGTGACCTCACTGTTTTGCTACAGGAGTGTTTGAGGTCAGCATGGCTGCTTGGTGGTTTTGTTAATAGTGGGAAAATGGGGATCTGGAAGGAAAGTGTTCTTTTGTATAAATGAAGTAGAAGTGAAAAGCCAGCTTGTTTTCCAGAACCCTTAATGCCAAGCCTGGTTCTTGGGTATTTTGTAGGCTTGATAATTAAAATATTAACCTTGCAGAGCATTCAGGAGATGTGTGGGTACAAAGCCAGGGGCAGGTGTTATTAGCTGTGCAAAGCAAAACAATACAGTCACTGTGGAAAAATTATGGGGTTTGTGCTGCAGCAGATATTTAACCTTTGTTTTTACAACTCCAGAAATGAAGCAGTTTGTTTCTTAATGTGAGCTTAATGCACAAAGTGTATGCTGACTGGATTTTCACATCTGAATGTATGAAATGCTGGGCTATTAAAGCCTGTTTTAATGATCTCTTTCCCCATAACTCCTAATATTTGCCATTTACTAATTATGATGTGCCTAAGTACTACTCATTTGTAGTAGGTATTTTAAATGCTGCAGCTGTCCTAGTTTCTAGCTAACTGCTGGGGACTCTTTTTTATGTCCCTGAATCTGGTAGTATCGGTGATTATTATTTCTTCCTTTTGCAGGTTGGCATTGAGTGCTCACCTCATACCCTTCTTCATTAGAAGGTTTTTGATGTACAGGTCCCCAGTGGAAGCAGAGGTGGATTTGGCAGAGGAGCAGCAGAGCTGGAGAACAGGAGAAAACGTATTTTTAGTGAGCATTGGTTTGTGGCATAAACTCATCCCGAGTCAGCGAGGGCACAGCCAGGGGTGGTTGGTGTGGAGCACACTTTGAGTTGGGAGTTCTTGTTGTGTCTTTGCAGATTACACCAAGCTGGGTTGATCTGCTGGAGGGCAGAGAGGCTTTGCAGAGGGACCTCGACAGGCTGGACAGATGGGCAGAGTCCAAGGGCAGGAGACTGAACACATCCAAGTGCCAGGTTCTGCACATTGGCCACAGCAACCCCAGGCAGTGCTACAGGCTGGGGGCAGAGTGGCTGGAGAGCGGCCAGGCAGAGAGGGACCTGGGGGTGCTGGTTGATGGGAGGCTGAACATGAGCCTACAGTGTGCCCAGGCAGGCAAGAAGGCCAATGGCATCCTGGCCTGCATCAGGAACAGTGTGGCCAGCAGGAGCAGGGAGGTCATTCTCCCCTGTACACTGCACTGGTTAGGCCACACCTTGAGTCCTGTGTCCAGTTCTGGGCCCCTCAGTTTAGGAAGGATGTTGTCTTGCTGGAAGGTGTCCAGAGAAGGGCAACAAAGCTGGTGAGGGGTTTGGAACACAAGCCCTATGAGGAAAGGCTGAGGGAGCTGGGGTTGCTTAGCCTGGAGAAAAGGAGACTGAGGGGTGACCTTATTGCTCTCTACAACTACCTGAAGTGAGGTTGTAGCCAGGCAGAGGTTGGTCTCTTCTCCCAGGCACCCAGCCCCAGAACAAGAGGACACAGTCTCAGGCTGTGCCAGGGGAGGTTTAGGCTGGATGTTAGGAAGAAGTTCTACACGGAGAGAGTGATTGCCCATTGGAATCGGCTGCCCATGGAGGTGGTGGAGTCACCTTCATTGGAGGTGTTCAGGAGAAGACTTGATGGGGTGCTTGGCTGCATGGTTTAGTTGTTGGGTGGGTTGGATTGGTTGGTGGGTTGGACGCGATGATCTTGAAGGTCTCTTCCAACCTGGTGTATTGTATTGTCTTTTTCTCAATCCTTAGGATTTTCCAGCGAATTTCTGATAGGGGAAATCTGTCTGAAAGGTAGCAGCTTGGGGAGCAGCTTTGCAAGCCTGCCAAGCAGGGGTTTTTTTTTGGTAAGGAAAAGGCAGGGTAGTTTTTTCCCCTGATCCATTTTGCTGCTCTAAAGGGCCGGTGTGATGGGACCACGTGAACTGGTTTAAGGCCCCACAGATGTTACGAGGCTGTTAACCTTGTGGTCTGATGGACCTCCTTGCAAAGCAGAGTTGAGAGTGCAAGAGCAGCGGTAATAAAAAAAGAAGAGCTTGTACAGTGTAAGTTAGGAAAGCAGGGGCTGTACTTGAAGGAAAAAAGGAAATAGGCAATTCAGAACTAGTCTGATGTTCTCCAGGCAAGGAAATTCTGTTAACTTGGTTGTCTGCCATCCCTGCATTTCATTTTACCTTGAATTTTACCTGCTGGGGTTTTTTTTTGTCTTTTTACTTAATCTCATTTCTCAGTCACCTTCAGCAGAGGCACCTCCAGCTGTGACTTGACAGCTGCTACTGTCTTCTCCAGCATGTGCTGCCAAAAATCCCAGTCGATTCTAGGACTTCAGGTTTAGTGCTTTCTATTTTCTGTATTTCTCCCTCCTATAAACTGATAGATGTTGGTAGAATAATGCTATTTGCAAATTTAGAAGTCTCCAGGTCTGTTGCAATTATGGTTTTTGGACAGTTATGTCCTGCCACTAAACAGTTTCTGAGCATGTCCCAGAATCAGAGAATTGTTAGGGTTGGAAGGGAACTCAAGGATCAGCCAGTTCCAACCCCTCTGCCATGGCCAGGGACACCTCACACTGCATCAGGTAGCTCACAGCCACATCCAGCCTGGCTGCAAACACCTCCAGGGATGAGGCTTCTACCAGCTCCCTGGGCAACCTGTGCCAGTCTCTCACCACCCTCATGGGAAAGAACTTCTTTCTAATGTCTAATCTAAATCTGTCCTCCTCTAGCTTGGATCCATTCCCCCCAATCCTATCACTGCCTGACACCCTAAAAGTCCCTCCCCAGCTTTCTTATAAACCCTTTCTGATACTGGTAGGGCACTACTAGGTCTCCTGGGAGCCTTCTCTTCTCCAAACTGAACAGCCCAAACTATCTAAGCCTGTCCTCATAGGAGAGGAGCTCCAGCCCTCTGATCATCCTCATGGCCCTTCTCTGGACATGTTCCAGCACATCCATATCTTTCTTGTAATAAGGGCTCCAGAACTGGACGCAGTACTTCAAGTGGGGTCATATGAGATACTATCCCAGTGTAGGGTTAGGTGCAGTGGACAGTACTCAATTCGTGAGCCAAATCCTTAAACTCTTAAGGAAGGTTGAATTTAAATGAAGGCTTTGAATACAATCCTTTCACTTTTACACTCTCTGAAATAATTCCTTCTGACTTAGAAGAAGAGACTGTGGTGTCAGGAGTACGATGTGTTGCAGGTCTTCCTCGTGCTGAACACTGCCAGCCAGCAGCAGCTCCCCCTGCACAGACCTAATGTGGTTACATAATTAGCGAGCTCCTTTCTTGCTTCATAGCCACAGGCTCCCTTGCTGCTGTCTAGAAGGCAAAATGCTTCTGCTGTTAGAGGCAGCATCAGACTTACAACCTCTATTGTTCTTTTTCCTCCAGAAGTTAAAACAAACAAACAAAAAAAGAAAACCCAAACAAATCATAGAATCAATAAGGCTGGAAAAGAACTCAAGGATCATCAAGTCCAACCTGTCACCACAGACCTCATAGCTACTGAACCATGGCACCAAGTGCCACGTCCAATCCCCTCTTGAACACCTCCAGGGATGGGGACTCCACCACCTCCCTGGGCAGCACATTCCAATGGCTAACAACTCTCTCTGTGAAGAACTTCTTCCTCACTTCCAGCCTGAACCTCCCCTGGCACAGCTTGAGACTGTGTCCTCTTGTTCTGATGCTGATTGCTTGGGAGAAGAGACCAATCCCCACCTGGCAACAACCTCCCTTCAGGTAGTTGTAGACAGCAAGAGGGTCTCCCCTAAGATTTCCTTTTTTGCCTGCTCCTTCCTTTGCATTTCTCACACCTCCATGCTGAGCCTTGGCTTAAAACCTTAAGAACTGAAACAGAAGAATTTGGGGGAAAAAACAGAAAAGAGCTGATCCAGGTGTCTTCTGACTGGATCAATGGAGCACAAAGAACAGGCTGAAGCTGCATGATTGTGAGTTAGAACTGTGCTGAACATGCAGTGTCAGGGTCTTCTACCAGGCGATTATCTTCAGAGGTGCAGAAGGCAAAACGCTCCTCCAGTCATAGGAAATTCTGTTATACTTGAATTTTAAAACACTGCTGCTTTTTTTGTTGTTATTTTTCTGTCATGTATTTTCTAAACACAATTATCAACGTGGCCACTCAAGAAATAATGAGGTACTCGTGGTGTGCTTTCTTTTGACTCCTTCTTGGGTTGTTTTTGGATCTTATTAGATAAAACCTTTTCAGTATTTACTTTCTGTGAGTGCTGGAGTTTCTTTTAATGTCTTTGGTTCCTTTTTTATGCTTTTTGCAGTTTGCATACTCAGTCCTGCCAGGCACACAGAAATGGGTGGCAGCCATTGTCCCTGTGGTCAGCAGGAGTCCAGGGTGCTGCACGGTTCGTTCCAGAAAGAGTAACTGGCCATTGGAATGTGCTGCCCAGGGAGGTGGTGGAGTCCCTGTCCCTGCAGGTGCTCAAAAAGGATTAGATGTGGCACTTGAAGCCATGGTTTAGTTGTCAGGAGGTGTTAGGTATTAGGTAATAGGTTGGACTTGAGAATAGAATAGAATAGAATAGAATAGAATAGAATAGAATAGAATAGAATAGAATAGAATAGAATAGAATAGACCAGACCAGGTTGGAAGAGACCTTCAAGATCATCGTGTCCAATCTATCATCCAACACCACCTAATCAACTAAACCATGATCTCTGAGGTCTTTTCCAACCTGATTGTTTCTATAATTCTGTGATTCCATGCTCCAGAGGAGAGCTCAGCTCCCTGCCCCACTGTCCCTTGGTCTTAGGTAGAGTTAAAAGAAGCAGCTTGGTTGGATCAGTAGGAACATTGTCTGTGAGTCTGTATGAGGGCAATTTAAGAAGGACATTGAGACTCTTGAATGTGTCCAGAGAAGGGCAGCGAGGCTGAGGAGGGCCTTGAGCACAGCCCTGTGAGGAGAAGCTGAGGGAGCTGGGATTGCTTACCCTGGAGAAGAGGAGGCTCAGGGGACACCTTCTTGCTCTTTCCAACTCCCTGAAGGGTAGTTGCAGCCAGGTGGGGTTTGGTCTCTTCTCCCAGGCACCCAGCACCAGAACAAGAGGACACAGTCTCAAGTGGCACAAGGGGAAGTTTAGGCTGGAGGTGAGGAGAAAGTTCTTCCCAGAGAGAGTTGTTAGCCATTGGGATGTGCTGCCCAGGGAGGTGGTGGAGTCCCCATCCCTGGAGGTGTTCAAGAGGAGATAGGATGTGGCACTTGGTGCCATGGTTTAGTGGTCATGAGGTGTTGGGTGACAGGTTGGACTTAATGATCTCTGAGGTCTTTTCCAACCTTGTTGATTCTATGCTCTCAAATGGTGGAGAGTGTTGAAAACCCTATAGCTTAGCCTGCCTGGATTGTACATTTTCCTGCTGAGCCTGTGCCCCTTCATATGGGTGGGTTGGGAAGAACCCAAGGAGCTCGCTTTCATCATTACAGGTGCAAGCTGCGTTGTTTCCAAAGGCTTTGGCGGGGGGTAGGATCAGGCTTGTCTTAGTGCTTTGCTAATTGGCAGCACAAATTGGAAAGCTCTGTGTTAGGGTACAGAAATAAAAAGGGTAGGGCCTAATTTTCAGGCTAAAATCAGTATGAGCTGGGCTGCTTTCACATCAGTCCCTTGAGCTTTCACAGTCTCATTCAAGAGATTTATTTTTTTTTTCCCCTCCTTCTTTTTTTTTCTTTCCCTCTTGCTAGGTCATGAAGACCCTTTGTATTCCATTTACACTGTGTTATCTGTCAGGGACTTGGCCTTACAGCTCTGTACCAAATTCAGAGCTAACTGTATGGCAGATACCTTGCAAGCTTTGGTTCATTTTTCCACATTTCAGAGTGGGTTTTTTTTTTTGGTTTTTTTTTTTTTTTTTTTTTGACAAGCAAATAGAGTTTCATATTTATAGCCATGACTGGAATAAGTCAAATTAGTCTGAAATTAGCCTTTGCTCTTACAATGCTTTGCACATTTCTAATATTAAGGAGATAAGGAAGGAGATGATCAAACCTGCTTTGAAGACAAGCTGATTTCCATAGCAGGCAGAGTGACCTACTTAAAGGGAGGGGGAGAGCGAGCGGAGTCGAAAATGAGCTCTTTATTTATTTATATACCTTTAAAGTATCTGTGTCAGTGCTCCCCTGGCTGAGTCCTCTCCTGACACTCACCTGGCAGAAAGTTGAAGAGCTCAGAGCTGGAGAAACGTAACATTTGTCCTTCAAGAGTCTCCTTTGTGTGAAACAGACCCTGCGTCGGCGTTGCAGCCGGGGTAGAACTGTGCAGCTCAGCGCGGAGGCATTTGGTGGATGACAGGATTCAGACAAGGCTTTGGGGGAATGTTAATCACAGTTTAACATTTGTGAGAAATCTACTTCAGTGCTTCACTTAAACTAGAAGGAACAGCCTGCCTCGCTTTGGGCTCTTGAGCATCATGTTCAAGAGCACGGGATGTTCGGGAACATCCTTCTGGAGGATTTGCCACGTGGTGCAGCAGGTCTGGAGATCCCCCAGTGGAAGGGTTGGAGCAGCAGATGGAGTGATGAGGTGCATTGGCTTCTATTTCTGTACATTCCTCATTTGGTAGCCAGGAGATGGGAGCTGTATGTATGTGCCATCAAACAAACCCTGGCTGGGTGGTTGTACGCTTTGTGGCCTTTCTGCTTAGCCTGATTGTCTGATTCAGGTCTGGTACTGTCTTCATAGGGGATCTAAACCTGCAAACCAGTATCAGTGTCTGGAAGGCCAGTGATGCCCTTGGAGTAATCATAGAGTCAATAAGGTTGGAAAAGACCTCAAAGATCATCAAGTCCAACCTGTCACCTAAGACCTCATGACTACTAAACCATGGCACTAAGTGCCACGTCCAATCCCCTCTTGAGCACCTCCAGGGATGGTGGCTCCACCACCAACACAAGCATCCACAGTTACAGCTGGTTGTCCTGTCTCTACTGTGGCCATTTCCTTTGGAGTGAAGTCAGTGTAGTGTGTGTTCAGATCAGAATGGCCATGGGTCATTCCAGACATTGAAATGCATGGTTTTACACAGTAAAAGCTGATTTGCCAGGTCCAGTGGTTTTATAACTTGTTTAGAGAACCAACACCCACCTGGTTGCTGAAGGTTGGCTGTGCCCTGCTGGTGTTGGTCTGCAAGCTGTTTGCTTAACTTAATTTGCATCATCTGCAAAATAATTTATGTATCCAGGGCTTGAGCTGGGTACAGGAATTTGGGATGCTTTCACATGCTCAGAAATTAATAGATGCTCTCTGCTTCTGTGTTTAAAGTACTTCGATGTCCTAGTGGGCACAAGGGGAGGACAGGTTGTTGGTCTGAGCTTCTGACAGAGGCAATCTTGTCTGAGCTGGTTATAGAGTCGTGTAATTGTTTTGCTTGGAAGAGACCTCTAAGATCATTGAGCCTAACCATCAACCTAAGACCACCCTGTGCCATATCTGCACTGTTTCTGAACACCTCCAGAGACAGTGACTCCACTCTCTCCTTGGGTAGCCTGTTCCAATGCCTGACCACTCTTTGAGGAAAGAAGTGTTTCCTAATCATAGAATCAGTCAGGGTTGGAAGGGACCACAAGGATCAGCTAGTTCCAACCCCCCTGCCATGGGCAGGGACACCCCACACTAGATCAGGCTGGCCAGAGCCTCGTCCAGCCTGGGCTTAAACACCTCCAGGGACGGGGCCTCAACCACCTCCCTGGACAACCCATTCCAGGGCTTCACCACTCTCATGGGGAAGAACTTCTTCCTCATCTCCAGCCTGAATCTCCCCATCTCCAGCTTCAGTCCATTCCCCCTGGTCCTATCACTACCTGAGATCCTGAGAAGTCCCTCCCCAGCCTTTCTCTAGGCCCCCTTCAGATCCTGGAAGGCCACAATGAGGTCACCTGGGAGCCTTCTCTTCTCCAGCCTGAACAGCCCCAACTCCTTCAGTCTGTCCTCATAGGAGAGGTGCTCCAGCCCTCTGCTCATCCTCGTGGCCCTTCTCTGGACACCTTCCAGCACCTCCACATCCCTCCTGTAATAGGGGCTCTAGAACTGGACGCAGTACTCCAGGTGGGGTCTCACCAGAGCTGAGTAGAGGGGAAGAAGCACCTCCCTTGACCTGCTGGCCACACTTCTCCTGATGCAGCCCAGGATCTGATATCCAATCTAAACCTTGCCTGGCACAATTTCAAGCCATTTCCTTTCATTCTGTCACTTCGTGCTTGGGAGAAGCAATTAACCCCACCACAATCCTACCCGTTGAGATGAAGACTTGTCCATTCAGTTAGAGTAAGGCACTGAAAAGTTTTGTTGCTCACCTTGCATTCTGATAAATATTTCGTAAGAGTGGTGTGTGTCTGCTTGGCTTTGCCTGAAATATTTATTCCTTCCAACACCTGAGTGGAACAAGATGAAAACTTTGCCTGCCCTGTGGGCAGTTGCGTTTCACTGGAGCCATATGTTGAGTTTGTGAAGCCCATTGGGAGTTTGGCAGGACCTGTGAACCGAGTTAAAAATTAAGACCTGACAAGTAGGTGAGAAAAGGCTGCTCATGGCTACCTCAGGGCATTAATGCTCCCAGAACAACTTTCTTCTATGCAATTATTGTCCCCTGCTGCTTTTTAATAGCGTTTCTTTTTCTTTGAGTCAAAAGTCAACTCCTTTTAACTTCCATTCTTCAGTAAGAATAGGAAATGTGAGAAGTCCAGGGGAAGTCTTGTGGCCTGTTTTGATAAGCCTGCTGAGTGTTTTAAGTAACATATATAAAATAGAAGTTTATTGATCCATTGCAGAGAGGAAAGTATGTCAAGTTGACAGAGTGATGGTGGGAGGGAGAGTTGCTGCTCCACTGCCTAAAATATCACCTGCTTGTGTTGTTCTTCAGCCTTTTCCTACTGGCAAGGGTTTAGAGTGGCTTCTCAGTCCCTGTGCAGGTCTAGTAAGAGGCTGTATAAGGATGTATGGAATTCTTGGGAGGTGATGGTACCTTCCCTTACTCAGGGATGAAATAGTATAGAATAGAATAAACCAGGTTGGAAGAGACCTTCGAGATCATCTTGTCCTACCTATCATCCAACACTATCTAATCAACTTAACCATGGCACCAAGCACCCCATCCAGTCTCTTCATAAACACCTTCAGTGATGGTGACTCCACCACCTCCCTGGGCAGCACATTCCAATAGGCAATCACTCTCTCTATGAAGAATTTCTTCCTAACCTCCAGGCTAAACCTCCCCTGGCACAGCGTGAGACTGTGTCCTCTTGTTCTGGGACTGGGTGCCTGGGAGAAGAGACCAACCCCCACCTGGCTACAACCTCCCTTCAGGTAGAGAGCAAGAAAGTCTCCCCTGAGCCTCCTCTTCTCCAGGCTAAGCAACCCCAGCTCCCTCAGCCTCTCCTCACAGGGCTGTGCTCCAGACCCCTCACCAATCTTTATTGCCCTTCTCTGGACACCTTCCAGCATCTCAACATCTTTCCTAAACTGAGGAGCCCAGAACTGGACACAGGACTCAAGGTGTGGCCTAACCAGTGCTGAGTACAGGGGAGAATGACCTCCCTGCTCCTGCTGGCCACACTGTTCCTGATGCAGGCCAGGATGCCATTGGCCTTCTTGGCCACCTGGGCAGACTGGTGGCTCATGTTCAGCCTAAGCCAAAGTTCTGTCTTGCCTGTTGTACCTGGGGTTGCAGATGGATCTGCCAACTTCTCTGTGAGTATGGATGGTGTGGAAGTTGAGGAGGGACTTCTTATAAGGGCTTGTAGTTTTAAGACGAAGGGGAATGGCTTTACGACTGGCAATTAGGAAGAAATTCTTTACAATGAAGGTGGTGAGGCAATGGAACAGGTTGCCCAGGGAGGTTGTGGATGCCCCCTCCCTGAAGGTGTTCAAGGATAGGTTGGACAGGGCCTTGAGCAAGGTGCTGTAGTGGAAGTTGTCCCTGTCTATGCCAGGGGGTTGGAACTAGATGCTCTTTGAAGTCCCTTCCACCCCAAACCATTCTATGATTTGTGGGGCTCTTGGTGGGCAAAATTTGGCAAGTCTCCACTCGTTCCAGTCTCCACTCGTTCCAGTCTCCACTCGTTCCAGTCTCCACTCGTTCCAGTCTCCACTCTGCAGTTATTCCTCTCTTGCAGTGGTCCTGGCCACTCAGCCTTTTCAGTCTCACGGGTTAGACTCATGTCAGTGTGAGAAACCAGTAAGGCTGGGCTGTGATTTCTTTGGGGAGCAGTTGGATTTACTGTGTGCCTCTACGAGGCGCGCTTCAGATTTGTGTGCGCCAACGCCGCGGAGCATAAACACCACCAACCCAAATGTAAAACATAAAGACACTTTACAGTGCAATTCTCTGCCATTAAAACAAGCTGTGGCTGTGGCAGGGCTTTAATGATTCCTTTCAGAAGGATTTATTTTAATGTAGTATTTTTAAAAACCCACTTGAATCAGCCGCGCTGTCGGAGAGCTAACAAGGCAATGTTTCCTTAGCCATGTTGCCTTTTGATTGAAGGGCAAAACAGATAAATGAAGTGGTAGTAAACATCTTATTTTCGCATAGCACTCAGAGAATTAAGTAATGCAGAAATACCAACTGCTTTTCATTCTTGTATAGCCCTGTCTGGCCAGTTGGTGCAAGCCGAGGGGTAGTTGATTCATGTGACTGAAGTCTTAGAGCTGGGCTCGGCATCCGTCTTTCCCTCCCCTTAGTGGTGGTCCCAGTACCTGTGCTCTCAGCTCAATGGCTCCACTTTGAACCTGAGTGATGCTTGTGTTCAGGTGCAGGTTGCCATCCTGAGCCCTGATTGGTTTTGGTCACTCTGTCTTCATTGGGCATGAGCCAGTCCCAGGACTGATGTTTCAAGATGCAGAGATAATGTGCGCTGGGCACAGGTTCTAAATTTTGCCTGCTTGTGGATCTGGGCTTAACCTCATAGAGCTATACAGCCAGCAGGAAAATACAGTGGGGAAAAGGGGTAAGTCCTGCTGTCCAGTTCCACTGCAGGGCAGCTCTGTAGTAAGTAATGCATCCTGGTGGGATGGCTGTGCTTGCACCATGTTGAGAAATAGGCAGTCCAGAGATTATATTACCAGCAGAGTCTGCACTGCTCAAGGAAGGAGTCCAGAAAACTTGCTCAGGTTCACTTGACTTGAAGGAAAGGTTGTAAAAGGCAAGTCATTGCCTAAATCATAGAATCAGTTAGGGTTCAAGGGACCATAAGGATCATCTAGTTCCAGCCCCCCTGCCATGGGCAGGGACACCTTACACTAGATCAGGCTGGCCAGAGCCTCATCCAGCCTGGTCTTAAACACCTCCAGGGATGGGGCCCCAACCAACTCCTTGGACAATCCATTCCAGGGCTTCACCACTCTCACGGTAAAGAACTTCTTCCTCAGAAGGAGGAGGCAAGAGAAATGAAAGCAGTAACCAACAATGGGGTGGTTTATACTCACCAGAAAGCCTGTTGAGGAGGGGATATCATATCAGGATCAACTCTGAGAAAGGCTGACTGAAAACAGGACTTGGGGATTGGTCCAAACTGGAATACAACCAAAGAAGGGATCCAAAATCAGAGCTGTTTCATTATTTGTTGTTAGATACCTGTCTTCAAAGACAAAAGAAATCTTGGATTTAGGATTGGAGCCTCTTGCCTTTAGCTGAAGGCAGTTTGTGATGGATAATGGCTTCAGATGGCTGGCAAGCCATTTTCTTCAAGGTCTGTGGGATCCTAAAGTGGCAGTGACCATCTCTCTCAGTGCCCAGATCATTAGTCTGAAATCAAAGGTAGCAGAGGTGTTATGGACAACTGCAAGTTGGTTTAATTTCTAAGCTGAAAGCTGAGGCTTTGGGGAGATGTCTCCTAAAGATGTGATTGAATCCTTGATATGCAAGCAGCCCAGGAATCAGTCTTCTCACATCCTGACACATACTTTGGGTCAGCAGGCTCTCTGCTTCTTACCATCTTTTAATTCAGTTATTGTGCTCTGTGTTGAGGTTACAAAATATAAGGATTAAGCCTTATGCTTTGAAACCCGAAGTGCTCCATGTGGATGGCAGCAGCCAAAGAGCTTCTGTCCTCCGCGTTTGGTAGCTGGCAGAGTTCAGCTCCAGTGAGGGAGAGCACAAAAATAGTTGTGCAGTGATGATGACAGTGTCCTTTTTCAGACATGCTTGTCCATGGCGTAGGATAACTAGGGTCCTGTGGGTATGGCAATACAAATGGAAACAGAGGAGCTCTTGGATCCAGTTGTGAGAGGTGGAACAGATGGGTCCTTGGGAGCAAACCGAGCGTGTTGTGCTTACGCTGGTGCAGCAGCCAGGGCTTCTGTTGGAGGAGTGGAGCTTCCATACTGCCAGATCCTGTAAAAGCCCTGGAAATAATCTTTTCTTGAGAAAATTAATTAACTGGTTGGTTTTTTTCCTAATACATGCAGACTGACAACTTGTGCTGTTTGCACACAGAGGTTCTGCATCCCTGAGCCTTCTGATTGCATCCCTCTTGCTCCTGTGAAGGTGCTGCTGTTCGCTTGTGCTGCAGCCCGTGAGAACATCCAGCGCTTTCCTTGTGCACTTGCTAAGGACCTAGCAACTTTCTGAAGCTGTGAAAGGGCCACAAAATGACTTGAAGATCTGATCTTGCTGTGGAAAAAAGGATGGATGCATCCACTTGGAAAGGGTTAGCCAGCAGCTGTTGGGATGCCTCTGGGCGAGGCTGCATCTCATGAACTGGCAGATCGAGAGAGATGGTTCTGTGGCTTCACTCTGCTCTGCAGAGACTTCATCTGGAGTACTGTGTGCAGGTCTGGAGCCCTCAATATAGGATGGACATGGACCTCATGGAGCAGGTCCAGAGGAGGGCCATGACAATGATCCGAGGATAGCAGCTGCGCTGCTGGGACAGGCTGAGGGAGCTGGGGTTGTTCAGCCTGGAGAAGAGTAGGCTCTGGGGAGGTCTAATAGCAGCCTGCCAGTACCTGAAGGGAGCCTACAGGAAGGATGGGGACAGACTATTTGCAAAGGCCTGCAGTGAGAGGACTAGGGGCAATGACTCCAAAATAGAGCAGAGCAGATTTAGATTGGATATTAGGAAGAAGTTCTTTACTATGAGGGTGGTGGAACACTGGAATAGGCTGCCCAGGGAGGTGGTTGAGGTCCCTTCCCTGGAGATATTCAAGATGAGGCTTGATGAGGCCCTGGGCAACCTGATCTAGTAGAGGATGTCCCTACTGACTGCAGGGAGGTTGGACTAGGTGACCTTTGGAGGTCCCTTCTGGCCTGGACCCATTCTATGAGCTGTGCCACCTGGGCCTGAGGGACAGGGTCTGTCATCTGTACCTTGGAAAGAGAGAGGAGGATGGTCTTAAGGGCTGCTATTTGCAATAAACTGGGGCTAGAGAGATCACTTCTCTGAGAGGCAGAGAAGGGTACAGCTTTGGATTTCATAAACAAATTCTTGTGTCATATTTCTACCCTTAAAATGACCTGAACTGCCCTTGCTGCAGTTGATGGGACTTGTCTTATGTGGCTTTCCAAAGTGATGCTGGGACTGATGTTTCCAACAGATCTTGGAGCCAGAAAAGGGAATTAATGTCAATTCAGTGCCTTCTGTTTCGAGTTGTACGTAAAGCGGCATATTCTCCGGGTAGCTCATTGCAGTTGAGCCTTCCTGAAGGGTAAAAACCTTTATGCTGCAACACGTAGACCTCAGAGTGGAAATGCAGTGGAACACATGGGATGCAGCAGCATCCAAAATCCTTTCTGGGTTTGGACATCAAGTGATACTTGATCAGGGGTGTTCAAGAGGGGATTGGACGTGGCACTTGGTGCCATGGTTTGCTTATGGGGTCTGTAGTGACAGGTTGGACTTGATGCTCTTGGAGGTCTCTCCCAACCTTGGTGATTCTGTGATTCAGTGTGAATTTCTTTTTTTGTTGGCTTGCTTGTTTTGTCTTGGTGGTTTTGTTACCACTGGTGTTTTGTTTTTCTGCAACCCTTGTAGCCTGGCTTACAGCTGAGAAAGGGAGTAGAGCCCTGGTGGTACTAGCAGAGGTAGGATTTGCCTCTTAATTGAACATTCTGGAACCAACGCAATCTCCTTGTTTTAAAAGCCCCAAACAATTCATAATGACAAATGATGCAGGCAGTTCTGCATCATGTAGAAATCTGCTGGAAGGAAAAGCTACACTTAGGGTCTGTTAAAATCAGATCTGTTCCATCTTTTTAAATAACCTTAGTGCCTGTTTTCTAGGTACAGCTTGAAAATTGCTTTCCCTTGTTTGTGGTTTTGGGTTTGTTTGGGTTTTTTTTGACTGGATGTGGCATACCTGAGAGCTTTCAATCTGTACCAAGCCTGTGATAAGCAGCTTCCCTTTGGCAGCAGGTCTCAGTGCTCCTCCCACTGCTTTCTCTTTATGGCTTAATTTCTTCGGCTTTAGCACAGGCAGATTTCTATTTTACGGCTTGCAGCACGGGGCCCCCGAATCGTTTATGTGCGTTAAGCAAACATCTATTTCTGGGATTGATGCTTTAATTTAATAAACCACTTTCTAATGGGGGTCAGCTGCAGCTGTGAATTTGTTGGAAGCCCTGTCCAACAGCATCATACAGCACCGAGCATGTGAGGCTGCTTGTTCCAAGCCCCTACAGATGGGCGATTACCTGGCGAGGAACAACTCCATGTACCAGTATAGGTTGGGGACAGACCTGCTGGAGAGCTGAAGGCAAAAGGGGCCTGGGGGTCCTGGTGGATGGAAGGATGACCATGAGCCAGCAATGTGCTCTTGTGGGCAGGAAGGTTGAGAGTGGTCCTCCTCCCCTTCTACTCTGCGCTGGTGAGGCTGCATCTGGAATATTGCATCCAGTTCTGGGCCCCTCAGTTCAAGAAAGACAGTGAGCTGCTTGAGAGAGTCCAGTGCAGAGCCACAAGGACGATGAAGGGAATGGAACATCTTCCATACAAGGAGAGACTGAGGGAGCTGAGGGCTCTTGGTGTTGGGTGATAGGTTGGACTTGATGATCTCGAAGGTCTTTTCCAACCTGGTCTATTCTACTCCACTCCTAGTCTAGTCTAGTCTACTCCACTCCTAGTCTAGTCTAGTCTACTCCACTCCTAGTCTAGTCTAGTCTACTCCACTCTAGTCTAGTCTACTCCACTCCTAGTCTAGTCTACTCCACTCCTAGTCTAGTCTACTCCACTCCTAGTCTAGTCTACTCCACTCCTAGTCTAGTCTACTCCACTCCTATTCTACTCTATGTTAATTGGAATCTTGTTTGTTTGCTAAAGCAGCACAGAGGGATTCCAGGGTGCTAGCTCTGTTCTTGGCCCTCAGGACACCAGGCAGAGCCATCCAGTATAAATTATACATGAGTTTGTGGATGCTTTCAATGTGTCCTTTCCCACCTTTGCTAATCTCTAATAAATCAGTGTTTTGGTAAAGAAAACAGAGGCATGAAAAATCTCATAGCAAAAGGGCTTTTATAAATTCTCCCTTGAGTCCTTCATTTAATTTTTCCACTCTAACATGCTCACTCCTGCTGCCAGTCTCTTATCTTTGGGTAATATTTTGAAGTGTCTTTCCTTTGCCAGACTTCTCCAACCTGATTTGGGATGGAGCATTAAGCATCTGATTAAATTTTGTGTTCTTTCTCCCCACACTCTCCAAAGAAAATTCTGAATTTTCCTGGAAGGTGGAAACAAATTTTTCTTGCAGGTCAGTGAAGTTCCTTCACTACAGCCTTGAAGTAATTTGCTGAGCCATCTTTCTGCCAGCTCTGACCAGGATATCTCTAGTGAGACTGTCAATCATAGTAACCAGTTACTTCTTATGGCAATGCTGCCTTCTATAGCTTAAAGTTCCCTGCAACCTTTGATTTTGTTCCAGGCTGTCAGGTACCCATCAGACAACAAAAGCTTTGTTGGCCCATGTTAAAAATTCAGCTGGTGGCTCTAACTGGGGAGATTTGACACCTTTCTAAGACCCTCAGACTCTCACTGAAGCCACTTGTAATGGGTGATTCAGCATGGCTGTGCTTGCTCTGTTTTTACTGCAGTGCCTTGAGACGTCTGTCACCAGCTTATTGGGGACCTCAGGTGTGAGCCATCCTGGCAGCTCTGATGATCGATGTCCATGTGACCATGACTAGCAGTGCTGCACTTCAAAATGTCTTTTCTTTACTCTTCATGTCTTCCTTTTCCTTCCTGGTTCTCTTGCTCTCTCTTTTATTTAGTAGAATTAATTTTATTTTAAATACTTCTCCCCTCTTTTCCAGTGATTATTTGAGTTGTGCTTTAGCACCAATGTACAGCACTCCTTAAACCTTAGCCAATGGACAAGGCTACCCATCCTGCGGTACTAGGGAGCTGGGAGGGAGGGAGGAGGGGAGCAATATGATGGCAGAGATCAAGTAGAAGACATTTAGATCCAGACAGGAGGACAGTGGAGCCAAAGCTGAACTTACCAGCAAGTGTCATAATTATTTTAATTGCTTTAACTGGTGTTTGTATCCCAAGTTATGTAAGAGGGTCTGGGTGTTTGACATTACCATCTACTGACCACCCATAGAGTAGAGTAGAGTAGAGTAGAGTAGAGTAGAGTAGAGTAGAGTAGAGTAGAGTAGAGTAGAGTAGAGTAGAGTAGAGTAGAGTAGAATAGAATAGAATAGAATAGAATAGAATAGAATTAACCAGGTTGGAAAAGAACTTTGAGATCATCAAGTCCAACCTATCACCCAACACCATTTAATCAACTAAATCATGGCACCAAGCACCCCATCCAGTCTCTTCCTAAACACCTCCAGTAAAGGTGACTCCACCACCTCCCTGGGCAGCACATTCCAATGGCCAATCACTTTTTCTGTGAAGAACTTCTTCCTAACATCCAGCCTAAACCTCCCCTGGTGCAGCTTGAGGCTGTGTCCTCTTGTTCTGGTGCTGGTTGCCTGGGAGAAGAGACCAACCCCAGCTGGCTACAACCTCCCTTCAAGGAGTTGTAGAGAGCAAAAAAGGTCTCCCTGAGCCTCCTCTTCTCCAGGCTAAGCAACCCCAGCTCCCTCAGCCTCTCCTTACAGGGCTTGTGCACAGGCACCTGCTCTCCTCTGAAAACATGTTTGATAGCTTCCACTGAGAATGATGCTCCACTTTGGGCATGTAAATAACTTGTTAAGAGCTGTGGGAAAGCTCCTGTTGTAACCATCATCCTCTGATTGCAAGGAGTTGTTGCTTTCCTGTGCTTGCCTTGTATCTGACTATTAAGGACATAGGATTATCCTGTAGCAAGTGTCATTGTGCTGTGCAGAGAAATCTATGCTCAGTCTCCCCAGCCTTAGCCATTATCACAAGAGGAAGAAATTTCTCCTCTTCTGTGTATTAAGGACATGTTGTGACTTTGTGGAATCACTGCAGGAGTAAATGATGTATGAAATGAGAAATCTCTGCTCCGTGTGCACACACACAGCCAGAGCTGTAAAACGTTCAACTCAAATGCAATCAGAAATCTCTCTGAAGTATCCCACATGGCTCTTGGTTCTTCCTCTGGTAAAGCATGTTGTACCAGCTTTGGCTTACATTTTTTTCCCTGATTCCTTCACAAGTCTTGACTGATCGTTGCAGAGAGAGATGTCTGTGCCAGATGTGGAGAGCAGTCTGCATGTACACAATGAGACTGTTTCCCTTGAAGCTTGTAAGTCAAGGATGGATTCTTTGTTAGCTTGGGAAGATTTCTTGTTCCTTCAGAGTCCCTGACCTCTCTATATTAAAGCTCTTATATAAAACTTCCTTTTGTAGACATCCCACCTTTCTCCTTTCCCCAGGCAGCTGAGCTGGATGAACTGGCAGGTGTTCTGTGGAATTAATGCCCAAGCGAGTCTTGGGAAGGTTTGCAGTTTCCTGCTTTTTATTGTCATTTGTGGATGAATGCTGAAGCTGAATCTGCATACTGACACAGCTGTCCTTTCTCTGGCCTCCAGTCCTCCTCCATCATCCTCCCACAGGAGAGCATGTGCTTCCTTTGCAGACAGCTTGCAGCTCAGAGCATCATTGAGGCGAGGGTGAGAAGCTGATGGCTCACAGCTCGTGCTGGTTTGATGACTGCTATCCAAGCTGCATATGGATAATCAGTCATTGCTCCCATAGGGCTCATTAAGGCACCTCTTCAAGTTCCTGCTGTCTTGAACCTACTAGAGCATGATGATGATAGGTTACTTAGCTCAGACCCGGTTACCATAATTACTATTGCTGCTTTGCACACTTATCTACAGACTTCTCTGTTGTCTAAGAGA
This sequence comes from Picus viridis, assembly GCA_033816785.1. NCBI lineage: Eukaryota > Metazoa > Chordata > Aves > Piciformes > Picidae > Picus > Picus viridis. Next base: position 9,519,134 of record CM066598.1, read on the forward strand.
GATCATAGAATCAATAAGGTTGGAAAAGACCTCAAAGATCATCAAGTCCAACCTGTCACCCAACACCTCATGACTACTAAACCGTGGCTCCAAGTGCCACATCCAGTCCTTTTTGAACACCTCGAGGGATGGGGACTCCACCACCTCCCTGGGCAGCACATCCCAATGGCCAATTAATTACTCTCTCTGGGAATAACTTTCTCCCCACCTCCAGCCTAAACTTCTCTGGCACAGCTTGAGACTGTGTCCTCTTGTTCTGGTGCTGCTTGCCTGGGAGAAGAGACCAACCCCACCTGGCTGCAACCTCCCTTCAGGTAGTTGTAGAGAGCAATAGGGTTTCCCCTGAGGCCCTGGTGGGACTTTGAGAGAACTACTGCAAGTACTTTCCTGCTCTGGCAGGGGCTTGGTCTTAGTCTCCAGAGGTCCCTTCCAACCCCTACCACTCTATGAGTGTAAGTGGTGAGCTTGCAGGGTGTTAGGATCTTGCAACTTGTTCCCTGTTGATTGGGTGCTAGAGGATTGGAGTGAGCATGGGAATGAAGACAGTTGCTAAAAGTGAGCTAATGGGAGGCAGTTCAGGTGGGCGAAAAATGCAGAGGAGGCCTTGTGAAAACTTCGAGGATGTAAGTGTCAGGTTTCAGAAATTTTCTGAGAACAGAACCAAGCTCAGTAGCAACTGTAGGAAACAAAAACATTGGCATCAGAAAGAGAGTGCAGAGTGTTTGAGTGGTCATTTGTGCACCTGGGTGTGTGGATCAGAGAAAGGGCAGCAAGGGAGTGTGCAGCTTCTTGGGAGGTGGGTTCATGGGGCTAAAAATACAGAACTACATGTGTTTTCTGAAGCAGCCTCATCTCCTTTTCTGGGAAGGAGGTTCTGTAGTTCATTGTGAATCTCTGTAAGATCTCTGCAGATAATTCCACTGGAGAACAATTTGGAATTGCTCACAAAGGACATTTTTCTTCCTATCTTTAACAATGAGGCAGAATGACTGAGAGATAACTCCCTTGGATTCATACCAAGAAGCTGCATCAGTGTTCCTGGGAGAGTGCCTGGAACTCACAAAAAATATATCATCTGCTTAGTGAAGACTAGGTGAGTTATCAATTCAACATGAGCTGGGTCCCTCTTGCTGTGGGAGTGTTTGAGATGACCCTTAACCCCTCTTCAGCCTTCCTCTGTGACAGATAGGTGATGTTAGCCCTGGGCTGTTTCAGATCTCCTTCACACGCTCCCCTGGCTCAACATTGTGTGAGGGACTGCATCTTGCAGTGGTAGTGACTCCATTGCTCCCTGGTCTGTCTGCTCTTGGAGTCCACCAGCTACTGTCACACTTCTGCATCCTTCTGACCACAGTCCCCAGGTGCTCTCATTGCTGTGCTGCATCCGATGTGGGGTATAAACCACGCAGCGCTAGCTGCCGCTCTGCTCTGCTGTGTTAGAAATGCTCTAAATGGCATTTTTCTCCATCAAAATGGTAGGTACAGATATTGTTGGTACAGCTGACCTCTTACAGTCCTGCAAACACCTTGCCTGCTGTTTTTGGCCATGGTTTCTTTCTGCATTTGTCACACATGGAGAAAAAATTATGGTGTTCTGTGCCATCAGCTCCTTAACTGTCACCCTGAGTCTCTGCCAGGAACAAATAAATCTAAGATTGGGAGAAGGCAGAGATGGAGGAAAAGCAATTTTTTCCTTATGTTGTAGCACTGATGTGGCCTTTTTATGCTTTGCTATGCATCTCAGGCATGCTTGATCAGCTGTAAGAGTTTCTTCAGTGACTGCAGAACATGCTTGTTCAGATGAGACCTGTAGCAGAGGTACCTGGCAGCTCCTTTAAGGTTGTTCTGTTAAATTTGAAATCATGTTGATTTAAATATCTTTATCAGGCATTCATCGGGGTGCTTCCAGCAAGCTCTGAAAACTGGCAGCTCTCTCTGCCATCTGATCTCTTACCACAGCCTGTTTTACAGACTGGTGAGATTGGCTCTTATGTCTTAAAACCGTTGGAAGCGTGTCTGTTGTGCAAGGTTCAGTTCGTTTTCTGTCTGCCACGTGATGCTTTTCATACTTTTGTGCTGCCATTTCAGCCTTGACATTTCTCTGCCTCTTCATGTTAAAACCTTGCTTATCCTCCAGCTGCTGTTTCCTCTGCTTGAACCCCAGGTCTGCTGCTACTGAGTGAAGCCAAATGTAAAACTACTTTAGCTGTCCTCTGTGTTTATGGAGTGAAATGGCTCTTGCAGGATTGTCACCAGCACAGCAGCCACTTGCAACTAGCTCTTGAAAGAACGTTTTCAAGAGTGCCATACCCTCATGTCCTGGTTTGTTCTTTTCACTGCACTCTGTAGCAGGGTTATCATTGTGTTGAGCCTTATTGTTGATGTCATGTAGTGTTTTAGTGTTGTATGTTCCCCTTGCATTGCAACACCATTATGTCTGCAGGTTGTTCTCACCACCTTTGCTGGGTCTGGGCTGGCAGAAACAGCAGCTCAGTAACTGTCTCAGTTAGTTTCTTACCCATTCTCCTTTAAACCTCCTTCTCAAAGGTGGATTTTGGGTACCAGAGAACAGAATAGAATAGAGTTGAGTAGAATAGAGTAGAGTAGAGTAGAATTAACCAGGTTGGAAAAGAACTTTGAGATCATCCAGTCCAACCTATCACCCAACACCATCTAATCAACTAAACCATGGCACCAAGCACCCCATCCAGTCTCTTCCTAAACATCTCCAGTGATGGAGACTCCCCCACCTCCCTGGGCAGCACATCCCAATGGCCAATCACTCTCTCTATGAAGAACCTCTTCCTAACATCCAGCCTAAAACTCCCATGGCACAGCTTGAGGCTGTGTCCTCTTGTTCTGGTGCTGGCTGCCTGGGAGAAGAGACCAACCCCCTCCTGGCTACAGCCTCCCTTCAGGGAGTTGGAGAGAGCAAGAAGGTCTCCCCTGAGCCTCCTCTTCTCCAGGCTAAACAATCCCAGCTCCCTCAGCCTCTCCTTGTAGGTCTTTTCCTTCTCCTGTGTTTTCCTTCTCCTGTGCCAGTAGTTGCTCAGATCTTTTATAGAGTTTTTTTTTTAGTTATGAGTCCAGGTGGTGAATATGCACCTTCCAGAGAGTCGTTCCAGCGGCGTCTGCCCAATGCACATCAGCTATTGTCTGGGCAAGCAGCAAAGGCGATTTGATCTTTGTTGAGTCACGTCATGATAGGTTGGACATGATGATCTTGAAGGTCTCTTCCAACCTGGTGTATTCTACTCTACTCTACGCTACTCTATCAAGAGAGAAAAGATTTAGTCTCTCGCAGGAGATCATTGATTCCAACCTCCCTGCAAGAGCAGGACCATAGAATCCAGCACAGGTATGCATCCAGATGGGTCTTGGAAGTCTCCAGAGAAAGAGCCTCCACAACTTCCACTGTGACTTCCATTTTGAGAAAGGCACATTTTCATTTCCTCCAGGTTAGGTCTCTGTGAGGCTTTTACTTCACTGGTTTGGGTATTTTGTTTTTCTCTTTTTTTTTTTCCTTATTATTTTATCTTATTACAGGTTTATGTTTATGAAAAATGTTAAGGAGGTTCTTTGCTTTAGTCTTCCTCACAGTCTAATGGCTTTAGATGCGTGTCTTATAGTAAAATTAATAGTCTGCTTTAAAAATACAGCCACAGAAGGCAACTGTGGTAATACAGCAATGTTCCCAGAGAGCTGTAATAACTTGTGGTTGATGCCACTGTGCCTGACAACCTGCAGAGTACGGCTGTGAGTGGGAACGTTCCTGTCTGGCTTTTGAAGCGAGGAAGGGACATGGCTCTCCTGAGTTCTGCAAAATGGTTCAATAAACCACACTTTGTGACACTGGGGAAGACCCCCACACACACACCAGGGCAAACTGATGGTCCTGCAGGCTCGAAGCCCTCTTTAACTAATGCACAGAAGAAGTATTGCACGGGCTGTGGCTGCACAAGCTTCCCAAAGAAATTGATGTCTTTCATAAGTGTAGCTCACAGAGGCTCATTTTTTTTGACTGTGTGTGCAGGCTTGATTCACCCAATAAAGGCAGCCATGTGTCTGCTGTCGTTGTAAATCCTGGAGATCAATGCATTTCTTCTCCATTTAACAACTGGTGAATGAATGCAGAGCTGCACAAAGGGGGGTGGTTAATGATAGTGGTTAAGGGAGATGTTCTAGGCAGGTGTGGTGGTTAGATGAGCCAGCAATCTCATGGGTGAGTCTCACTCCTGATTTATATCATCTCCTGCCACGAGCTGAACCTTGGCTGCCTTTCTATGAAACACTCAGGACGTTTTGGGGCATTTAGGAATCGTGTTTGGTCTTTGTTTTCAGGAGGGAAATCTGCTTATCTGCCGTGTTTGTGGAGCAGAGCGTTTGAACTTGTTGGGAAGGAGAGGAGGCGGCAAAGTGATTACTGGCAGTCTGGCAGCTCTCATATTGAGCTTTTGGTTACGGTCTGTGCATCAGGATAGACAGGCAGAGTGGCTGCTGAAAGGCTGAATCTGTTCAGATTCACTTGCATACCAACTTCTCCTGAGTACTTAACACAGAATAGAATAAACCAGGTTGGAAGAGAACTTTGAGATCATCGCGTCCAACCTACTATCCAACCCACCTAATCAACTAAACCATGGCATCAAGCACCCTATCAAGCCTCCTCTTAAACACCTCCAGTGATGGTGACTCCATCACCTCCCCAGGCAGCACATTCCAATGGGCAATCACTCTCTCTGTAGAATTTCTTCCTAACCTCCAGCCTAAACCTCCCCTGGCACAGCTTGAGACTGTGTCCTCTTGTTCTGGTGCTGCTTGCCTGGGAGAAGAGACCAGCCCCCACCTGGCTACAACCTCCCTTCAGGTAGTTGTAGACAGCAATAAGGTCACCCCTGAGCCTCCTCTTCTTCAGGCTAAGCAACCCCAGTTCCTTCAGCGCCTCCTCATAGGCTTGTGTTCGATCTGGATGAAAGCATTGAGTCCATCATTAGTAAATTTGCAGATGACACCAAGCTGGGGGCAGGAGTTGATCTGCTGGAGGGTAGAGAGGCTTTGCAGAGGGACCTTGCCAGACTGGACAGATGGGCAGAATGCAACGGTATGAGATTGAACACATCCAAGTGCCGGGTTCTGCACATTGGCCACAGCAACCCCAGGCAGTGCTACAGGCTGGGGGCAGAGTGGCTGAGAGCCGCCAGGCAGAAAGGGACCTGGGGGTACTGGTCGATGGTAGGCTGAACATGAGCCTGTAGTGTGCCCAGGCAGCCAAGAAGGCCAATGGCATCCTGGCCTGCATCAGGAATAGTGTGGCCAGCAGGAGCAGGGAGGTCATTCTGCCCCTGTGCTCAGCACTGGTTAGGCCACTCCTTGAGTCCTGTGTCCAGTTCTGGGCCCCTCAGTTTAGGAAGGATGTTGACTTGCTGGAACATGTCCCTCTACCCTTATTCTCTGCTTAATGGCCTCATGCCTTTATCCCCCTGAAGGAGGAGAAGATTTTTCAACCCACAGGAGCTGATGTGCTGAATGATTATCACCACCTTTAATCTGCATGCTTTGATTCCTTCCTTGTTCTTTGCAACCTTTCAGCCACTGGCGTCTTTTCTCTGCCTTTTCCCTGTGAACCTTCTCATCTTGCCTCTTAGGACCATGGCCTCCTGGAGATGTTTCCAGCCAGGGATATTGTGCTGGCAGCCAGCCTTAATGGGAGGGTGACCATGTCTTAAGAAAAGCACTTTGATATGGATGTGAACTCCTCTCTGGAGTGGAATTTGGGGTAAAATTTTGGAATAAGGAACTACTTTTATAGTTCTTTATTAAGATTTGGGAACAAGAAGGATATGGACGTGCTGGAACATGTCCCAGAAAGGGCCACAAGGATGATCAGAGGGCTGGAGAACCTCTCCTATGGAGACAGACTGAGAGAGTTGGGGCTATTCAGTCTGGAGAAGAGAAGGCTCCCAGGAGACCTTATTGTGGCCTTCCAGTATCTTAAGGGGGCCTACAAGAAAGCTGGGGAGGGACTTTTGAGCATGTCAGGGAGTGATAGGACTGGGGGAATGGAGCAAAACTAGAAGTGGGTAGATTCAGATTGGATGTTAGGAAGAAGCTCTTCCCTATGAGGGTGGTGAGACACTGGCACAGGTTGCCCAGGGAGCTGTTAGAAGCCTGATCTCTGGAGGGTTTTAAGGCCAAGGTGGATGTGGCTCTAAGCAACCTGGGCTAGTGTGAGGTGTCCCTGTCCATGGTAGGGAGTTTGGAACTGGATGATCCTTGAGGTCCTTTCTAACCCTGGCAATTCTATGATTCTATGAATAAAAGTCATGCACTGAGCAAGGCTTGTGTGCCACTGGTTTTCCAGATGGGGCTCTAGCTGGAATGAGTTGTTGGACTCATGATTTAAACTCTGCCTGATGTTCAGAAATGCTGGATAATGGCTTGTTTGCAGGCACAGGTCAATTGTATGTTGCATGTCCAGGGTTTATTTTGGGTCCATAGAATCACAGAATCAACAAGGTTGGAAAAGACCTCAGAGATCATCAAGTCCAACCTGTCACCCAAGACCTCATGACTAAGTGCCACGTCCAATCCCCTCTTGAACACCTCCAGGGATGGGGACTCCACCACCTCCCTGGGCAGCACATTCCAATGGCTAACAACTCTCTCTGGGAAGAACTTTCTCCTCAATTTGAGCCTAAACTTCCCCTGGTGCAGCTTGAGACTGTGTCCTTGTATGTGAAGAGTTGATCTGTCCTGAGTACTTCAGCCACATACAGCTCCTGCTGCCCCCAACAGCTGCAGAGCCTCTCCAGATGTGCTGCAGCTCCATGAGTTAGTGGTGCTGGGGCACGTCTCAGCTCCTGATTTGTTGTGCTGTTGTTGATGCTAATGTGGCACTGTTTACATTCCCATAATTACATTGACATAAACAAAATATTTACATTAAATGCACTGCAAGAGGAAAAATCACTTTCACCTCCTTATCCTGTCTCCCATCTCTGTGCTGCCCAGTCTCTTTTCATCATGTAGCTTTTAATCTTCAGTTATATTCCTGCTTAAAAAAAAAAGGACCTTGACCGACTGGACAGATGGGCAGAGGCCAACAGGATGGCATTCAGCAAATCAAGTGCCAGGTGCTGGACTTTGGCCACGGCAACCCCAGGCAGAGCTACAGGCTGGGGTCAGAATGGCTGGAGAGCTGCCAAACAGAGAGGGACCTAGGGGTGCTGATTGACAACTGCCTAAACATGAGCCAGCAGTGTGCCCAGGTGGCCAAGAAGGCCAATGGCATCCTGGCCTGCATTAGGAATAGTGTGGCCAGCAGGAGCAGGGAGGTCATTGTGCCCCTGTTCTCTGCATTGGTTAGGCCACACCTTGAGTCCTGTGTCCAGTTCTGGGCCCCTCAGTTTAGGAAGGACATTGAGAGACTTGAAGGTGTCCAGAGAAGGGCAACAAGGCTGGGGAGGGGTCTGGAGCACAGCCCTGTGAGGAGAGGCTGAGGGAGCTGGGGTTGCTTAGCCTGGAGAAGAGGAGGCTCAGGGTAGACCTTATTGCTCTCTACAACTACCTGAAAGCTGATTGTGGCCAGGAGGGAGTTGGTCTCTTCTCTCTAGCAACCAGCACCAGAACAAGAGGGAAGTTTAGGCTCGAGGTGAGGAGGAAGTTCTTCACTGAGAGAGTGATTCGCCATTGGAATGTGCTGCCCAGGGAGGTGGTGGAGTCACGGTCCCTGGAGGTGTTCAAGAGGGGACTGGACGTGGCACTTGGTGCCATGGTCTAGTCATGAGGTCTGTGGTGGCAGGTTGGACTCGATGATCTTTGAGGTCTCTTCCAACTTTGGCAATACTGTGATGCTGTGATACTGTGATAGCTCTTGAAGGTGCACATGATAGGGAGTAAAGGATGGGATCTGTTATGCTGGAACAAGTACGGTGTCAGTCTTTCAATATAGAGTCCAAAGCAAACCTCCTTAATCCTGCTTTCTGGGGAAGAAGGAACTTTTCAAGGGCACAGCATTAGCTGGAGGCAAGAGGAATCAAAGGCTCCATTTTCAAAAGAGTCAGTGTGGACTGGAAGGCCAAACTGTATCAGAAATCAGTACCACTTAGGCTTTTACAGTAGTTAGGCTTAGACAGTTGCATGTGCTTAAATGAAGATCATCAGCAGAGCTGCTCAGCAGAGTGTTAAGATAAAAAGATACAGAAGTTTCTGCAGGATTGCAATTCCTAGTGACCTTTGGAACAATCCAAGCATTTAACCTTCATATCTGTCTTTGGAATTCTCCTCTTTAATCTCAAGACATAGTTTGTCGAGCTGTAGGTATCCACTGCTGAAAATCCTGGTCTCTGTACCTGGGGGTATTTTTTTCCTTCATCCCAGAAAGCAAAACTGGGTTTTACTGCACCAAGACCAAAACTTACAGGAATTAGAATTGTTAATAATAGAGGGGTAGGTGATGGAGTCACCATCCCTGGAGGTGTCCAGAGAAGGGCAACGAGGCTGGGGAGGGGTCTGGAGCACAGCCCTGTGAGGAGAGGCTGAGGGAGCTGGGGTTGCTTAGCCTGCAGAAGAGGAGACTCAGGGGAGACCACCTTGCTGTCTACAACTCCCTGCAGGGAGGTTGTAGCCAGGTGGGGGTTGGTCTCTTCTCCCAGGCAAGCAGCACCAGAACAAGAGGACAGAGTCTCAAGCTGCGCCAGGGGAGGTTTAGGCTGGATGTCAGGAAGAAATTCATCGTAGAGTGATTGCCCAACACCATCTAATCAAGTAAACCATGGCACCAAACACCCCATCTAGTGTCTTCCTCAACACCTCCAGTGATGGGGACTCCACCACCTCCCTGGGCAGCACATTCCAATGGCCAGTCTCTCTTTCTGGGAAGAACTTCTTCCTAACATCCAGCCTAAACCACACTGCTCCTGGGTTTTCTCTCTTCTCCCTTTCCCTTTGACCAGAAGCAGAAAACAGTGCAGATGGGATGAAGCACTTGCACACAGGTGAGCACTTTGGATGTGAGTCGGGAGTGAGCCTCTCCCTGCCCCCTGTGCCCGTGCTTTGCTCCCCCATTCATGAATTATACAGCTGGCTTCTTTCAAGTGCTCACTTCCACGCTGAAAGCGGCCCCTGGGACGCTGCTGGGCAGCGTTTGGGTTTCCAAGAGCATCAGTGCAGTACCTTCCCTCAGACTTAAATTCACTTTAAAAATCCATTACAGGCCCTATTATCAAGGGTGCTATTAAACCCCTCTAGCATTCATCTCTTTGGTATATACAGTAAGTGGATGATCTATTTCCAGACTAGAAGATGCTATGATACCATCTGTCAAAAAGCTGCAGGTATTTCCATGCCAGCACTGAGATACTTGCCTTGATTTGTAAGGCTGCTAAGCACAGGTAGTTTCCTTCAATGCCAGATATCGTGTGCCCAGGTAAATGTGATGGGAGCGTTAAACAAAGCTGGGATGGGTTGTGTTCCATGAAAGGACTGTCAGCCATAGAATGGCTTATGCTGGGAGGGGTCTCAGAGATCATCGACTCCAACTTCCCTGCCATGGGCAGAGACACCTCTCAGCTAGACTGGGTTGCTCAAGGCCTTATCTAGCCTGGCCTTGAACACCTCCAGGGACAGGGCATCCATTGCCTCCCTAGGCAACCTATTCACAAGTCTCATCCTTGTATTGAAGAACTTCATAGAATCATAGAATCAGTCAGGGTTGGAAAGGACCACAAGGATCATCTAGTTCCAAGCCCCCGCCATGGGCAGGGACAGCCCACACTAGATCAGGCTGGCCAGAGCCTCATCCAGCCTGGGCTCAAACACCTCCAGGGACAGGGCCTCAACCACCTCCCTGGATAACCCATTCCAGGGCTTCACCACTCTCATGGGGAAGAACTTCTTCCTCACGTCCAGTCTGGATCCCCCCACCTCCAGCTTCATTCCATTCCCCCTAGTCCTATCACTACCTGAGATCCTGAGAAGTCCCTCCCCAGCCTTCTTGTAGCCCCCTTCAGATGCTGGGAGGCCACAATGAGGTCACCTCAGAGCCTTCTTTTCTCCAGACTGAATAGCCTCAACTCTTTCAGTCTTCCTAAGTTCCAGTCTAAGCCTTCACCTCAGCTTCAAACCATTCCCCCTTGTCCTGTTGCTAGACAACCTTATGAAAAGTTCTTCTCCAGCCTTCCTGTAGGTTCCCTTCAGGTATTCAAAGGCAGCTGTAAGGTCCCTGTGGAGTCTTCTCCAGGCTGAACAATCCCAGCTCTCTCAGCCTATCCTCATAGCTGTGGTGTTTCAGCCCTTGGATCACCTTTGTGATGATCCTCAGGGCTTGTCCCATATATCCTTCTTATGATTGGGACACCAGAACTGGACACAGCATTCAAGCTGGGGTCTCACAAGGGCAGAGTAAAGTTTCAGTCCTTGCTGAAAGGCGTGGGTGTCATCTTCCAGCTACAGAGGGCAGCAGGTACTAGTCTCATGGGGTTGTCTTTTAGCCAGGCATTCTTTGTTGCCTGTAGAAATCTGCCCCAGTGTTGATTTGTTTCATTGGGCTGTAGAAGCATTATATGACCCAGACCCACTTCAGCACATATTTAGTTTTAGGTTTGTTAATAGCCACAAGTTGACACTGTTGGCGTGCATGGGGAGAAGGACATCAGGCCTCACAAAAGCACTGACTGCCCCTTCCACTCCACCCACAACTGTGACTTGCAGTGTTTGCAGTTTGCTCCCCAACCCAGATGTTTCCTAGAAAACCCAAGGTGTGTCACAAAGCTGTGTGCTGAGTTCAGCTCTGAGCTCAGCACATGTTGCCAGCAGCATTAGCCTTGTCCCCAGAGCAGGGTGTGATGTACTTTATGCATCACAGTTGTCTGGTTTTTGTCACTCAAAGGCCCTTTTCAGGCACTGTTAAGGTTTTAGGGTAGTGTGGATTAAGGTGCTTGCTTACCCTTGTGTGTGTGAGACACCCTGGGGAGAAAAGGAGGGGTTGCATCAACACTTTGGACCCTAGACCCTCATCTGCAGGGTCTGCCTTGAGTTCTCTGCAGTACTGGAGCCTGGGACAAGTTGCTTTGCATGGTGGTGCTGGTTTGCATGGTGGTGCTGGTTTGGTTTTGTTGTTTCCACACCCCCTTTGCTTAGCCTTCTCAGTTCTAGTGACACATATTGTGGTGGAGAGAGGTGTTTCTGGCAGATTCTTGTCTTTCCCTGCAATATGCTGTGTGCTTATCCAAGGAAGTTTGTTGAGTCACCATCCCTGGAAGTAATCAAAAGGCATTTAGATGTGGTGCTAAGGGAGATGGTTTAAAGGTAGACTTGGCAGTGCTGGGTTAATGGTTGGACCTTAGGACCTTAAAGGTCTTTTCCAACCCAAATGATTCTATGAAATAGCAGTGGTGCCTGTGCTGGTGCACTGAAACTGGTCTTGCACCCTAGTGGGGAAGATGCTGTGCTGGGAGTAGATCTCTGCCCTTACTCATCACTGGGGTAGTAAATGCATCCACAGCTGCCAGGGTCAGGTGCTACAGGAGCAGCCAGGACCCTGCTATGGCTGGGGATGTAGATGGCATCTGGAGCATCCTTTTGTGCCTCCAAGCTCCGAGGAAAGATGATCTCTAGTTAGGTTGGCTGCTGGAAGAATTGAGGTTCTACCTCTTTCCAGATGCCTCTTGTGACCTCAGGTAATCATTTGGCTCAGACCCCCATAGATCATTTATATCTCTGAATGTAATTTAACATCTAATGAAATCGATGGAAAGTGGTCTCTAAATGCCCTTAAACACCTGGCTGTAGGTGCTTGTCTGGAAAAATCTCCCAGGGTATGCAAACTGTGCCTCAGCTGCCTAAAACAGAGCTCTCATTTGGCCAGAGGATGGAAAACATGATATACTTTTTAAAATGTCTTTCTGTATCCCAGCTGGAGGCATCCAGCCTGTAGAAGAAATGGTTAGAAAGTGGAGAGACATGAAATAATTGTTTTTATTATTGTCAGCCCCCTCTAGCCACCAGCTGGTTCTGTCTGTCTGTCTGTATTTTCTATGCAGCACCCTGCAGTGTGGCTGAGCTTCTTGCTCTTTACAGTGAGCTCCATTCAAGGCAACAGACACATTTGTGCTGCCTCAGTGGAAAGGAAAATCTTGTTGCTTCGATGAGTAGTTTGCTGTGGCACGTGTAGGCATCGTGCACAGACATAAGGTGGAGTGGGAACGAGTTAAGAGCTCCCAAGATGATAAATTTGGGGATGTATACCAGTTGGGAAACATGCAGCTCATGCTGTGAATGAGGCCAGGGTGTCTAACAGGTTGTGATGTGCTTCAGCAGTCTGATGGGGTGATGACATGGGAGATAACTGTGGATGGAGTAGTGCTGCATGGGTCTGCTCCAGTAAACATGCCTCCTGGCTCCCATAGTGCCTCCTCTTTAATCTCTGCACATTCTTCACCTTTCTTATCTCAATCATGTCTTGCTGTCTTTGAAGGGCAGTACTCTGACATCATTGGGGTTTTTTTAGCATTTTATTTAGCATTTTATTTAGTATTTTACTTAGTATTTTACTTAGTATTTGTGCTGGCATTGCCCCAGCTGGATGTGGTGTATGGTTTGGTTTTACAAGGAGTGCACAGACTTAGTGAGATTTCCAGGGGGGAAAGTGTTTTGTTTTGTTTTCCAGGGCAAAATTCACTCTGTGAAATCACTGACTTTCCTCTGATTCCACTGAAGTTATCATTTAGTTATACCTCTTCTAAAGCAAGAGCTGTGCTTCATTTGCTGTTACCACGGTTGTGTTTACACTTGAGTTGTAAGGCCAGTGGCATCCTGGCCTGCATCAGGAATAGTGTGGCCAGCAGGAGCAGGGAAGTCATTGTGCCCTGTGCTCAGCACTGGTTAGGCCACACCTTGAGTCCTGTGTCCAGTTCTGGACCCCTCAGTTTAAGAAGGACATTGAGTCACTTGAACGTGTCCAGAGAAGGGCAACGAGGCTGGGGAGGGGTCTGGAGCACAGTCCTATGAGGAGAGCCTGGGGGAGCTGGGGTTGCTTAGACTGGAGAAGAGGAGGCTGAGGGGACACCTTCTTGCTCTCTACAATTCCCTGAAGGGAGGTTGTAGCCAGGTGGGGGTTGGTCTCTTCTCCCAGTCACCCAGCACCAGAACAAGAGGACACAGTCTCAAGCTGCACCAGGGGACGTTTAGGCTGCAGGTGAGGAGAAAGTTCTTCCAGGAGAGAGTTGTTGGCCATTGGAATGTGCTGCCCAGGAAGGTGGTGGAGTCCCCATCCCTGGAGGTGTTCAAGAGGGGATTGGACGTGGCACTTGGTGCCACGGTCTAGTCATGAAATCTGTGGTGACAGGTTGGACTTGATGATCTTTGAGGTCTTTTCCAACCTTATTGATTCTGTGAGTCTATGATCTGAGATGTTAGTGCCTCAAAAGACAAAATCCAAAGGGCTGCAACTAAATTTACTGTGGAGGTGACATGAAACAGGAAACACTGGCAGGCACATGTTGGGTCTCTGCTTGGAGAGCTCTGGTCAGCCTCCAGTCGAGCAGGAGCCCTGCATGCTTCCCTGCTCCCTTTTCCAGCAAAAGATGCAGAATCCAAGATTAAATGCACTGTTGTTGCCTTTAATTACTGTCCTTATTTGGTCTGGACCAAATGCCTGTGTCCCATTGCTGTCATTTCTCCACTCTGTTGCCAAGCTGGTGGTGCAGGGGATGGCAACAGCAAAGCCTTGATGTTACTGCTCCTCTGATACCAGACTACAGGCAACTTGTCTTCCTGCAGCTGAGGGGTCACCACCTCAAGGTTAAAGAAGGTCTTTTGATTTGTAATGTCTTAATGCTTCAAAATGTTTTCTGGCCAAGCCCCAGTCAGATGTACAGAAAGATGCAAGAAGTCTGTGATTCCTCCGCTTGTGTTTTTCTCTCTCTGTTGCTTTCTCTTCCATCTGGCTGCCATCTGGCAGCCTTCAGTCCTTGACTGTTGCCACTGAGGCTTTCAGATTTCTCTGTGTGCTCTCGGTTCCTTCTGCAGCAGCTAGGGAGCTGAAAATGCGTGTCTTGGGTTTGACGTTTTGGGGTGTGATTGATGTCATGCTAGATGGGGAGAAGTTGTTTTGCTGAGCAGCTGGGCTGACACGCTGGGGAGTGGCAGCATTTGGAGAACCTGAATGTTTCCCCTGAGTGGCTGCAGTCAGACCTTCAGCAGCTTCCTCCTACAGCTTTGGCTTTTGAGGCTGCAGTTCTGCAGATTTGCCTTGTCTCTGGTTAATTTATGTGTATGGGTGGGGATTATGTTTTAGGCATAAGTAGATTTAGTGAGTCTCTAATCTGAAAGGGCTTTAACCAACTTCTCTGTATTTCTGTAACAGTAATACAATGTGCTGAAATGAGTAGGAAAAGCTCATGGACTGCTTGCCTCTGGGCCTGGTGTTGGTGCATGGGGGACATTCTTGCTCTGCCTGTAGCTCAGATGACTGGGGATTAAAAGAAACCTCAGTCCACCGTGGTGTAAAACTTTTGAGGCTGCTCAGCACTTCGGGAGGTTAAATGAAACCTCAGGATCCTGGGCTGTTGGGTGGGATTCAGAGATGTACATTTGGGAGGTCTGTGGAGCCCTGATGGGAGGAAAGGGATGATTAGACTGTCTTCCTTCTCAGACAGCTGCAGACAGCTCTAATGTGTTAGATAACACTGCAGTTCTATAGCTGCATGCTAATACAAACCCATCTATCTTCATTTGCTAGCTTGCTGCTGTTCTTTCCTTTTCTTTTCTCTTTATATTAGTGTTTAGTGGTTAGTTGACATGACCTGTTTATCAGCTTAGTAGGAGTAAGTCTGAGTGTTGCCTGGTCAGGAGACATTGACAAGGTGCAGCAGGCATGCCCATGGTGTCAGGGAGCCCTTGAGTTGGCAGCCCATCCATGTTTGCGTGATGCTGTTGCTTGTGATTGAACTTGGAGAGAGTTTTAACCTGTGATCCTCGCCCTCTGTGATTGCTAAAGAGCTTTGGGCTCTTCCAGGAACCTGATATCTGCTCAAATGACAGTTTTTCTACCCAAACCTGGGTGCAATGTCATAAGGGATTTATTTCCCTTCCTTTGTCGATAGGATATTGCAACCGTGTGCTGTTAGTGCAGCGGGGCTGTGCAAAGCTGATTGCATGAAAGAGAAGTGTGCTGGGGGGAGGTTAAAGTGAGCTTTAGGGAGCTGCTGTGGATCGGCCCATGAGGTATTTGGTTGCTAATGCCAGCGTATGGACTTGCTTTAAATGTAACATAGTAGTGAATGATGTGAATGAAACCATGATGTGCTTGTTTGAGGCAGGGGAGCAATGTCACAGTATCACAGTATTACCAAGGTTGGAAGAGACCTCGAAGATCATCGAGTCCAACCTGTAACCACAGACCTCACGACTAGACCATGGCACCAAGTGCCACATCCAGTCCCCTCTTGAACGCCTCCAGGGACGGCGACCCAACCACCTCCCCGGGCAGCACATTCCAATGGCGAATCACTCTCTCGGTGAAGAACTTTCTCCTCACCTCGAGCCTAAACTTCCCCTGTTGCAGCTTGAGACTGTGTCTGTGCTAGTTTGAATAAGGGATCAAAGGTGAGAAGATAAGTTACTGAACTTTGTTTTTTGGCCACTAATTGGGACTCCCTACAAACTTCTACCAGAATCTCAGAAGTTTTGTTACTAATAGTAGGAAGTAGGACTCAGTACTTGATGCCTGAGGCTAGGATAGCATAGGATTAGACCTTGTGTATGTGTAATGGTGTGCAGCTGTTTATTATTTCATTTGACTAATGCATAGAGGAAGGCAGGATTCACAAAGGGGATTTTAATAAGTGCCAGAAGTACACACAGCAGGGTTTTATTTTTAATGTTTTTCAACATAAAGAGCAAGTTTCCTTCTGCAGACAATTACAGGCATATAATGTGTGGGGAATTATGGAATGAAGTCTGCAATTGCCCTGTATTTATTTCAAAGCTCATGTGGGAAGCACTTCCCTTGCTTCTTTGTGGACACATTCCCATGCAGTCTGCTCTCTGGCACAGAGACCAGGGGCGCCACGGCCCTGCTGTGCCCCCACGACCGACCCAGCCCACACGCAGCCCTAGGTGTGCCAAACAATGGTTAGGCCACACCTTGAGTACTGAGTCCAGTTCTGGGCTTCTCAGTTTAGGAAAGATGTTGAGTTGCTGGAACCTGTCCAGAGAAGGGCAACAAAGCTGGGGAGGGGTCTGGAGCACAGCCCTGTGAGGAGAGGCTGAGGGAGCTGGGGTTGCTTAGCCTGGAGAAGAGGAGGCTCAGGGAGACCTTCTTGCTCTCTCCAACTCCCTGAAGGGAGGTTGTAGCCAGGTGGGGGTTGATCTCTTCTCCCAGGCAAGCAGCACCAGAACAAGAGGACACAGTCTCAAGCTGCACCAGGGAAGGTTTAGGCTGGATGTTAGGAAGAAGTTCTTCCCAGAAAGAGAGATTGGCCATTGGAATGGGCTACCTAGGGAAGTGGTGGAGTCCCCATCCCTGGAGGTGTTTAGGAAGAGACTTGATGGGGTGCTTGGTGGCATGGTTTAGTTGGTTAGATGGTGTTGGGTGATGGGTTGGACACGATGATCTCAAAATTCTCTTCCAACCTGGTCTGGTCTATTCTATTCTATTCTATTCTATTCTATTCTATTCTATTCTATTCTATTCTATTCTATTCTATTCTATTCTACTTTTGAGGGTTTTCTTCCTTTTCCCATAGCTGTTCCTGTGTCTTCTCTCTTCTCTTCTCTTCTCTTCTCTTCTCTTCTCTTCTCTTCTCTTCTCTTCTCTTCTCTTCTCTCTCTTCTCTTCTCTTCTCTTCTCTTCTCTTCTCTCTCTCTTCTCTTCTCTTCTCTTCTCTTCTCTTCTCTTCTCTTCTCTTCTCTTCTCTTCTCTTCTCTTCTCTTCTCTTCTCTCTTCTCTTCTCTTCTCTTCTCTTCTCTTCTCTTCTCTTCTCTTCTCTTCTCTTCTCTTCTCTTCTCTTCTCTTCTCTTCTCTTCTCTCTCTCTCCTCTCCCTCTCCTCTCCTCTCCTCTCCTCTCCTCTCCTCTCTCCTCTCCTCTCCCTCCTCCTCTCCTCTCCTCTCTCTCTCCTCTCCTCTCCTCTCCTCTCCTCTCCTCTCCTCTCTCCTCTCCTCCTCTCCTCTCCGAACCCTCTCCTCTCCTCTCCTCTCCTCTCCTCTCCTCTCCTCTCCTCTCCTCTCCCTCCTCTCCTCTCCTCTCCCTCTCCTCTCCCTCTCCTCTCCTCTCCTCTCCTCTCCTCTCCTCTCCTCTCCTCTCCTCTCCCTCCTCTCCTCTCCTCTCCTCTCCTCTCCTCTCCCTCTCCTCTCCTCTCCTCTCCTCTCTCCTCTCCTCCTCTCTCTCCTCCGAACCTCTCCGAACCTCTCCCTCTCCGAACCTCTCCTCTCCTCTCCGAACCTCTCCTCTCCTCTCCTCTCCGAACCTCTCCTCTCCTCTCCGAACCTCTCCTCTCCGAACCTCTCCTCTCCGAACCTCTCCTCTCCGAACCTCTCCTCTCCCTCTCCTCTCCGAACCTCTCCTCTCCGAACCTCTCCTCTCCGAACCTCTCCTCTCCGAACCTCTCCTCTCCTCTCTCGAACCTCTCCTCTCCGAACCTCTCCTCTCCGAACCTCTCCTCTCCGAACCTCTCCCTCCGAACCTCTCCTCTCCTCTCCGAACCTCTCCTCTCCGAACCTCTCCGAACCTCTCCGAACCTCTCCTCTCTCTCCTCCGAACCTCTCCTCTCCTCTCCTCTCCTCTCCGAACCTCTCCTCTCCTCTCCGAACCTCTCCTCTCCTCTCCGAACCTCTCCTCCTCCTCTCCGAACCTCTCCTCTCCTCTCCGAACCTCTCCTCTCCCTTCCCTCTCCTCTCCTCTCCGAACCTCTCCTCTCCTCTCCTCTCTTCCCACATTTGGGATTCCATGACTTTAGGATCTCCCTGTAAAGTAAAAGGTAGATGAGGCTTGGAAATGTTGGATTTTATAGTAACTAAGATTGAAGAATAAGAGAGAATTGTAATGACAAACACAAAGCCCAATCAAATTACTCTAGGAAGTGGCATGAGCTTCTCTAGCAGTGACACCAAGAAACAGATGGGTAGCACCACAGAATCTTAGAATTGGTTTGGTTGGAAAAGGCCTCTAAGATCACTGAGTCCAACCAGCAACCCAGCACCACCATGGCCATTAAACTGTGTCCCCAAGTGCCATGCTCACAGGTTTCTTGAACACCTCCAGGGACAGTGACTCCACCACATTCTTGGGCAGCCTGTTCCAATGCCTGACCTCTCTTGCAGCAAAGAAATTGTTCTTAGTACCCAACCTAAACCTCTCCTGGCACAATTTCAGGCCGTGTTGCTCCTCGGGTGCTAATGCAAGTTTCCTGCTGGTAATTTGTGTTGCACTTTGCTTCCCTTTCATTCCCCTCCTATGTCGTGTAGCCCAGTAGTAGTCAGCAGATGGAATTTTCACTCCCAAATGAGATGCATCTCTTCTGTGCAGCCTTGAGAGGGGAAGGATGTTCATTTCCTACAATTCAGGCAAGTGTTTAAGAATCAGTCAGCAGAGTGGCAGCCAGTGTTGGCTGGAGATGGAAGTTTTGACATTACAAAAGATAAAAGCAGCTTTGGTGAGATTCTGTTTAGTCCCTGAAGTCCAACCAATACGATAATCAAATCCCACATGCTTTGCCAGACTCAGATACAGCGCAGTCTGTGCTTACCATCTTTGTTTGTTTGTCACTAGCACACAGGAGCCCTCAGTCCAGGTTCAGATCCCTGCTGAGCCATGTTCTGAAGGTGATAAAAGTTCTACTGATTAACATCATCTTCCTGCAGCCTTGCAGTCGCCTTAAATATATTGCCTTTATTGTTATAGTTCTTTGTACCTAGGTGGCTGCTTAGCAAACCCAGTCGTGTATTAAGACCTCATTGAGTTAGGCTGGGTGCAAACAAACAACAAAATGACACAGTGCTTCACAGACCTTGCAGTTAATGACTGAACTAATTGCTCCCAATTAATGTGTGCAGAAATCAGAGAATCTGCCCGTTGAGCAGCAGAGAATCAGACCTGTTGAAAAAGTAGTACACATCTATTGTGCCTTTTTTTTTTTGCTGTCAGATTATCTCTGCACTCAGTTCTATAAAACTACACTCAGTTCTATAGAAGCAGAAGACTAGCTGTGCTGGACATCAAAGTGTAGCTAAAAACGTCCATCTAGCCCTTAATTTAGCCACAGTACCTTCTAGCCACCACCTACCTCTGGAGCTGTGTTGAACGCTGTGCCATGGCTGCTTCTCAGGTGTGCAGGAATCTGCATGTGCTGGCAGATGGAGGGTGAGGGTTGTTTGGGGGGTGGAGGTGGGGGTGTGTTCATAGAATCAATAAGGTTGGAAAAGACCTCAAAGATCATCAAGCCCAACCTGTCACCCAACACCTCATGGCTACTAAACCACGGCACCAAGTGCCACATCCAATCCCCTCTTGAACTCGAGATGACTCCACCACCTCCCTGGGCAGCACATTACAGTGGCTAACAACATTGCCTGGGAAGAACTTTCTCCTCACCTCCAGGTTAAATCTCCCCTGGTGCAGCTTGAGACTGTGTCCTCTTGTTCTGGTGCTGATTGCCTGGGAGAGGAGACCAACCCCTCCTTGGCTACAACCTCCCTTCAGGTAGTTGTAGACAGCAATAAGGTCTCCCCTCTTTCAAAAGGCTTGGCTTGGGAACAATTGATTTTTGAGGCTGGTCTAGTTGAAATGAGCAGCACACTTCTTCCAAGAGTGCATGTATTGGAAGTATGACAAATTATTTGAGCTAAAGGACAACATATCATCCTTCTAAACATATCCTCTCAGGAATCTGACCTTTTAAAAGGGATGTTTGTTGTTGTTGTTTTCTTGGGCAAAGTACTTTCTAGTACCTCACAAAACCCCTTTCTTGCCAGCCCCATAACTATACTCAGTTGGGAATAGAAACCTTCAGCAGCACAAACAGGTTTATCGTTTTCATGCTGTATTTCTGTGTGTCTTATTCCCCTCTCTCCTTCTCCCAGCATTAAGCATGTGCATGCGCATAGGAAAAAGCCTGGTTCAAAGTGCTACTTCTCTGCCTGGAACCAAAATTAGGTTTGTACCTTCAGGAAGGGTGGACAGGCACAAGTAGGTAATGGGGGTGATGTGTCAGAGACAAAACATCTCCTGTGTCTGAAATGAGATTCAGGAAGTATTCAGCTCCAAATGGTAGTGACCCTCAGCAAATTGGTCAGTTTTAGATAAAAAGGAATCTCTCTTAAGGCTTCCTGAAAAAAAGGTGAAGGACTCCAGTGAAGTCAAACTGCTATGAAGCCATTAGCAACTCGAGTTCAGTAGTTCAGATACTTGGTTTAATCTGTAGAGGAAGGTATGGAGAGAAAATGCCAATATTGCAGTGCCTTCAGGGGCTGTTGTGCCCTTCCACCCAGAGATCAAGACTTTGGTTTGTAAGGCACATAACTTACTTTTACTCATGCAAACTCACCTAACAGCTTGCTTCTAAGTTCATGCAGAGCACAGCAAGGTGTCAGGATTCTGGATTACCTCCAGGGAAAGCCCTCCCAGATTTAGGAAATTAAACTTCAAATTTCAGGTTTAAAAGTTGTGCAGCCTTTGTTTTAAGCCCAAGTGCATGCCTGAGTTGTGGGCTGGTGCCAAATCAGCACCAACCTCTGAACACAGTCAACTTGGTAGTTTGGAATCTGGATTTCTGGTGGTAATATGTTTCTATCAGTAATTTTGAAAGTGAGTAAGAGTATACCCAGAGGGGTAAATCCAGAGCAGCTTGACATTACTCCTAGCATGGTTATGTAGATGAAAAGGCTTTTGGTACCTAGAGTTATCTGCTTGTAAACTCATGTGGCAGACTGAAGTGAAAAGGATCAGTTTTGAGGGAAAAGAGGGATGAATGCTGTCAGCTCTTAGATGCTTTAGTGGCAACGAGTATCAACTCCATATCTCATGGCTTTACCCCAAAGCAGTGAGGCTTCTGCCTAGCAAAGCTGTTTCTATCTCCTTAATGACTGGGAGCTGTCCCCCGGGCTTTTTCGCAGCTGGTTAGTGCCCATTGACATCACAGCAAAGGTTCATCTTTAGCCTAAATCACCCCAGCTCTCTCTGCAGCCTGCAGGGGTGCTCACAGCTCTCCATCCTACCTCCTCATGTCTTGCTTTCCCGATCCAGCCCTGCTGCAATCAGCAGGGACATCTGCAAGTAGAGCAGGTTCCTCAGAGCCCCAAACAACCTGACCTGGAATGGCTCCAGGGGTGGGGCAGCTTCCACACCTCTGGGCAGCTTGGAACAAGGTCTCACCACCCTCAGCACGAAACATTTTTTCCTTCTCTCCAGTTTGAATCTCTCCGTTAGTTTCAAGCCCCCACCCCTTGTCCTCTTACAACAGGCCCTGTTCAAAAGTCCCTCCCCTTCTTTCAATGCCTGCCCCAATGGCTGGCAGTGACTTGGCCATGAATGGGGGCTTGGTGCCCTTTGGGGCTTGCTGGCTCTGATGCGAGGCTCAGCGAGCTTTGGCACCTCTGGGGAGCCATTTGCTGGTGCCCCCCCACTCCCCCTCCTACACTGACACAGAGTGGTGCTGGAGAAACAGCTTTTAATGGAAAGAACAAGAGGAAAGGTCCCAACAGAGCTACTCAAGAGGGAGAGGCTCTGGAGGAACCCACTCTGCCATGGCAGGTTATTCTGGAGGTAGTGAGCTCTTAAATTCTCTAAGAACTCTGATTGTGTCTCTATACACTGATCTTTATTGGCCAGGTCATCTTGGCCAATTAATTTTACTGTGTTTGACTACCTAGAAAGGGAGTGAAGTGTGTTTGCTCTTAGATTTTCTTGAAGCACTGTGCACAATGGGACCAAGACCCTGTTGCACCACATCCCCCGTTGTACCAAGTGTTTTACAGAAAGAACAAAGGCAGCCCTGCTTCAGGTAGCTTAAAATCTGAGTCATATATTTAGCTCTGTCTCAGGAGGGCTTTGAGCATTAATTATGTTTTTAAAGCACTTAGTGCTTGTCATCAGAAGCTCTCTATAGAAACACAAAGTTAAACAGTCCCAGATCTGTGCCCTCTTTGGAATTGTTCCCCATGCTGCACAGCACAGCCATTCATAAATTTGCATTGACAGCAGAGAACAAGCTCCACTTCTCCTTCCTGGAGCCCCCCAGGTTGGGGATGCCTTTGAATTTAAGCTTTACTTGAAGAGTTTCACCAGGTTCAGTAACTGGGGCTTGGTAGCAAACTGCTTGAATTCAGGAAAGGAAAGAATAGAATAGAATAGAATAGAATAGAATAGAATAGAATAGAATAGAATAGAATAGAATAGACCAAACCAGGTTGGAAGAGACCTTCAAGATCATCACGTCCAACCCATCGACCAATCCAACCCATCTAATCAACTAAACCATGGCACCAAGCACCCCATCAAGGCTCCTCCTGAACATCTCCAATGAAGGTGACTCCACCACCACGGGTAGCCCATTCCAATGGGCAATCACTCTCTCTGTATAGAACTTCTTCCTCACCTCCAGCCTAAACCTCCCCTGGCGCAGCTTGAGACTGTGTCCTCTTGTTCTGGTGCTGGCTGCCTGGGAGAAGAGACCAACCTCTGCCTGTCTACAACCTCCCTGCAGGTAGTTGTAGAGATCAATACGGTCACCGCTCAGTCTCCTCCTCTCCAGGCTAAGCAACCCCAGCTCCCTCAGCCTTTCTTCATAGGGCTTGTGTTCCAAACCCCTCACCAACTTCATTGCCCTTCTCTGGACACGTTCCAGCAAGTCAACATTCTTCCTAAACTGAGGGGCCCAGAACTGGACACAGGACTCAAGGTGTGGCCTAACCAATGCAGTGTACAGGGGCAGGATGACCTCCCTGCTCCTGCTGGCCACACTGTTCCTGATGCAGGCCAGGATGCCATTAGCCCTCTTGGCTGCCTGGGCACACTGCAGGCTCATGTTCAGCCTACCATCAACCAGTACCCCCAGGTCCCTCTCTGCCTGGCTGTTCTCCAGCCACTCAGACCCCAGCCTGTAGCACTGCCTGGGGTTGTTGTGGCCAACGTGCAGAACCCGGGCAAGAAAGCTTTGCCATCACTGTCTAGAGACTAAGACATACTAGAGCAATCCCAGATTTGTATGTAAGAGGTTTCTATTTCTTGTGCTCATATGCTCATGACAATGAGGCATGCATTGCACAAACCACGTTGGATCCATTACTAGTGGCCGTGCTTGGCGAATGCAGATGCGTAGCAGAATAAAGGCATCACATTTCTCTCCAGTGACCAAATTAAATGCCCTTTATTTCTGTCCTTTGATGTTGCAAGTCATGGTGTGTCACCCCTGTGACCTATTGGCAAAGCACAAACAGATGGGAAGAAATTTGAAGAGCAAAAGTGCTCTCTGGGGTGTCTTGTGTGTCTGAGAGCACGGAATGCACACCAGTGAACCAACAGCAAATTGGCTCAGTCACTGAGCAAGACTGGCATCCAAGCACAGCCAGAACAAGTATTATAAAGGAAATTAAATGCACTAAGCAAAACCCTGTAAAATAGACTTTCTTGACCTTAAAAAAGAAGTTCACAGTTCAGTAAAACACAATTAGCAGGAAGAAGCACATACACACTTGCTGAAGGCACACATTTTAGCCCTGGGTTTCTTCATAATTCCAGGCTGGCTTCAAGATGTTTGTTCTTCTTGGGGGAGAGCCCATTGTGGGCAATGCCATCCCTTCTCTGATACATGGGTATTTAGAGAATAGCTAGAGTAGAGTAGAGTAGAGTAGAGTAGAGTAGAGTAGAGTAGAGTAGAGAATAGACCAGTAGAGTTGGAAAAGACAGGTTGGAAAAGACTTTTGAGATCATCAAGTCCAACCTATCACCCAACAAAGCAGATTTAGGGGTAGACCAGGGAGGGATGATATGGATCAAGGAAAACTGAAGGCATGCTGAGGAGCACAAGCCCCACAAGGAGAGACTGAGGGAGCTGGGATTGTTTAGCTTGGAGAAGAGGAGGCTCAGGGGAGACCTTATTGCTGGCTACAACTACCTGAAAGGAGGTTGTAGCCAGGAAGGGGGTTGGTCTCTTCTCCCAGGCAGCCAGCACCAGAACAAGAGGACACAGTCTCAAACTGTGCCAGGGAAGTTTAGGCTGGAGGTGAGGAGAAAGTTCTTCCCAGAGAGAGTTGTTGGCCATTGGAATGTGCTGCCTAGGGAGGTGGTGGAGTCACCATCCCTGGAGGTGTTCAAGAGGCACTTGGTGCCATGGTTTAGTCATGAGGTCTGTGGTGACAGGTTGGACTTGATGATCTTAGAGGTCTCTTCCAACCTTGGTGATTCTGTGACCCCTTTGCCAAGCTGTGTTTTTCAGGGTACAGTTGACTGATTCCCAACTTGCCTGTGGTCCCAGTGATGTGGTAGTCCGCTTGGGGCCATGAGTTAAAATATTTACCTAGGCTTGCCTCCCTTTCCCAGTTTTCAGAAGTGGAAACTAGGGAAGGAGGAAGGAGCTCCTTGGTTGGCTTTATGCATCTCTCTGAGGTTTTATAGCCTGCCCTGTTACAGTGCTTTGGTGACCATCTCTATGTTTCTGCCCTTTCCCATTCCATGGCTCCCAGTGACATTGTAGAGGACATGCCCAGCACTTGGGGCTGATGCAGGTTGTGTGTTGAATGTGTAACTTGTGGTGCAACCATGATACCCAAAACAGTAGCCTGCTTTGTATTTCTTCATTTCCTTTCTTACCAAATGGCAACTTCTTTTTCTCCTTCCATGAGGCTGATCTACAATACAGTACAATAAACCAGGTTGGAAGAGACCTTCAAGATCATCGTGACCAACCCATCAGCCAATCCAACCCACCTAAACAACTAAACCATGGCACCAAGCACCCCATCAAGTCTCCTCATGAACACCTCCAATGATGGTGACTCCACCACCTCCCTGGGCAGCCCATTCCAATGGGCAATCACTCTCTCTGTATAGAACTTCTTCCTAACATCCAGTCTAAACCTCCTCTGGTGCAGATTGAGACTGTGTCCTCTTGTTCTGGTGCTGGCTGCCTGGGAGAAGAGATCAACCTCCACCTGTCCACAACCTCCCTTCAGGTAGTTGTAGAGACCAATAAGGTCTCCCTTGAGTCTCCTCCAGGCTAAGCAACCCCAGCTCCCTCAGCCTCTCTTCATAGGGCTTGTGTTCCAAACCCCCTCACCAACCTTGTTGCCCTTCTCTGGACACGTTCCAGCAGAGCCAGGAAATGGTTTACAGAAAGGAAAACAAGAATGTGCATTTAAAAGAAACCACAAACACTAGCAGCTTGTTATTAGAAACATGACCTGGAAATAACATCCCTTGTGAAAATGAAAGTGCAAATTATTGGTTTTGACCTATAAATGGGTTTAAAATGAAATCTTGGCTTGTATTTTTGAGGCTTCTTTTCTCTTCCTGTTTCCATACCCATTCCTGTGTCTCCTCTCTTGTTCCTGGGGCCATTCCTGTCCTGCTGCAGGTGTATTTCTAAGTCACAGTTTCTCTGGGGGCAAGATGGCTTTAAGAACTTCTAGTTAGTACAGTACAGTATTACCAAGGTTGGAAGAGACCTCGAAGATCATCAAGTCCAACCTGTAACCACAAACCTCACGACTAGACCATGGCACCAAGTGCCACATCCAGTCCCCTCTTGAACGCCTCCAGGGACGGTGACTCAACCACCTCCCCGGGCAGCCCATTCCAATGACAAATAACTCTCTCAGTGAAGAACTTTCTCCTCACCTCGAGCCTAAACTTCCCCTGTTGCAGCTTGAGACTGTGTCCCCTTGTTCTGGTTTTCCCCACCTTTGGCTGCATGGTCCTGTGCTGGTGCTGAAGCTCAGCATCTCTGCAGTGTAGCCAAGCCGCAGCTCTGCCTGGACGCAAAAGGGTTTTGATGGGGGGTGGGGGTGGGGAATGGACTGCTTTACAAAAGAAGTTAAATTTTACCGTGGAACATAAAAGCAGCAATGCAGTGTCAAACAGAAGGTTCACCTGGTGCTGGGTTTATGACAGTGGCTGGTGGGAGTGACTGCTCAGGGATGAATAGTTTGCAGAATGGTCCCATAAATCACTGCATCAGCACAAATGAGGGGGTGATGCTTTCCTGCTGAGGGCAGGAGAGTTTGGGATCTTCTTAAATTGCCTGTATTATAGAAGATATTATAATGAACAATGTATCCTAATTTTCCCTTGTGCCCTGTGATGCTTGAGTTGGATCTCAAAATAAATGCAGTGCAGATTCAGTGCAGTATCACAGAGCTGTGGAACAGTTTGGTTGGGAAGGGACATTTAAAGATTGCCTAGTTCCAGTGGATACTCAAAGCCTCATCCAACCTGACCTTGAGCACCTTGATCTTGCAGTGATGGGACATCTGTAACTTCTTTGGGCAAAAGAGCTGCTCTTGCTGCTCTGTGCTGCTCTTGCCATCTTCTCTGAGCAGGTCTTGCACAGAAACGTGTGTCCCACCAGACTGATTTCCAGGCAGCTCAAACAGGAAAGCAAGATAGTTTGTACTTGCTCAAATTGCAATGTGCCTGCTAAAAATAAAGCTGCAGACAACTGCTTAATTCATCACCCAAACAGGCTCATGGATGAACAGCAAGGATGTGCAAGATTGCTCTTTACCCTTGGTCTTTCTCATTCAAGCCCCTGTGTCCCGAGCTTTCCAATAGGCACTGAGTCAGTTGGTGTGGATAGGAATAGCTTGGGTGCCTCAGCAGAGTCCATCATGTGCAGAGCTAGCACTTAGGTGTTTGCTGAATCAATACACCATTAGGTTCATGGACCAGGGGCTTTCTTTGGAATGGTGATGTACCATAAATTGATTTCAGGTTGCTGGAACAGGATCAGATCTTTAATGTGATGTCCTGCCATGGTTTATGTTATATTGCATTGGTAGGCTGCTAATACAGACTCTTCTTATGGCACTTCATCAGTTTTTAGATAGCTGTATGATAACTCACAGCAGATGTATTGCTGGACAAAGCTTTTAGTGGTGCTCTTTAACCTCTCTGCTGTCAGCTTGAGGGGGAGCTGTGATATCCTGCTTCTGCACCAAACTCAGCTCTCACAAAGTCCTACGCCTACAGTACCCTTCTTGTCCTGAACTCTCACAGGAATCTCTCAGATTTTATGGCTGGTAGTGGGGCAAGCAGTCCTGCTCTGGTTTTAAGGGGGGAAAAAGGCAAAACAGGCCTGGAGGGCAAAGCCTGGGAGCATTTTTCCTGCAGCCAACTGAGTGCCCAGTGGTGGAGTGAAAGAGTCCTTGAAATAAATTAAATCCAGGTTGCTGATGACTGTCTTACCAAGAACATGGGCTTAAGCCATGCAGGTCTGGTTGTGTCACCGCTGAATTGAGCTACATGCCCCAGGATGCTGTGCTGAGGGATGCTTGTTCCGCTGTGCTGGGCATCTCTGCTCCCTAATTAGGTCCCATTACTGGTTTCTGGTCACGCTGGTGCTCTTCTATAGCTTTTCTCCTCCGCTCTCTGATATCATTCTTTGCTATCTTGTTGCTACCTGGGTGTGATGGTTCTTTGAGATGGGTTGTGGCAGTACAGAAGAGCAGTGAGAAGATTGCTTTGGACTGTTCTGAACACTTCATGGAAACATGTTGCTGTGAGGTGGTGGGGAAGTGATTGTGCCTGCATCCCAGGGAGACTGAATCCTTGAAAGCAGGCCTTAGGCAGGGCTTAATAAAGTGAGCTCTCTGGAGTTCCTCAGCATCTCAAACGTGGATGTGGTGTGCCTGGAGTCAGCCTTCTCACTACATGATCTTAGTGATGGTTTTGATCCTGATTTCCCCCCCCCTTTTTGCTAGACATTCTGATCTACTACTTTGTGCCCTTCTTTCCCCTCCTTCTCTCCAGTAAATAACACCGATAAGTCCAGGGTACGACGGCCCCGGACGTTAGTCACAGAGATACGCTTGTCTCTGTGTCATAATGTGCAAGTGAGATTGCTGCCACACATTCATTTCTTTATACCTTTTCTGCAAATGCACTTCATCCATTCCCCCACCCCTCACAGATCCCAGGCTGTTATCTGGAATCATGAGCCAGCTGCTGGGGCTGCCTTTGTCACTCCATCACTTGGCAACTGCCTCAAATATATCAAAGCTTTGCCTTCAAAAATACGTGTGTCTGGCACCTGCTGATGCAGTGATGTGGCTTATTAAAGGATATTTCATCTCACAGAATCACCAAGGTTGGAAGAGACCTCAAAGATCATCAAGTCCAACCTGTCATCACAGACCTCATGACTACTAAACCATGGCACCAAGTGCCACGTCCAATTGCCTCTTGAATACCTTGAGGGATGGTGACTCCACCACCTCCCTGGGCAGCACATCCCAATGGCTAACGACTCTCAGTGAACTGTGACACAGGTAGGACACAGGTGCTTTGGGGTGCAGACAGCACTGCTGAACACCATGTGCTGTGGGGCACAAGATGGAGGGGGAACAGCACAGGAAGGAAACAGCCATCCAAAGCCAGAGACCAGGCTGGAGGTTGTAACTGCAGAAGGGTGCCATTGGTTGTTTAGAAACAAACCTTGAACAGGCACAAGCAATTGGCCTCTTGATTTGAATTGCTCCTTTGAAAGGGGGAGCTCCCAGCAGCAGGGCATCTCTTGAGTTGGTTATGTCATAGAATCATGGAAATCATTAAGATGGGAAAAGACCTCTAAGGTCATTAAGTGTCAATCCAACACCACCATGTCCCAGATTGCCATGTCTCCAGGTTTCTTGAACACCTCCAGGGATGGTGACTCCACCACCTCCCTGGGCAGCCTGTTCCAGTGACCACTGACCACTCTTGCAGGAAAGAAACTTTTCCAATATCCCATCTTAAAGCCCTGATGGTGCAACTTGAGGCCATGTCAGTACACACTAGGGAAGAGCATTGCCTGAATTAAATTGCTAGGAATACTTTGCACGTGTCTGAGATTTCTGAGGTTTTCCCTGGGATATAAATCACCCTCAGTCCTGTCTTTTCTATCATGTGCAAGGCTCCCATAGAACCACTGTCAGTTCTCCCTGCTGAGTTGCAAAGAGCTTTTCCCTGCCTTCAGTTTTCTGACTCTAAGACAGTTCTGTGGCTAAGTCCTGCCTTGGTTTTTCCTCCTTGTTTTTTTCCTCCTTGGTTTATCTCCTTTTTTCCCTCCTCCTGTTCCCTCCCTCTCCCCCATCCTGTTCCCTCCCTCCCTCCTCTCCGTTTCCTTCTCTCCCTCCCCTCTGGTTCCCTCCCTCCCTCCCTCCCCTCCGGTTCCCTCCCTCTCTCCCCTCTGGTTCCCTCCCTTCCCTCCTTTTCTCTCTCACTCTCTCCTCCTACTTTTTGTCTCTTCCCTCCCTCCCCCTCTTTCCCCCCACCCCCCTTGTTCCACCCCCATCCTCCAGTAAATCATTTTAAAAATGTGGAGCAGACAGATAATAATATCTTCAGATTTCCAGGGAGCACAGACCTATGTCCAAGCTCTTCCACTAGTCCCAGCTAGTAGAATCAACTCAATCATTCCTCTGAACTAAAAGTCTTAGCCAGGTGAAGGATTTCTGTAATTTTGTGCCCAGTTGAATCTTGAATGAGAAATTATCATTTGGAACCAGAACCTGGTAGTGTAATGATCTGAACGGGGTGAGCCTGGCTTTAAAATTCTCCTGTGTTCTCCCTCCATTGAGTGCTGATCCTCCCTCTGGCTCTGAAGGTAATTCTCTGTGTTTCCATTTCCATATAGATAAGAAAACTTCAATTTTGAATATGTGTTCACATAGCTGCATCTACATATGTGAGCAGTGTATATACATTTTAAAACATTTCAAACAAGACTTCCAATTCTGTGCAGTTTGTGCCCTCTTCTCCCATCCTTTTGATAGAGTAAAAGGTGCAAAGAAACCCTGGCATTATCTGACTGTTTCTCTAATGGTATAAGTTCAGCTGTGCTTAAATATTCTTGGTCCAAATGCTTGTTTAACCTATCCTTAAGTATATTTAGTAATGAGTAGAAAGGGACCTGGGGGTGCTGATTGACTGCTGGCTGAACACGAGCCAGCAGTGTGCCCAGGTGGCCAAGAAGGCCAGTGGCATCCTGGCCTGCATTAGGAATAGTGTGGCCAGCAGGAGCAGGGAAGTCATTGTGCCCTGTGCTCAGCACTGGTTAGGTCACACCTTGAGTCCTGTGTCCAGTTCTGGGCTCCTCAGTTTAGGAAAGATGTTGAGATGCTGGAACGTGTCCAGAGAAGGGCAACAAAGCTGGGGAGGGGTCTGGAGCACAACCCTGTGAGGAGAGGCTGAGGGAGCTGGGGTTGTTTAGCCTGGAGAAGAGGAGGCTCAGGGAGACCTTCTTGCTCTCTACAACCACCTGAAGGGAGGTTGTAGCCAGGAAGGGGTTGGGCTCTTCTCCCAGGCATCCAGCACCAGAACAAGAAGACACAATCTCAAGTTGTGCCAGGGGAGGTTTAGGCTGGAGGTGAGGAGAAAGTTCTTTACAGAGAGAGTTGTTAGCCATTGAATGTGCTGCCCAGGGAGGTGATGGATTCCCCATCCCTGGAGGTGTTCAAGAGGGGATTGGATGTGGCACTTGGTGCCATGGTTTAGTCATGGGGTCTGTGGTGACAGGTTGGACTTGATGATCTTTGAGGTCTCTTCCAGCCTTGGTGATTCTGTGATTCTGAGGAGCTGTGCCTGTCCTGGGCAGCCTGGTTTGGTCCTTCCCTGACTGGGCTTCAGGAAAATGAGTATGATTCTTGCACACCCACCCATCACAATTATTTAAGTAAAATCTTAATTGGACAGGCTCATTTTACTGAGAATTATTCAAATCATTTTCCATGCAGAAGAGCCTTTTAAGAGATTAAATATATTGGATTACAGGTGAAATATTTTCAGTTTGCCTATGCCTGGCTAAAATCCCTGCTTGCTAAGCATGGGCCTAGCAGCACTCATCAGCTGCTGGGTGCTATTTCATGTTTGTCATGCAGTGTGAAGCCAGGGGTTTGAAATCTTCTTGAAACCACCTTTCTTAGCCATCTTGTTCCTGTTTATCTCTGTGGCGAAGCAACAAATCATTTGCATGGCAAAGGACACCAAACAGCTCTGTGGGAGCATTGCAGCTGAAGGAGATGCTCAGATATGCTGAGAGACAGCTCACTAGAAAGGCACTGTCCAAATGGAAGGTGATAGCATTGATCCTTTTGCAAAGGGGATTTGTTGGAAGCCTGCTGCAGCATCTGATTCGGGGGATATACTGGCTTGTGGTACTAGCTTTTGGGCAGCCCTGGGGAAAACATACATACCTAGGATGTACACTGAATAAAATTGTAGAGGGTTCAGGGGAATGCTGATTGTTCTACTGGACTCCAGTAGCACTGACAGGGTTATTCAACACTGGAACAGGCTGCCCAGGGTGGGTGGTTGAATCCCCATGCCTGGAGACTTTTAAAAGGGCCACAAGTGTGGTACTGAGGGCCATGGTTTTGCAGCAGCCTTGGTACAGTTAGAGAAAGGTTGGGCTGGCTGATCTTAAGGGTCTTTTCCAACCAGAATGATTCTGAGATTCTATGATAAGCTCATTTTAAAAATGTGGTTTGGGTTGGGTTTTGTTTTGGGTTGGGTTTTTTTTGTGTGTTTGTTTATTTTTGGTTTTGTATATATTTGTTTTCTTTTTCCCAAGAAAGTGATTTCTTACCTTCTGATCCCGTTACTTTTGCTTTCCTTAGCAGGAGCCTAGGGATGCTTTCAGGAGGGCAAAGACAGCTGACACAGCCAGTTGTATTTTTTGACTCCCTAGACAATTTCCATAGCCCTTGAGCAGCACCTGGTTGCATGTTACATAGGTAGAGAACACAGAATTAACCAGGTTGGAAAAGACCTTTGAGATCATCAAGTCCAACCTATCACCCAACACCATCTGATCAACTAAACCATGGCACCAAGTGCCTCATCCAGGCTCTTTTTAAACACTTCCAGTGATGGTGACTCCACCACATCCCTGGGCAGCACATTCCCATGCCCAATCTGTCTTTCTGTGTAGAATTTCTTCCTAACATCCAGCCTGAACCTTCCCTGGTGCAGCTTGAGACTGTGTCCTCTTGTTCTGGTGCTGGGTGCCTGGGAGAAGAGACCAACCCCCACCTGGCTACAATCTCCCTTCAGGTTGTTGTAAAGAGCAGTAAGACCTCCCCTGAGCCTCCTCTTCTCCAGGCTGAGCAACCCCAGCTCCCTCAGCCTCACCTCATAAGGCTTGTGAGTGTCCACCATCCTCTTGGGCATCTTTATTCTGTAATAAACCCACAGATAAACAAGGAAGGAAGGCGTCCTTGTGCTTTCCAGCAGCTGCTCAGTCTGTATTGCTGACATTTTCATGAAGAAAAGCAAAATCAAGCTTTAAACCCGAAGTGGTAGGTGCTGAGGATCCCTCTAGTAGAAGTATGAGTGTGCTGCATGCTGTGGAAGGACTTTTATTGCCACAGGTTGCCTGGGAGAAGAGACCAACCCCCACCTGGCTACAACCTCCCTTTGGGTAGTTGTAGAGGGCAATAAGGTTTCCCCTGAGCCTCCTCTTCTCCAGGATAAACACCCCCAGCTCCCTCAGCTGCTCCTCACAGGGCTTTTGTAGTAGGTAGAAGCTATAGTCAGAAGAACTTGGGTTATTTTGCCTGCTAAACAAAAGGTCCAAGCAAAGACTGGGTAAAAATCGTGTAGAAACCGCTGCAGGGAGAAAACAGAACATCTGAGGTCCCACCAAAGCTGCAAGGGAAAATTGGTGCCTGTTAGTCTGCCAATTACCCTTATCGTTAATGAGTCCTGCCTTTAATAGTCTGCATTTGCAGCGATCAGCAGGACAACACTAAAACCTTCAGCAGTTTCCATGATTTCTAGCGTAACCTGCGACATTTCACCCTTTGCTAGCTCTTCTTTTGTCTCATAAAACACCCCCTGAAAGCCTCTCTCCTATCCCCTCTCCCCATCTTCGGCGGGAGGTCGGGCAGAGGCAGTGTGTGCAGCGTAACACGTGGCTCCCATTAGCGCTTTTACCTCATCGGTTCTGCTTTTATATCCCCGAGTCAGGAATTTCTCCTTAATTTTCAGATCTCTGGCTGAAGCGAGGCCAGAAGCACGCTTGCCTAGGAGAGCCATTTGGGCTTGAAGATCCATGGTACTTAGCTTAATAAGAGCTCTACTTTTCAAAGACATCCACTTTAATCTCTTTATGCTTCCCTCATTTTCCAGTACCCTTCAGCACTATTTATTTCTCTAGAGAAGGAAGGGTTCATGCTCCTCTTTCCTATGGGAATGTGCCTTTCCGTCTGAGCTGCAGGATCATAGTATCAGTCAGGGTTGGAAGGGACCACAAGGATCATCTAGTTCCAACCCCCCTGCCATGGGCAGGGACACCCTACACTAGATCAGGCTGGACAGAGCCTCATCCACCCTGGGCTTAAACACTTCTAAGGATGGGGCCTCAACCACCTCCCTGGATAACCCATTCCAGGGCTTCACCACTCTCATGGGGAAGAACTTCCTCCTCAACATCCAGCCTGAATCTCCCCACCTCCAGTTTCATTCCATTCCCCCTAGTCCTATCACTACCTGATATCCCGAGAAGTCCTTCCCCAGCCTTCTTGGAGCCCCCTTCAGATCCTGGAAGGCCACAATGAGGTCACCTCAGAGCCTTCTCTTCTCCAGACTGAACAGCCCCAACTCCTTCAGTCTGTCCTCACAGGAGAGGTGCTCCAGCCCTCTGATCATCCTTGTGGCCCTTCTCTGGACACGTTCCAGCACGTCCACATCCCTCCTGTAATAGGATGAGGGGAAAAGGCCTCAAGTTGCACCAGGGGAGGTTTAGATTGGATATTAGGAAACATTTCTGATTGGAAGAGTGGTCAGGCATTGGAACAGGCTGCCCAGGGAGTGGTGAAGGGGTTGAAAAAATGTGTAGATGAGGCACTGGGGGATGTGTTTTAACAGCCATGGTGGTGTTGGGTTGATGGTTGGACTTAATGATCTTAGAGGTCTTTTCCGACCCTAATGATTCTATATATGGTCTGTAAGCCATGCAGCAGGATGACATAAAAAGGAAGGATGCAACTTAAAAAATTTACTGTTCCAGAGACCTGTCCTGTATTATTTGCTTCTGTTCTTTTCCCTCCACCCCCAGTGTTGAGGCTCAGGACCCCTGTTTGGACATTGAGACTCTTGAACGTGTCCAGAGAAGGGCAACAAGGCTGGTGAGAGGCCTTGAGCACAAGCCCTGTGAGGAGAGGCTGAGGGAGCTGGGGTTGTTTAGCCTGGAGAAGAGGAGGCTCAGGGGAGACCTTATTGGTGTCTACAACTCCCTGAAGGGAGGTTGTAGCCAGGAGGGGGTTGGTCTCTTCTCCTAGGCAATCAGCACCAGAACAAGGGGACATAGTCTCAAGCTGTGCCAGGGGAGGTTTAGGCTGGAGGTGAGGTGAAAGTTCTTCCCAGAGAGAGTTATTAGCCATTGGAATGTGCTGCCCAAGGAGGTGGTGGAGTCACCGTTCCTGGAGGTGTTCAAGAGGGGATCGGACGTGGCACTTGGAGCCATGGTTTAGTAGTCATGAGGTGTTGGGTGACAGGTTGGACTTGATGATCTTTGAGGTCTTTTCCAGCCTTGTTGATTCTATGATTCTATGTTTCTCAGAAATGCTTTTCAGTGTTTTCCCTCCTCCCTCACCACCTTAGTGAAAGATGTTTTCTCAGCTAGGGTTTGGATCAGTGGGGTTAAGTTCTCTCTTCATGAAGGCTGATACAGAGCAGGTTGCCTTTCCATCAGGCCTGCTGCTTAGGGAACCTCTTGGGCTGGGTGCTTTAGAAGCGAAGCCTGTGTCCCACATTATATTGCATCTTACCGACAGTTTCCTCTACCCTAGAAAACTCCTGTCTCCTTATGGAAGATACTGCCAGTTTAAGGAGAGAATAATACATTTACTATAACTGTACTGAGTCTAGGAATAGTTTTGCTGTAGAGATTAAATCTTCACATCGTCTTGAAGAAAACCATCTCTTTGTCAGTCCCCGGGGATCCGATGCCTGGCCAGTGCAGCAGGAGGCGGCTCAGAGCTTAGCAGCTCAAAGTGGTGTCTTTTTTCCTTTCTTTTCCTGCAGTGGGAGAGCAGTACAATCCTTTTGTCCCAGAGTTCAGATGCTTTAGGAGATTCTGAAGGAAAAAAAATAAAACCCTGTTTTTCTTTCTCAGGCACTTGTTGGGTGAATGTGGCTTAAGGATGAGTGAAGATCACAACTGCTCAGAGCTCTGATCTACATTGAACATCTAATCTTGATACAGCCCATTACCATCTCTTGAGCTAGCAAAATTCACTCAGGGATGAATTTACTCCAAAGATCAAGCTCTTTTTTTTGTGGGGGATTAGTGCTGTTTATCACTGTGGATAGGCTGGAGCAGGCATCAGGAGAGACTTCTTGGCGGCAGTTCAGCCCTTCTGCTTTGCTGCCTGCCCAGAATGAGAAAGGATTTTGTCTGTCTCTTGGGAACAGTTCTGACTCTACATTTTAGCCCTGTCCTTCAAGGAACAAACTTATGGGGTCATGCCCTTCCTCTTTCTTGTTCATTGTGGCTCCCTGTGTAACTTCCGGCCCTTCTGGGCCAGTTTCAAGCAGGTTTGGTAGAGGACTGGAGGTTTTCAAAGAGTGAAGACGCTACGAGCGTGTGCTAGTAGAAGTAGAAGGTCACAGTAGAAGGCTGTGCTGCAAGGCAGCCCTGAATAGTTGTGTGTGGGCAGCAGCTGGCTACAGAGGCAACGTCCCCTTTCTGCTGCTGCATGACCAGAGGCACTTAATCATTCATATGCAGCATTGGACTGCTTGAACATGGTGTGGCAGCTCACTTGTCCTGTGAGAACCAAACGATCTTTCCACTTGGGTTATGAAGGGAAAATGGAAGAAGGTGCCATAGCAGCTCCTCTCAGCCCCAGCTCCCTCAGCCTGTCCTTGTAGCAGAGCTGCTCCAATGCCCTGATCGTATTCGTGGCTCTCCTCTGGACCCTTTCCATTAGGTCCATGTCCTTCCTATATTGAGGGATCCTGATCTGCACACAGTACTCCTGGTGAGGTCTCACCAGAGCAGAGCAAAGTGGCAGAATCACCTCTCTGGATCTACCAGTGGCCTTCTGGGCTGCAAGAGTGCTTTGCTTTCCTAAAACTAAATCATAAACTGACCACTTAAAAGAAACTCCTAGGTGAAGGCCATTTCTACACCCTTGCAAACAAAATATTCAAGGAGAATTAGGCACTCAAAGGCAGAACACATAGGGATGCCAAGAGCTCATAAAGAATGAAATTATTAGCCTTCTGGCTAATAGTAACCTAGTAGCCTTCTGGCTGCTTGAGAAGTTGCAGCCTGGAGCTCAAGGGTTATGAGTCATTAAAGGGTAGAGGTTGTGAGGATGGGTCTGGGCTCTTTTCATTGGTTGCCAGTGATAGGACAAGGGGCAAACTAGAACACAGGAGGTTTCACTTGAACCTAAGGAGAAAATCATTTACTCTGAGTGTGCTGGAGTACTGGATCTGGCTGCCCAGGAAGGTTGTGGAGCTTTCTTTTGTGGAGAACCCTGCTCAGATATGTTCCTGTGCAAACTGATCTAGGCAAACCTGCATTAGCAGAGAGATTGGACTAGGTCATCTCCAGAGGTCCCTTCCAACCCCCTCCATTCAGTGGTTCAATGATTCTATAGCAAAACCATGCAGAAATGTGCCCTTCTTTTGTGAAGCCCTAAAAGGAGGCTAGTAAAAGTGAATGAATAAATGTATTGGCTGGTTCTGTTGTAACTGTTTTCAGTCCTGCCTCTCCTGAGGCATCTTTTGAGCCACTTGGAAGTGACTTTTTCCCCCTCTTCTGTTTGGATGTGAATTATCATGCTTGCCAAACATTGCTTGAACGTTGCTTGAAAGTGCTGTACACCAAAGTGACATCCCAGCTGTGTGGATGAGCCCTTCTGACAGCTCAGACTGGAGGATGAAATGTTCAACCAGCACAGGGACAGACACGGAGATCCTCCCTGTCACATTGCACCTGGAAATGTTCATCTTCGAGACTCTCCCTGCGGGTGTGTTCGCTAGGCTGGGTGGCATGGGAAGGGAGCATGATGGTCTCGTGGTAAGGCCTTGCCCAAGACATTAAGAGATTACCTTTTATTGATTCTTTGGTTTGAATAGGACAGATTTCTCTGTCCTTACTGAGATGAGGTATATGGTGGTAGAGGAAGTGAGAAGTTCCTGTGCAGAAATAAGGGCTATACTTAGGAGGGAGAAGTGCACATTATGTGTGTGTGTGTGTAGCTGAGAAGTGCACATTGTGTGCGTGTGTAGCTTAGAAATGCATGTTGGGGGGTGTGTGTGTGTAGCTGTCACAACTATGGTCTTGGAATAAAGTAGCTGATGGCATTATAGGCTTGTCAGTCAAAGCTGCTGAATATGAAGTCATGTCTTGGCCTTTCTCCAGTGATTGTGCAGTCACCAGAGAGGCTTCATCTCACCAGGACCTTTGAACTGTGTTATCACCTAGAAAAGTCAGACCAGATGATCCTTGAGGTCCCTTTCAACCTGGCATCCTGCAATTCCATGAGTCTTTGCTGTGTCACAGCAGAGCCTGCTACGTCAAGACAGCTGAGGGCACTGGGACACAGATAGGTCTGTCTTGACTCTGCCGATGTCTTTGCTGTATTTTGGGACAGGTGGGGGTGTTCTGCTCAAGGTAATTTGAACCAAAATTGACACAGAATACAGAATTAACCAGGTTGGAAAAGACCTTTGAGATCATCAAGTCCAACCTATCAACCAACACCATCTAATCAACTAAACCATGGCACCAAGTGCCTCATCCAGGCTCTTTTTAAACACTTCCAGTGATGGTGACTCCACCACATCCCTGGGCAGCACATTCCCATGCCCAATCTGTCTTTCTGTGTAGAATTTCTTCCTAACATCCAGCCTGAACCTTCCCTGGTGCAGCTTGAGACTGTGTCCTCTTGTTCTGGTGCTGGGTGCCTGGGAGAAGAGACCAACCCCCACCTGGCTACAATCTCCCTTCAGGTTGTTGTAAAGAGCAGTAAGACCTCCCTGAGCCTCTTCTTCAGGCTAAGCAACCCCACCTCCCTCAGCCTCACCTCATAGGGCTTGTGAGTGTCCACCATCCCCTTGGGCATCTTTATTCTGTAATAAACCCACAGATGAGCAAAGAAGGAAGGCGTCCTTGTGCTGTCCAGCAGCTGCTCAGTCTGTATTGCTGACATTTTCATGAAGAAAAGCAAAATCAAGCTTTAAACCCGAAGTGGTAGGTGCTGAGGATCCCTCTAGTAGAAGTATGAGTGTGCTGCATGCTGTGGAAGGACTTTTATAGCTTTGGTTGATAGCCTTTCTGGCCAAGAGCTAACATTGACAGGCAGTAAAAATTCCTTGCTGATTTTGAGGGCAACATTGTGTTGGGAAGGTTAAGAAGAAGGAATCAAAATCCCAAACTGTATTTCTGTTGGAATGTGTCTGCTACAGTGGTAAACCCTCAGCTGGTGAACTCAGGAGGGTATTTTGTCTTTTGGTGTAACAAGAAGCACGAGCTAGAGTGCCCTAAGGAAACTGATGCAGCTGCATGTGCACTGTGCTGGAGCAGAAGGATCTGATTTTGATAAGGAAATAGGGGTTTGGAGGAAAAAGGTCTCTTTGTGAGAAAAATGCTGTTTTGATTTTGTTAGAGTCTGTGTCTGCAACTAAATTGATGTCTCTTCGTAAGCCAGCTGAAACTTGGCCCTGTGTCTGAAATGAAATCAGTCTCTCTTCATAAACAAGCTGAACCTTGTCCCTCCAGCTGTTTGGGGTCAGGGAGTTCACTGAGTGATCTTCTGGCCTTCTGCAGGCCAGAAAGTTTCACCTTTCTTGACTTATTCCTCTGGCTATTGCTGAGCCTGGAAATGGAAAAAGGCAGCCTGGATATCTAATCCATCCCTGTGTCACAGTCAGCTGCTCCTTGCAGCAGATTTGTTATTATTGTCCTCAGATAAAATCTGTTCAAGCCCAGCATGGTCAGAGGAACTCCATCAACTCTCAGAAGCTCCCTAGCAGGAAAGGCTGTTTAGAGGTTCCCTGTCAAAAGGAGCAGTAATAATACTCTCCATTTAGTGCCTCGAACTGTGATTTACATTGATAAGAGATTTTCTTACTGCCTCACAATCCCCAGTTGTTGAAGAGGAAAAAAAGTGTTTAAATCTGTGTCTTAGAGAATCATAGAGTTGTTTTGGCTGGAAAAGACCTCTGCAATCATGAAATTTTGTAGCTCAGGCAAAGCATTTTGTCCAGGGCAGTGCAGATCTGTGGTAGGTGTGGCAGCAGGAGTATGGTCATCATGAAGCTCTATGCATAAACTTATTGTCTCTGGCACCAGTCTGTTCTCTTGGAATCAGGGCTCTGGCATTAAAACAAGGGAATATATCTTGGTGCCTTTATTGAAACAAACAAACAGCAACACAAAATAACAAAACAAAACCAACAAGAAGCAAAAAAGACCCCAAGCCAAGCAAAAAATCCCAAACCAACAAGGGACCTGGGGCTCTTTGGTCTGGAAAGGAGAAGACTGAGAGGGGATTTAATAAATGTTTCTAAATATCTGAGGGCTGGGGGTCAGGAGGGAGGGTACAGGCTCTGCTCAGTTGGTCCCTAGGATAGGACAAGGAGCAATGGATGTAAGCTGCAGCACAGGAGGCTCCACCTCAACACAGGGGGGAACTTCTTTACTGTAAAGGTCACAGAGCACTGGAAGAGGCTGCCCGGAGAGGTTGTGGAGTCTCCTCTGGAGACTTTCAAGGCCTGTCTGGATGTGTTCCTGTGTGACCTGAGCTAAATTGTGTGGTCCTGCCCTGGCAGGGGTTTGGACTCAATGATCTCTTTGAATCATAGAATCAATAAGGTTGGAAAAGGCCTCAGAGATCATCAAGTCCAACCTGTCACCCAACACCTCCTGACTACTAAACCATGGCTCCAAGTGCTATGTCCAGTCCCGTCTTGAACACCTCCAGGGATGGGGACTCCACCACCTCCCTGGGCAGCACATTCCAATGGCTAACAACTCTCTCTCTGAAGAACTTTCTCCTCACCTCCAGCCTAAACTTCCTCTGGTGCAGCTTGAGACTGGGTCCTTTCCAACTCCTGACATCCTCTGAGCCTGTGAAAACCAACCAACCAACCAACCAACCAGAAAACCCACCAAAGCCCAAATAACAAAACCAAATCACCCATTGTTTTGTCATTGTTGTTTCTGACAAAGAGAAGATTCTCTGCTAGTTAAAGATATTACAACTCCAGGTGTCCTCTCTGATATATAATAACACGAGCATGAACTTGGCTTCCCACAATCAGCCCCAAATCACCAATATAGCTCTTTTTTTGTGCAGCTTGTGTTGAACTTTGCCTATTTCCTTCAGCTATGCAGATATAAGGAAATAATTGTGCTTGATAAAGGTCTGGGGATGCTATACTTTGAAAGATAAGAAAGCTTTGAGGGGAAATTGTTTTTAAATCCATACCATTTGTATGCTGTTCACCGCTCGTGCTGAGCAAAAATTCATTCAGCTGGCAGTTAACCAACCCTATTTTATTTTTACTCTCTGCTCAAGCTATCCTTCTCCTGGGGACATCTAACCTTATATGTAATTACCTCTCTGAGAGTAAGCAGGAGGCCTAAATAACCTTCCTAACAACCAAATGAATACACGGCTCCCTGGGACAGGTTATCAGTTGGGTTGTGGTGGCAGAGCTAACAGGAGCGGCGCACCCGAACCGTGGTAGATTTCAAGACCTCGAGTCTTTTTTGTTGCAGCACTGGGCCAAAGAACTGGAATTTGAAGTGTTTTCAGAAAATCAAATCCAAAGGCCCTGGGTTTTCAGGTTAATTCTTTTGTTTCTTTGCTAGCTTGGAAATGACAGTGAATGAATTCTAACGCCGGTGGTTGCTTTTTCCTTTTCTCTCAAGGTCTGTCCAAGTCACTTGGTCTCATTGAAGGCTATGGTGGACGTGGTAAAGGTGGGCTTCCAGCCACGCTGTCCCCTGATGAGGAGGAGAAAGCAAAAGGACCACATGAGAAATACGGCTACAACTCCTACCTCAGTGAGAAAATTTCACTGGATCGTTCCATACCAGATTATCGCCCAACCAAGTAAGTGCCACTTGCTCCGTGAGGGAGGGCAGATGTTTGGGTGTCATCCAAGAGCCAGGAGGAGTTTAGGATGGAGGTGAGGAGAAAGTTCTTCTCAGAAAAAATAGCTGGCCATTGGAATGTGCTGCCCAGGGAGGTGGTGGAGTCTCTGTCCCTGGAGGTGTTCAAAAAAGGCTTGGATGGTCCATATTGTTCTCATGCTGGACTAGGGTCTGGCCCAATGTACTTTGAAGCCAGAGGGCTTTTGCCATAAACCTGGCAGCAGGATGCTGACCCCCTGGACATGCAACCACAGCAAGTTTAGGGCCTGGAGGAGAATCAGACTTCACTGTCCCTGGAAGTGTTCCAAAAAGGCTTGGATGTGGCACTTGGAGCCATGGTTTAGTTGTCAGGAGGTGTTAGGTATTAGGTAATAGGTTGGACTTGATGATCTTTGAGGTCTTTTCCAACGTGGTTGATTCTATGATTCTAGGAGTGGTAGTTGCTTTCATGTTCTTGAGTGCTACTGTTCATTCTTCCCTCCTTACCTTTCACAGGGCCATGCTCAGTGATGAGCAGCCCATGTAACTTGGCTGAAGCTGAGATAGTTCATAAAGAATTTATCAGGGCAAAAAAGTCAATTTCTTTCCACTCCTCTCCCTCCCTTTTTATTTTCCTAAAGCAATACATGATTTTGGGTGGTAATAATGTGATCAGAAGCTCAAATCTGCTTTTGTCAGCAAAGGACTGTTGGTGTCTGTTGCCCTGTAAATGTGTGCAAAGGCTCTCCCTTCCTCCTCCCCTGTCAGCTCCTCCATGTCCCTGCAAGACCTCTGGGGCTCCCTGGCTGTCCTCCCAGTCCTCCCAGCACAGTCCTCCTCCTGGGATGCTGCTGTGGGATCTCTTGTTGATCTTTAAGCAGCCCAGAGAGGTTGCTGTGAGCGAGGGAAGTGCTTTCACCCTTTGGAGGAAGACATGAGGAAAGGCTTAAAATGTCAGTCAGAAAGAGTAACATCTGCTGAGCAGTGACACCTCTGTGCAAACACCTTTGAAAGAGAGCCCAGTGGATCAGGTAGCAATATCCTCTCTCTACTATTTTTTTTCCACAATGACCTTTTGAGAGGATGGCAATGATGATATTTACCTGCTAAGCACCATGGAAGAATAGCCTTTAAATGAGCTGCCAAATCATTTTATTAAGAGTGTGAGAAAAGACAGGCTGTGAGTTTATCTCTATGAAAAGTTCATTTTAGATAGGGCTAGCAGAATGTTCCTCAAAACAGCAAAGTGTCAATTTGTCCAGGCCTGGAGTGAAATTCCTGATAAAAAGAAAGAAAAGAATGAGCTGAGAAGAGATTGAGATTCTGAAAGATGCATGTCCAATGCCTGTGTCATTAGGACAGTGACAAAGCCATCTGCAAGCCACTGGAAATCATGCAGCAGGGGGATGCAGCTACATGTCTCCAGCATACTGGCAAATTGTTAAGGATGTGAGAGCGTGGAGAGCTTTTGTTCCCTCATTTCTCTACATGCTGCATGCATTTCAAGCAGCCACTCGGTGTTTCCAAGGCTGTCAACCGCTGACAACAGAAATATTTGGATGAGTTTTCAAGGGGATTGAGGCCCAACCTCCAATTCTGCTGGTAGGGTTGGTCCGGACGAAATGAATCGCGGGCACACATGGCACCTTTGGCTGTATGAGATGCAAATCCCACTACAATGACAAATCCTCCAAGTGAGACCTTCTCTAGCAGCTACCTGAGTCTGAGCTTCTTATTTTCATTTCTCATCCAGAACTCTGACTTCTAGCAGAGCCAGCATTACTTGGTGAGAATTAATTTGAGAAGTAATGTGGTGGGGGTTTTTTTCAGCTCTTGGAGGGGAAGAAAAGGATTAATTCTGACATTTTTAGGTTTCCATTGTATTCTTCTTCGGTGCCACTATCCATCATTTCATGGAAGGGTAGTGGAGAGGACAGGGCAGACACAGGAGTTTATTAAAGGTGCATCATTTTGGAGCTGGGCTAATGCTTTGGAGAGAATTTGTGGGCGCTGGCTGCGGACGCATAACTTAGCGTCCTCGATCTGGGTGAGAGCTTCAGGAGCGTGTTTTAGTTATTGCTTTGGGAGTTGTTTTATAGGGATCAGTTGTCTTGGTATTGTGAGAGAACAGTTGGTTTGGTTATGAAATAGGCTGGAGTTTGGAGGATTGGAGAAGTTTCAAGCTTTTTCTGCTCCTTCCTTGGAGATCCAGCCGCTATTTTGTGCTCGCAGTTTTATGGCTGATTTTATGAAGGGTTTAATACAAACCATTTAAGTCAAGTACCCTGGTCTCTGATTAAAATAGATCCAAGTCAAAAGAAATTAGCCTAAATGGCTTGGAAATTGCAGCATTATTGGGGAAAAACTGTTGAAACCCCTCCAGCTGATAAGCATTACAAAGCATGTATTAGTTATAAATATAATAGTGGAAGCCTGTTTGGTTCAGCTAAAGGCTGTTCAGTGTCTGGAATGCTGATGGACTCAGACTGCTCCTAGCAGGGGATGTTGCATATAGGCTTATCCTCTTTAGGCTTTCTTTATGGAAAGAAAAAGATTGTTGTGATCAAGTGTCACCCTCCTGAGTGCTCAGCCATGCTGGATCAGTCCTCCTCCTCTCCGTGCTTGCACAGAATCACCAAGATTGGAAGAGACCTCAGAGATCATCAAGTCCAACCTGTCACCACAGACCTCATGACTAAACCATGTGACCATGCCCAAAGTGAAGTGGGATAGGGAGATGCTCCACTCCATGATCCGTAGAATCATAGAATCAATGAGGTTGGAAGAGACCTCAAAGATCATCAAGTCCAACCTGTCACCCAACACCTCATGGCTACTAAACCATGGCACCAAGTGCCGCGTCCAATCCCCTCTTGAACACCTCCAGGGACGGTGACTCCACCACCTACCTGAAGGGTGGCTGTAGCCAGGTGGGGGTTGGTCTCTTCTCCCAGGCAACCAGCACCAGAACAAGAGGACACAGTCTCAAGCTGCACCAGGGGGAGTTTAGGCTGGAGGTGAGGAGAAAGTTCTTCACCGAGAGAGTTGTTAGCCATTGGAATGGGCTGCTCAGGGAGGTCCTCACTGAACTCTCTCCAGCAGTTCCCTGTCCCTCTTGAACTGAGAGCCCAGAACTGGACACAATTC
Source organism: Picus viridis (assembly GCA_033816785.1). Classification (NCBI taxonomy): domain Eukaryota; kingdom Metazoa; phylum Chordata; class Aves; order Piciformes; family Picidae; genus Picus; species Picus viridis. The sequence goes on from CM066598.1 coordinate 9,563,570, forward strand.
TCCAGATGTGGTCTGAGTAGGACTGTTTATTTCAGTTTATTTGAGAGATGTTTTTTTCCTTTGTTTAAAAGCCAGGGCTGCTTTCTTAGGCTTAAGTTAGAAAGTCTGCCTTGCTGTTCACCACCTGACTACCACTGGCCTTTATGCTGCACTGATTCCCAAACAAGTGCTGCTGATATTATGGATGCATGGAATAATGTGTGTGGTACTGATGGAGTGGGTCCAGAGGAGTGCCACAAAAATGATCAGGGGGTTGGACCACCTCTGCTCCGAGGATAGGCTGAGGGAGCTGGGGGTGTTCAGCCTGGAAAAGGGGAGACCTAATAGCAGCCTGGCAGTACCTGAAGGGGGCTGCAAGAAGGATGGAGAGAGACTGTTTACAAAGGCCTGCAGTGAGAGGATGAGGAGCAATGGCTTCAAACTAGAGAAGAGCAGATTGAGATTGGATATTAGGAACAAGTTCTTCACTGTGAGGGTGGTGGAACACTGCAACAGGTTGCCCAGGGAGGTGGTTGAGGCCCCATCCCTGGAGATATTCAAGGTGAAGCTCAACGAGGCCCTGGGCAACCTGAGCTAGTTGGGGATGTCCCTGCTGACTGCAGGGAGGTCAGACTGGGTGATCTTTGGAGGTCCCTTCCAGCCTGGATCGTTTTATGATAGTGCTACTAGCATATAGGAGCTGTGCCTGGGAGCCCTTCCTCTTGAGCTTATTCAGGGAGATGTTTCTGATCCTGGCTTTCTGGTGTGTAGGAGAGGTTGAGCTGTGTGTGTGTTGCAGTGTGCTTTTACAGTGGATTAAATAATGATGTTACAGTGTGGATGACCAAGAAAGCTACTCCTTTGACTAAAATAAGGGACAACTTTTCTTTTGGTGCAAGGGACCCCATTTCAAGTCTTGCTGCAGAGCAGTGTCACAAGAAGATAGATACAGGCAACACATTTCTATCTTGCTTGATTAGGTTTTTGAACCTCTCAGATGAGATTCCTGAGTGTTCTGGAAAACAATTACTGCTTCTAGATTAGAGGTGCCCAAGGTGCTGCCTGCAGACTGCAGGACCCAAATCTCCCCCCCCACCCCCCCAAAACTGAGAGATTTTCTTTGGTTTTCTGTGAAAGCTGTGAGGGACAAGGCTGAGCTGTGAGTTTTTCATTGATCAATTCACAGTGTTTTCTGCTTGCCTCTGAAGGATGGGGGAAGCTAAGAAGATGTGTTGCTTTCTTTATTGAAAGTGAAGCTTATTTACATGGGCTCCTAGGGACTTTGCTTTGCCACTAGGCTTTATGCACCTCTGCTTCATTCTGTGCTTTAATGGGAACCCCTCCTAGATGCAGCAGGAAAATAAACACGGCTATGGCAGATCAATCTGCTTGTCCATTCTTATCCAGTGCCTAATCTCCAATGGAGGAATTACCAGATGCTTCAGGTTGAAGAAATCAAATTAAGGAAACCCACAAAATAATCTGCCTGGCCTGTCTGGTGCATTCTGGCTTCCCTATTCTCTCTTTTTAATCCTATCTAATGTAAATGTGGAGCCCTCATTATCTCTTTAAAAGTCTGTTCCTTTCTGGAATCCTGCAAAGCTCTGATTCGGTGGTGTTTTATGGCATTATGGGATTAAGAAGTAGATTTAAGAAAAATAATACCCACAGTTGTTAAGACTATTGAATCATTGGGTGAAGATGACATATTCCTGCTGCTGCAAAGCTCTCAGCAGCTGTCCTCGTGCAGGCAAGCTTCAAGATATCAAAGTGAAGGGGGGAATAGTGTAAGTGATAAGCTCCTTTCACAGCTTGATGTTTCAGATATTTTGAGGGCTTCCTAGCCAGGAGATCCTATCCCTTCCTCCTACCTGCTTCGTGGGTCCTGCATATAGACCAGGCAAAGCATGGAAGGACTTTGGTGGTGTGCATCTGGGGCTTGATCTGCTTTTGTGTTCTTGCAGCATGAACATGGTGAAAGGTTTGCATTTGCTAGCTGGACCACATGTCCTCAGGGCAGTGTCCTGGGTAGAGCTGTACCATCACCTGGAGGCCATGGGTAGAGTTTGGACAGTTACATATCACTCAGTTGATTTTAATTTTTCCCAGGGGTGTGTTTGGGGGTTGAGTCAGAGTCACTGCACTCAAGTGTCTCAAGTGGCTGAATCACCATTTATTCCTGTAGCTGCCTTCCTTGGGAGCCTGGGAGCAATTGGGCCTTTTAGCACCATCTGGCTTGAGCTGAGTTTTATTAGCAGAGACTTCTGTGTAGCAGCAAGTTGAAAGACTTTCTTTGGGATGTAGTGGAAAAGAGGGGTTTAGAGAAGACTTGGGGTTGTAGAAAAGAAGGTTATAGAGAAGGCTTTGGGTTGTTCTTTGATAACTCAGTTAACTGAAGAGAAACTAAATCCATTCTTGGTTTTATTTTTATTCCCAGTGGTCTCTGTGTGTGCCCCACATAGGCTCTCAGCATGTACATACTGGGTGCTAGAACACATTCAGGGTAGAGAGAGCAAGCTGTAGTTAGAGGTACTGCTCCTTTTGGGATGTCTCCCCACCCCTGGAGAGACTCTTGCCCTCCTCTGTGGGGCTGCCTTTGGGTCTCAGCCTCCACTCTGGTTACTGGGATGTTGCCAGGCCAAATAATTGGATGTTGGTTTTATAATGGAAACCAAATACATCTTTGGAAAGTTGTCAGTGTAGGTGTGACTTAGATACATTATAGCATAGCATAGCATAGCATAGCATAGCATAGCATAGCATAGCATAGCATAGAATAAAATAGAATAGACCAGGTTGGAAGAGACCTTCGAGATCATCATGTCCAACCTATCATCCAACACCATCTAATCAACTAAACCATGGCACCAGCATTGAGACTGTCCAGGAGTGGGGGCCTTGGAGACTGTCATTCAGTCTCCTGCTTATGAGACCAGACCTGCCTTCTCTGTTGTGCTGGACCTAAGATATTCTCATCCCATGCTGGATGCTGTTTGTATCTGCTCTAAATCTTCCCCTGCAGACTCCAGGACTGCTGTGAGGCTCAGCCTCTGCCCTCTGGCTGGCTCTGATGGGGCTCAGGAAAAATTTCATGTGCTATCATGTTTGTTGCAAAGGAGAGCAAATCTCTTCCAGTGTGGAAATAACCAAAAGGCTTTGCAGGTGTCTTTGTCTCCATTTGCTCTTGTAGCAAGATACTGGAATGGGGCCTTTACCAGGGTGTATCATCACTTGGGCAGGATACTGCTCTGTGTCCTGCTTCTCACACCTGACATGACATTGGTCTTGGCCTCTCATTTCTTCTCAGAACAGAACAACACCTCATTCACACTTTGCTTGAAGCAAAAGGCTTTTTGCTTTCCTCCCCTTTTTGTTGGGCATGGCTGAGATCTGCAAATACTATTGCAGCTAGTGAGAGATCTCTTTATTGTTGGTTTTCCTCAAGCTGTTAGTAGCTGGAACGTTCCTGGAGCCGCGCATCTCTGGTATTCCACCAGTTACTGAGTCGTGTCCTGCCCTGGGGTGTTTAGCCAGGCTTGATGAAATGAATCTGAGGAGAAGGAGACAAAAACAAACTGCTTGAATTACGCTGGTGATATTTGCTGGGAAACAGAGTTTCACGACTCTCTATTTGTAGTCATTGCTGTTTATTGCAAAGAGGGAGGTCAGAAGAGCTCGCTCTCTCTCTCTCTCTCTCTCTCTTGCATGCACAATATTAGTATTTTACCTTTTGCAACAAGGTTTTGGGTTTCTCTATTTTTTCTTGCCTTTTTTTTTTTTCCCCCCAATCCTACATGCAGACAATAGCAAGGAAAAGAGGCAAGTTGTAGGCCTTTTTCTTCATCAGATAGCTGAAGGGAAAACTAGAAAGGAATCAAGATGATGTAAGAAGGCAAAAAAAAGAGGAGTCTATGGCTGTTGCAGATATGAAATTCACTTTGGATAGCGTGTGGGTGTGTGTTAAAAGATACTTTTATCTCTAGGGGAAAAAAAAACCTGCACTAGTTGTCTATCTGCTCTTCTGCTGGGTTGTTGTAGGTCTGAGCCAGCGTTGTGTGAAAAACGCTCCTGCCCTTGGCTTTTTGTAACTTCAGCCATAAAAAAAAGAGAAGGAGAAGTAATAATTTCCAATACTTGGAAAGATGCCACCTGAACATTTTCTAGGAGAGCAAGTAAAGAAATCAAGCAGTGAGTAACAAGTCCAAGTGCCGGGTGCTGCACTTCGGCCACAACAACCCCATGCAGAGCTACAGGCTGGGGTCAGAGTGGCTGAGAGCTGCCAGACAGAGAGGGACCTGGGGGTGCTGATCGACAGCTGCCTGAACATGAGCCAGCAGTGTGCCCAGGTGGCCAAGAAGGCCAATAGCATCCTGGCCTGCATTAGGAATGGTGTGGCCAGCAGGAGCAGGGAGGCCATTGTGCCCCTGTACTCTGCTTTGGTTAGGCCGCACCTTGAGTCCTGTGTCCAGTTCTGGGCCCCTCAGTTTAGGAAGGACATTGAGAGACTTGAAGGTGTCCAGAGAAGGGCAACAAGGCTGGTGAGGACAGGCTGTGGGAGCTGGGGTTGCTTAGCCTGGAGAAGAGGAGGCTCAGGGCAGACCATACTGCTCTCTACAACTCCCTGAAGGGTGGTTGTAGCCAGGAAGGGGTTGGCCTCTTCTCCCTAGCAACCAGCACCAGAACAAGAGGACACAGTCTCAAGCTGCGCCAGGGGAAGTTTAGGCTGGAGGTGAGGAGAAAGTTCTTCACCGAGAGAGTCATTCACCATTGGAATGTGCTGCCCAGGGAGGTGGTGGAGTCCCTCTCCCTGGAGGTGTTCAAGAGGGGATTGGACATGGCACTTGGTGCCATGGTCTAATCATGGGGTCTGTGGTGACAGGTTGGACTCGATGATCTTCGAGGTCTCTTCCAACCTTAGTGATACTGTGATACTGTAACAGTGCCAAAGCTCCGGCATAAGGGAAGCGTGCCTCAGAACAAGGCTCACCAAAAGGAGATCGGTGTTGTGGTTCAGAGACAGGCTGCTGGGTGTATTCTGTCCACACTTCCCATTCTGCCCTATCTGTCTGATCTCTGTGCAGCTTTAAGCATGTTGATTCTGCCAGGCTGCACAAGCTTCTGGTGCTCTCCAGAGGAGGTTCTGAGGTTGTGCCAAATCTGCCCCCTTTCTGCTCTGAAGATCACTAGGGCAGGAAGATCCTTGTAAACTCAGCTTCAGACCTGAAACACTTTGGATTTTCTCCTTCTCTGGCCTCATGAAGGCACTTCGGATCTGAAGAGCCGCCACTGCTGCCTTGTGTGTGCTATGGCCATGCCTGCCTTTGGGGAAGCCATGCACCCCATCTGCCTTTCTAGGGAAGGTGCTGCAACCTTTGGTGCCTCTTGGATGATTTGCACAAGAGGAAAAAGCTGCTTTATTGCTTCATTGCTTTTCCATCAGGGATACAACCCAGCAGGCTCTTGAATAAATACTGCTATCGATCTTTATTCCTCCATGCGTGCATGGGGTGATTGTTACTGGACTGCCAGTAATTCTTTTTCTTGAGCACTGGGTGGGTAAAGCCTCTAAAGACAGTCTTTTCCAGCTGCACTGGGTGTTAGCTGGTTATTGCTGTGTGTGTGACCTCTCAGGAGGATCCAGCTCCCCAGCACAGAGCAGCGTGCTGCCTTGCACACGATGCAGGCAGGTAGGGCTGGTGAAAAGCCGCCTTAGAACTGACTGTGTCTGACTTCCACCTGAAAAGTTTTAAGGGTTTATATTTTTGTTTCTCTTCTGTATTTAGTTAAGGGACACAGGACAGCTCTCTTTTTCCTCTCTTTTGAAGTAAAGGTCGTGGAATTGTGCTTTGTCTGGCAACTGTGTGCTGCGTATGGAGCCAGAAGTGCCTCAAAAGCCTTCGGTGCTTAGAAGTCCAGATGTCTTCTTTAAACTCGTTTGGTAAGAAAGTGCTTTTGGGAAAGTAGCTCCAGAGTTTGTGCAGTGGCTGCTCTGAGATTCTCTTCCTATCATCCTGCTGCATATTGTACTCCTGAAATGCTGTGACTGTGGCTTTAAACACACTGTACCAAACAGACTCATTTTTTTAAGTGCAATAGATTCTGCTAATTGTCAATTTTCCCTTCCAGGCTACGTTGCCTATTCTTATAAGTTTGGAACATGATGCTTCAGGGAAGTCTTCTATCTGTGAAGTGTGCTATAAAACATTTCCTAATGTAAACATAAGTATTAAATGCCTGCTTTGGCAGAGGATGGGATTAGTATAATTTAACAACTTGCTTTTGTGCTCTTCTGAACTCCAGTGTTGAAAAATACCTGTGTTATCGTAAATACTTCTGACTAAACTGTACTTAGGAAAAGAAATGAACCAAATTAAGCTTTGGATAAACTCCTTTTAAGTATGCCTTCCAAAGGAAAGCAAAGCTTGTGCTGTTTGTGCTACCAGTCTGCTTCCAATGCATTGCAGAGAGCTTCTAAATAGGTTGCCTGTTCACAGCCAAACCAGGCAGAGGTATGAGTCAAACGGTGATGTCTTGACAGCATTGGTCCTGAAGTCATTTGTTCAGTTTCCCAGCACAAGGGGTGGATGGTTTTAAGCTGTGGAAGAGCAGATTTAGACTAGATTTTAGGAAGAAGTTCTTCAGCATGAGGGTGGTGAGACTCTGGAATAGGTTGCCCAGGGAAGTTGTGGATGTCCCCTCCCTGGAGGTGTTCAAGTTCAAGATGTGGGATGAGTTCTTGAGCAACCAATTCTAGTTGAGAGGCATCTCTGTCCATGGCAGGGAGGTTGGAGTAGACTATCTCTAAGGTCCCTTCCAACCTAAGCTATTCTATGATCCACAGCAGTCTGGTGTGTTGGCTCCCTTGGCCAGTGGGTTGTTGCCTTGAGCTGCTGGTCTGGACATATGCAGCTCACTGGGAGGGGTGACCTGTGCAGGGGTGAGCTTGTCCTACAGCTGATGGCTTGATCAAAGGACAGTCAACCACAGAGCATGAATCCTTTCAAGTAATCTTAGAGTTCATTACTGATTTTTTTCACCTTCTTCCCACTGTCCCCACATTGTGGCCACTCAATAAATCCTAGACTGAGGAGATCTTAATGATCCTCTTCCTTCACAAGTGTGAACTAGCTCCTGTGCATGGGGAGAAATGGGTAAGTGGCTGTGACGCTTGGAATTGCTCTGGCTTTTATGTCCCTTAGATCTGGCTCCACCTAACAAATTTATTGCAAGCAGCTCTCAAATAAATAAATAAATAAATAAATAAATAAATAAATAAATAAATCCTGTTCTGCACATTCTGTTTTTACAACACTGTAGATAATTCCTTGGAACCTGCTGAGTGAGCACTTGCTGAGTGCATGATAAATGCCTGTCTCCCCCTAAATATTGAGATCCTAATGCATACTTTCATACCTTAATTCTAAAACATAAAGCAGCAGGCCTCTGAAAAGTTGTTGCAGGAAATAGGGAAGGTGCTTTAAAGTCAAGTTTCTTGGGGAATTGTGGGGAGTTTTAATCATCAGAAATAGCTGATGAGAATCTAGGTCTGAATCTATAAAGACTGAGCTGTAGCAGACAGCATTAAGTCTCTTCCAAGGCTCGGGTAATAGAAAATGGTTTGCTTTACCACGTGCTTGACAGGGTAGACACAATTGATTTAACATTGATAATCCCTTTTGCAAGAAGACATGTGCAACTGAATCAGCAAACTCCAAACTAAAATAAGCAATCAATGAATGGAGCATGATGAGGAAGTGGCAATATGACCAGCAGTCTGAACGCTTGCTTTCTCCTAAGCTTGTTCGTAATCTTTACAAAAGCCAAATGAAGATCAATTCGCATCCTGGCAAAGAGAACATGAATGAAGCTTGTTTGAAATCAATAGCTTTGTTTTGTGGAATTACTTGTCACCAGTTCAGAAGGATATATAAGGTTTTTCCTTTCCTGCTGAGATTTAAAGACACAAAAAAAAAGGGCAGTCTGGATCTGTAAGCAAGATCTGAGAGGCAGACAGTACATATGAGAGGATTTAAGGAAACTTGAGCAAGCTCAAACCTGCCTGGGTGTGCTCAGACACTACCTGCGTGTAGACAGCAGAAGATTGTAACATGATATATAACAGATTGTATTGCAGGCATGGTGCTTTGCAGCCCACTTGGGAATAAATCACTCAATCCAGTCAGTGCATCATTGATAGGTAAGAATTTACCTCCCAGGTTTTCAGCTGCATTAATACGAAGCATAAATTGGTTTTCCTGTGGCAAAGCAAGGCTGGGCCAGGAGGGGATGTGGGAGTAGCTACACACAGTGGACAGAAAAGAAAAGCCAAATTTAAGTTTGGCTGTGCACATGAGAGAGGATTTTAGAGTAGAATAAACCAGGTTGGAAGAGACCTTCAAGATCATCGTGTCCAACCTATCAACCAATCCAACACACCTAATCAACTAAACCATGGCATCAAGCAGCCCATCAAGTCTCCTCCTGAACACCTCCAATGATGGTGACTCCACCACCTCCCCAGGCAGCCCATTCCAATGGTCAGTCACTCTCTCTTTTCTTTTAGGTCACGTGAGAAGTATTTACTGGTTGATAGTAGGCTGAACATGAGGCAGCAGTGTGCCCCGGTGGCCAAGAAGGCCAATGACATCCTGGTCTGCATCAGGAACAGTGTGGCCAGCAGGAGCAGGGAAGTCATTCTGCCCCTGTACACTGCACTGGTTAGGCCACACCTTGAGTCCTGTGTCCAGTTCTGGGCCCCTCAATTTAGGAAAGATGTTGAGTTGCTGGAAGGTGTCCAGAGAAGGGCAACAAAGCTGGGGAGGGGTCTGGAGCACAGCCCTGTGAGGATAGGCTGAGGGAGCTGGAGTTGCTTAGCCTGGAGAAGAGGAGGCTCAGGGGAAACCTTATTGCTGTCTACAGCTACCTGAAGGGAGGTTGTAGCCAGCTGGGGGTTGGTCTCTTCTTCCAGGCAGCCAGCACCAGAACAAGAGGACACAGTCTCAAGCTGCACCAGGGGAGGTTTAGGCTGGATGTCAGGAAGAAGTTCTTCCCAGAAAGAGAGATTGGCCATTGAAATGTGCTGCCCAGGGAGGTGGTGGAGTCACCATCACTGGCGGCTGGATGAGGCACTTGGTGCCATGGTTTAGTTGATCAGATGGTGTTGGGTGATAGGTTGGAAAGCTTGCCCAGAGATGTGGTTGAGGTCCTGTCCCTGGAGATGTTGGAGATCAGACTGGATGTGGCCCTGGGCAGCCTGATGTAGTTGGAGCTGTCCCTGCTGACTGCAGGGAGGGTGGACAAGATGACCTTTGAGTCTCTTCCAACTTAATGCAATCTGTGGAGCTGTAAATGTGTCAGTGTGTGTATTCCCATAGAATATTGTGTTCAGTCTGTTCACATCAAGTACATCATAGTCAGTGCTGCCTAAAAATGCATCTACCAAGGCAGCCTGTGCTTAGAACATGAGGCTGCAGTATACATCTATCTCCTTTGGGGGCTGGCAGTTGTGGCAGGGTGAGAAAGGAGCTAGCATCAAGTGTGCCAGGCTTTAGATACTCTTGTTAGTGTCTCTTGCAGCAGCAAACCTCTAAGCAAGCCTTAAATCATATTCTCTGGGTTTAAGTAACAGTAAAAGACTTTCTAAAGTGTCTGTGCTTGCACAGCAGCTCTGTACCTGTTGTCTTTGGATCTCTGCATACAAAGGCAGGCATTGAATAGGCATAACACAAAGGATCTGATATCCAGCTGCTGGGGCATGTCTGGATTATCACTAAAAATTATAGCAGAGTAAGTTTGTTTTCATGCAGGAGGGTGTTGTATGGGTTTTGTCTGTTGGGTTTGGTGGGTTGGTTTGTTTGGTGGGTTTGTTTTTTCTTCTTTTATGCTTTTTTTCTTAATCCCTTTCCAATTCAGCTCTTTTCTGACTGGCCTAGTTGAGTTGGATCTCTCCTTAACCTGCTTGGCAGATATTTCAATGATGTTACTGTTTCACACTAAGCTAAACTGGATGAGCTTTCTCCTTGTGTCCTTGGGCTCTCGGTTGGTTAGCTTTGACTCCCAGTTTTGCCTCTCTGATATTTTGGTTTGGGAGAGGTTGAGATGGCAGCCTGTAACAACAGAAGAGCCTTAAAGGGGCAAATGCCACGACAGTGATGCTGTGGAGCTGCCTCTGTGGAACAGAGGGAAGCTGTTAGGATACTGCAGTGAGTGTTTGGCCTTTTGCATTTATCACACTAGAGAAAAGTGTTGCATGAAAAAACGGAGTACAGACACTATGGCCAGGTGTTGCCTTTCAACTCAATCACTGCTTACCTATGTTGTCTTCAAGTTTGTTAACCTCTTAGACTAGACTGGACTGGACTAGACTAGACTAGAATTAACCAGGTTGGAAGAGACCTTTGAGATCATCGAGTCCATCCTGTCATCCAACACTATCTAATCAACTAAACCATGGCACCAAGTGCCCCATCCAGTCTCTTCCTAAGCACCTCCAGTGATGGTGACTCCACCACCTCCCTGGGTCTTGATGCTTAATGTCTCTAACCACTGAGGTGGCACCAGTGTTTATGGCCAGTTCGATTGCATTCAGTTAACTACTACCTGAAACTGAAACGTGAGTAGAAAAGCAAACCCAAATTGGCCCCATCCTCTTGTTATTTGACCCTTTTGATACTGCTGGTTGGTTTGTGGTTTCCCCCAAGGAAGCAGGGACATATCTGTTGCCAAATGATGTGCTGTCTTGAATTCGGTGTGCAGCCTGCGCTGGGTGGGTGGGTGGCAGCAGAGGTGCCAGCTCTGTGCTGGTGAGGTTGTAGAGCTCTGCTTGTGTGACTTCCACCAGGCAGGAATTTGCCAGACAGAGCTGAGCAACACCCCTCTGCTGAGGCTGATCTCATTCTGACAGGGGTTAAGTAAACTTACCCAGTGATTTCTGTACATAACAGAAAAGGTTTAAAAACCTTTTCATCTTCCCAGTTCATAAAGCCGTCAGCAGAGCGGATCTGTTATTATAGAAGAGAAGAGCTGTCTCTGAAAGTCCATCCTGCCTTTTAAGTTCATCATTTTTATGCTGGCTGTTCCAGCAATGGCAGTGTTCCACCCTCCGTCCCAGGCAGCACAAGTGTTGGCCACTTTTCTTATTCATTGCCCTGAGTATCTACTGGGGATGTCAAAATGCTGAGCTCCCAGGAGATCTATGCTACTAAGATACTCCCATAGGAAGGCTGCATACCAAGGGTTTCATCTGAAATCTGGCAGGTGAGCCTTACAGCACTGACGGTTTTATACCAGCCTACCCAAGCAGAGCTGTGACCTTGCTGGTAAAGCTTGCTGGTGTGATTGCCCCCTGAAGCCACTGGCCTGGGAGGCTCTGGTGGGCCGGTGAAGGCTCATGTGAGTGGATTTCCCATCTGAATCTTCAGTCTAGGTCTGCCTGTGGTTAAGAGAGAAAAAAGGCACTTCCACCTACCCCCAAAATAGCTGCATCAGTTCCTTGTACCAGACAGCATAGAATCATAGAATGCTAGGGGTTGGAAGGGACCTCTAGAGGTGATCTAATCCAACCCCCTGCCAAACCAGGATCACCTTGGAAGGCACCTTTGGGGGTGATTTAGTCCAACTACTCTGCCAAATCAGGATCACCTTGGGCAGGCCACACAGGAGTGCATCCAGGTGGAGTTTTTAAGTTTCCAGAGAAGGAGACTCCACAACCTCTCTGGGCAACCTGCTCCAGGGCTCTGTCACAGTCACAGTACAGAAGCTTCTCGTAATGTTGAGGAGAATCCAAAAATAGCTGCATCAGTCTCTTATTCCAGACAGCAGTATGCTTATACCTCAGATAGATGGGTGGAATAAATTGTCCTTTGGCAGTGTCAGTGTCTCTTCATTGACCTCAAAGGGAGCTTTGACTCCTGCCTTAGACTTGATGTCTCCTTGATTAGCCACATCCAGTATTGTCTACATGGTCAATCACATGTGCAGTGGACACCTCCAACAGAGGATGTCAAAAGATACCCTGGTAATTTGGGTTTTCACATTACTGCCTTTCTTCCCATGATCTCTGAGCACTTACAAGCTTGTAATTGTTGAGGGTTTGGTTGCCCCCCATGCAGCAGAGTCAGCATTCCTCTGCTTGATGGCATCAGCTGGCATGGTGCCAGGCTTTCCTCACTGGAAACACAGAGTCTGCTCAGCAGTTTGGGGAGGGATGAAGTTGAAAGCAGCCCTGGCATCAGAGCCTGACAGCACAGGATCTGCACTGCACAGGGGCTCAGGCTGCTCCTCACTTTGATGCAGCAGTGCTGTAGACACCCGTTTTCAGCACCCATCCCTTCAGTCTGTGCCTCTTTGGACATTATTCAGTGTTCAATTCTGTTCAAAGGCGACTGTTTTAAAACCAACAAAGAAGTGCTCCCAGTTTTTCTCCCTGTCAGATGCTCTTTGCCTGGGATGATAGATAGGCCAACAGATTGTGGGCTTTGTTCCTGTGCCATGCTGACCTCTTGTCACCTTGGGGCTGACCACTTGGTTTCTGCATTCCTTCATTTGGGGCAGTGTTCATGTTGACTTTGAACAAGATCATGTGGTGCTCAAATCACTGATGGCTTAGTTAAGGGGAGAGCAGCCTCCTTCTTCTGCAGACTTGACAATCTGAGAGTTCCCAGCTCTGATGGGATTCTGATGGGGTTGGTCTCTTCTCCCAGGCAACCAGCACCAGAACAAGAGGACACAGACTCAGCTGCACCAGGAGAAGTTTAGGCTGGAGGTGAGGAGAAAGTTCTTCACTGAGAGAGTTGTTAGCCATTGGAATGTGCTGCCCAGGGAGGTGGAGTTGCTGTCTCCAGTCCAAAGGGGATTGGACGTGGCACTTGGTGCCATAGTCTAGTAGTCAGGAGGTGTTGGGTGACAGGTTGGACTTGATGATCCTTGAGGTCTTTTCCATCCTTGTTGATTTATGATTCTATGATTCCCATGATGTCCAGGCGTGGCCCAGAGGGAGGCATGTTCCACAAAATTTTAAAGGCATAGCCTAAAACTACCACAACCAGCTTGCAATGCAAAGGCACTGGTCATTCTGGGGAGTGCTCTGAAAGTGCAGGTGTGGAAACCAAAGGTTCAGGGCTTCCTAGGCACCCAGTGATTTATTGATAGTTCTAGATGCAAGATGATGTTTGCTCCAGCTTCCCTTTGTAAGAGCTTAGTGAAACAGTGATCTATATGATAGCAATGGGGGGAGAATTCCACTTCATGTGCAGAAATTCTGGCCAGACTGTCTATTCTGCACCCTTCAATTCAATCTCACATTGCAGGAAAGGCATTTAAAAATGTATGAGCTTATTAAGTTGAACTCTCTCTGCTGCTGGGCCACATGTTTTTTAGGCAACTCTACCAAATCCTGTAAAAGCTGTGCCCACGTAAAGGAGCACTTTCATGCCACTAACAGTGCTTTTAAGGACAGTAAGTAACAAGAATCATTTATTCTACTAATCAAAAAGGATATTTGCCTATTTAAATATTCAAACCCTCATGCCTTAAAGAAGAGTGAAATGTCAGGAAGGGGTAAGCTGATAAGCACATTAGCTGGATTTATTTGTGTGATGGCCAGCTAGGAAATGATTAATAACTGTACATTGGGAGCCAGATTGGGGAACTACAGGGTGCTCTGAATTAAAAATAAAATCTCTGTGTGTGTATCACCAAGGTTGGAAGAGACCTCAAGATCATCAAGTCCAACCTGTCACCACAGACCTCATGACTAAACCATGACACGAAGTGCCACGTCCAATCCCCTCTTGAACCCCTCCCAGGGATGGTGACTCCACCACCTCCCTGGGCAGCACATTCCAGTGGTGAATGACTCTCTCAGTAAAGAACTTTCTCCTCACCTCAAGCCTAAGCTTCCCCTGGTGCAGCTTGAGACTGTGTCCTCTCGTTCTGGTGCTGGTTGCCTGAGAGAAGAGACCTACTCCCTCCTGGCTACAACCACCTTTCAGGTAGTTGCAGAGAGCAATAAGGTCTCCCTGAGCCTCTTCTCCAGGCTAAGCAACCCCAGCTCCCTCGGCCTCTCCTCACAGGGCTTGTGCTCCAAACCCCTCACCAAGCTTTGTTGCCCTTCTCTGGACATGTTCCAGCATCTCAACATTTTTCCTTAACTGAGGGGCCCAGAACTGGACACAGGACTCAAGGTGTGGCCTAACCAGTGCTGAGTACAGGGCAGAATGACCTCCCTGCTCCTGCTGGCCACACTCTTCCTGATGCAGGCCAGGATGTCATTGGCCTTCTTGGCCACCTGGGCACACTGCAGGCTCATGTTCAGCCTACCATCAACCAGGACCCCCAGGTCCCTTTCTGCCTGGCTGCTCTCAGCCACTCTGCCCCCAGCCTGTAGCACTGCCTGGGGTTGCTGTGGCCAATGTGTAGAACCCGGCACTTGGATGTGTTCAATCTCATGCCCTTGGACTCTGCCCATCTGTCCAGCCTGGCAAGGTCTCACTGCAGAGCTCTCCTACCCTCTAACAGATCAACTCCTGCCCTCAGCTTGGTGTCATCTGCAAGCTTACTGATGATAGACTCAATCCCATCATCCAGATCATCAAAGATATTGAACAGGATGGGGCCCAGCACTGATCCCTGGGGGACACCACTGGTGCCTGGCTGCCAGCTGGCTGTGGCACCATTCACCACCCCTCTCTGGGCTCAGCCTCCAGCCAGTTCCTAACCCAGCTCAGAGTGCTGCTGTCCAAGCCAGGGGCTGCCAGCTTGGCCAGGAGTTTGCTGTGGGGGATGGTGTCAAAGGCCTTGCTGAAATCCAGGTAAACTATATCCATAGTCTGCCCCACATCCACCATGTGGGCTATAGGGATAAGCTCCATAGGATGTGGGAGCAGTATAGAACCCTAAAGACCTGGGACATTCTGCAGCCCATGGGTGTTCAAGCCCTCTCTATGCTGGTTCCTGCTGCTGGCATTTCAAAAGGACACAGAGAAGGGATGTCACCTTCATGCAGCATGGGAGGATTGTCTTGAGCAGCCCTAATAGGGCATTTCTGCAAAGATGAGTAATGGCTTAGTGTCACAGCTAATGATGATGTAGCTATTAAATAGGTACACTGGTCATCAATCAGCCTGAGCACCAATCAAGGCCAGCACAGAGGTCTTCTACTCTTGTGACCCTCTGCCACGTGGCAGCAGCACCAGTGGGTCCCGAACTCACATGTGGCCATCACCGTGTTCGTTAATTGAAGAGCACAACACAGTGCTGTGTGCTTCCAGAGATTATCTCATATGATGCTGCCCAATCTTTACCTGTGCCAGGCATTAGTCAGACTCATTAAATTGTTCCAATGGCTGCAAAGGCAGCCTGCTGTTATTTTGTTGACCTTTTCTCCTGTCTGTGTTTTTCATACTTAGATGCATCCGAAGCAGTGCAGAGCTGGGCCACCCTGCTTGTAACATGGACACTATACACAGCAGCCTTCATCCTCTGGGTTAGAGGGAAGCTTGGGGTGCTGGAGGAAGTGTGTCCTTCCCCTTACACCATGGCAAGACCCCACCCAGATATAGCTGCATTGCCTTTGGATTTCCATTGATCTTTGTGGATCTTCAGTGACTGGTTAGATGTGTGTTTATTAATAAATAGAGTAGAGCAGAATAGAGTAGAATAGAATAGAATGGAGTAGAGTAGAGTAGAGTAGAGTAGAGTAGAGTAGAGTAGAGTAGAGTAGAGTAGAATGGAATTAACCAGGTTGGAAAAGACCTTCAAGATCATCAAGTCCAATCTATCCCCCAACACCATCTAATCAACTAAACCATGGCACCAAGCACCCCATCAAGGCTCTTCCTAAACACTTCCAGTGATGGGGACTCCACCAGCTCCCTGGGCAGCACATCCCAATGGCCAATCTCTCTTTCTATGAATGACTTCTACCTAACATCCAGCCTAAATCTCCCCTGGTGCAGTCTGAGACTATGTCCTCTATGGAGCTTGGAGGAGGAGGATGGTTGTCCTCTCCTCAGGCTCTCTCTCTGGCTTAGGCACTGTGGTCTTGCCCCCTGTGTGTTGCTTTTCCCCACGCACCACAGGGCATGTTTCATCACTTCCTTTAAGGTTATGTTTTTCATGGCGTTTCTTGCCTTTCTGTTGGGTTTCACTTGCCTTTATGATGGCATCTCAGACAGTCAGGAACCAAGGTGAATGTGGAGCTGGAAGTGAGCTTTGCAGGAGGGTTGGTGCTGGTGGAGATGAACTGTGGGGCATTCATTTCCAGACCAAAGAATGAATGGACAAGTCTGCAGGCAGAACCTCCGAGTATGCTCCAGACAGTGCCTTGGGGAGCGCTGAGGTGGCACCAGCCTGGAGGAAGACAGCTTGTGGCAAAATGTTGTGTCTGGGGTTCCGTACAATGCAAAAATATGTCTCAAAACAGATGGTGAGATTGTTTTACCCAAGTGTGTTAAGACACAATGAGGGTAGATTTTTCTCTGCCTTGCTTAAAGCAGTGATTGAAAACACCATCACTGTTCTCAGTCATAGAATCATAGAATCAACAAGGTTGGAAAAGACCTCAAAGATCATCAAGTCCAACCTGCCACCCAACACCTCATGACTACTAAACCATGGCACCAAGTGCCACATCCTATCCCCTCTTGAACATCTCCAGGGATGGGGACTCCACCACCTCCCTGGGCAGCACATTCCAATGGCTAACAACTCTCTCTGGGAAGCACTTTCTTCTCACCTCCAGCTTAAACTTCCCCTGGCGCATCTTGAGACTGTGTCCTCTTGTGCTGGTTGCCTGGAAGAAGAGACCAACCCCCACCTGGCTACAGCCTCCCCTCAGGTAGTTCTAGAGAGCAATGAGGTCTCCCCTGAGCCTCCTCTCCTCCAGGCTAAGCAACCCCAGCGCCCTCAGCCTCTCCTTGTGCTCAAGGCCTCTCCCCAGCCTTGTTGCCCTTCTCTGGACACGTTCAAGAGTCTCGATGTCCTTCCTAAACTGAGGGTCCCAGAACTAGACACAGGACTCAAGGTGTGGCCTAACCAGTGCTGAGTACAGGGCACAATGACTTTCCTGCTCCTTCTGGCCACACTATTCTTGATGCAGGCCAGGATGCCTGCAGTATGCAGCAGCAGATATTTTTCCTTTGGCAGTGTTTTCCCAATACCTCTTTACCACCTGATACTCCTTCCAGTTCATCTTTCTCTGGATCTGGGCAAACAACCAGGGCTATAAGCTGGCTAATAGGCATTAGGGAAAACTTATTAGAAATATGTAGTCAGAAAAATCAGGTTATTGATGGATCACAAGAAAGCTGGTGAGGGACTTTTTAGGCTGTCAGGTAATGATAGGACTAGGGGGAATGGATAAAAAATCAAAATAGAAGTTCTTCAGCATGAGGATGGTGAGACACTGGAACAAGTGACAGAAGCCTCATCCCTGGAGGTTTTTGAGACCAAGGTGGATGTGGCTCTAAGCAACCTGGGCTAGTGTGAGGTGTCCCAGTCCATGGTAGGGGGATTGGAACTGCATGATCCTTGAGGTCCCTTCCAACCCTGACAATTCTATGATTTTCAGCCAGCCTGTGGAAGCCTGTTTTTTGTCTGGATCCAAGTGCTACCTTTAAAAGACTGGGCATGTCTGGAGGGACCTTTAAAACTCCTCTAGTTCAACCCCTCTGCAGTCAGCAGGGACATCTCCGACTAGAGCAGATTGCTCAGAGCCCCATCAAACTTGACCTCGAACATGTCAACGGATGGGGTCTCCACCACCTCCTTGGGCAACCTGTTGCGGTGTTTCATCACCCTCAGAGCAAAGAACTTGTTCCTAATATCCAATGCTGTCACTTATTTCTTTTCAGAGTATGAGATAATGATCCTGATGTCCATGGTTATGGACTTTGAAAGAATGAACTGCATTATTTTCCCTTCCACTAAAGTGTTTCTTCCCCTGAAAGGTGCTACCTGACAGCGCCTGTCATCCGTAGGAGAAGATGCACCATGCACGCAGTTTGTCAGGTCACACTATCAGTGTTAAAGTCCACTGTCAGCTCTGTGCAAGCATGGTTTGATCTGGAGCTGAAGGATCAGACAAGTGGAACATTCCATGCTGCAGGTTGTTCATAAGCTGCACTGATTAGTGGCTTGTATTGGGGTAGTGAAGGTGTAGAATCCATCTAAAGCAATAAATGTTTATAAATGTCTGAGGGCTGGGGGTCAGGAGGGAGGGGACAGGCTCTGCTCAGCTGCACCCTGGGATCGGACAAGGGGCAATGGATATAAACTCCAGCACAGGAGGTTCCACCTCAGCGTGAGGAGGAACTTCTTCACTGTGAGTGTCCCAGGGCACTGGAGCAGGCTGCCAGAGCGGTTGTGGAGTCTCCTTCTCTGCAGACTTTCAAGACCCATCTGGACACATTCCTGTGTGATCTATGGGGTCCTGCTGGTCCTGCTCTGGTAGGGGAGTTGGACTTGATGATCTTTGGAGGTCTCTTCCAACCCCTAACATCCTGTGAGCCTGTGAACTGACTTTGGCTCTCAGTTGCCTGATGGCGGATGGTGTGATTCGGGATGGTTGATGGGCCAAGCTTTGGTCCCCAGAAGACAACTGATAGGTATTAATCGAGTAACAGAGGGGATGGTGTTAAATCACTGAGCAGGAAGAAGTGGTTTTTAAACGCTGCTTGCCATTTTGTGGCCTCTCTCTGTGCTCCAGGAGTGCTTGCTGCGATTCAGGGTTATTTTTCTGCTGTGGGATCACGCAGCAGTGAGTGATATGATATGATGTGATATCCCTTTTCTGTTACTGAGACAGCCAATAAACATCCTAATCTCACTTGCTGCGCCGAAGAGCAGATTTACAGCTGGGTGGTGAGCATAAAACAAATGGTTGGAGGGTTCAAAGGCAGACTCCTGCAGCAGACAAGTAGATGTCATAGCATAACTTGATTTATTTATTTAACTTGGAGGGGGGAGGGGGAGCTGTTGAAATTGGCTGCCTTGATTAATACAGCCTGATGTATGCCAAGCTGTTCAGCAGGAACTCAGCCATATTTCTCCTTCCCCCCATCTCCCCTTCTCAGCCTTTGTTGGTTTCTGAATGGCTCCTTGCATAAAGCAGGAACTGCAAAAAATTCACAGTAAAAATATGTCCCCCATAAATGTATTTTATTTCCTGTGCTTCCTGGCATGTTCTTTTGATCACAGACTTGGGCTTCATGTAGAATAAAGATCTTGCAGCCAAGAAAGGTGACAGTGGCCACAGTCCAGCAGTCGTCCCTACACCAGTCCGCCTCCCTGGTAACCCTGTGGGTTGGGTGAGGAGGACGCTGGGAGTTGGCCCATGGACGTACTGGGCTGAGGTTTAAGGTCATAGAATGAGAGGATCGTGATGGGTCCGGTGTTTGTGAGCTGTTTGTCAGTTTGAAGTGAAAAAAGATGCGTCACAAGGTGAGACCAAGAGACCTGGGTGCTTTTGCCTGGAAAAGAGCACCTGAGAGGGGATCTCAGCAATGCTGATCAATACCTGAAGGGTGGAGGTCGTGAGGGTGAGGCTGGGCTCTTTTCAGTGATGCCCAGTGATTGAGCAAGGGACAGTAGGTACAAACTAGAACACAGAAGGTTTCACTTGGACTAAAGGAAAAACTTATTTACTTGGAGGTGACAGCCTAGACTGCCCAGGGAGGTGGTTGAGTGGTGTTCTCTGAAGAGATTCCAAACCCACATTGTGGTCTTGGGCAACCTGCTATGGATGACCTGCTGTAGCAGGGGGTTAGACTGGGGGACAACGAGGCTGGTGAGAGGCCTTGAGCACAAGCCCTATGAGGAGAGGCTGAGGGAGCTGGGGGTGTTTAGCCTGGAGAAGAGGAGGCTCAGGGGAGACCTTCTTGTTCTCTACAACTCCCTGAAGGGAGATTGTAGCCAGGAGGGGGCTGGTCTCTTCTCCCAGGCAACCTGTGACAGAAGGAGAGGACAGAGTCTTAAGCTGTGCCAGGGGAAGTTTAGGCTGGAGGTGGGGAGGAAGTTCTTCCCAGAGAGAGTTGTTAGCCATTGGAATGTGCTGCCCAGGGAGGTGGTGGAGTCCCCATCCCTGGAGGTGTTCAAGAGGGGATTGGACGTGGCACTTGGTGCCATGGTTTAGTAGTCATGAGGTGTTGGGTGACAGGTTGGACTTGATGATCCTTGAGGTCTTTTCCAACTTTATTGATTCTGTGATTCTAAATGACCTCCAGAGGTCCCTTCCAACCCCTACCATGGTGGGATTCTGTGATTCTGTGTTTGAGCCTCGGACTGAGGATGGAGTAAACCTCCTTTGTCCCCTGTTTAGGTACAAGTTACACTTCTCAATGAGAGCTCAGCAAGGTCTTTAAATTAAAGCCAGTGCTGTATGTTAGGAACTATCCCAGGCCTCTGAAAACTCAGGGTTTTGTGAGCATGATTTAACAGGGTGTAGTCAAGCATGATTTAATGGGAGATAAAATGCCTCTTGCTCTGATATCCCATTGATCTAAACGAGAGACAAAACTATAAAGGGTCTGTTTCTTTTTTGCTATTGATTCATGATATTTGGGTATAAATCCTGCAAGTAGGTGCTAGCCTGCATTTAACTGAACAGAGCAGGATTTAGTGGGGAAAATGTCACTGTGTAACCTGCACTAATGAGTTTACAGGTGTTGGCAGGCAAGTAGCATTCTGTGCTGTACCAGCTGAGTGTTTCTCATCTAGCAAAGAGGGGGATTGTGAGGGATCAACTCCATTCTGCTTCAGTTTGCTCCAGTCAGAAGTATTTTCAGATGTAGAAGGCCAGATATTGCCCTTTTGTAGACTGGCACAGTGCCTGTGTTGTGCAGCTCTGCCCCGGTGCCATCTGCAGATGGGCTCTTGGCTGCTGAGCACCTGATACATGGGAGGAATAGTTTCTGAAAGGACTTTTTGGTAATAATGGCAAGCTGAAAGTGAACAAATTTACATCTAAAATGAGGTGCTGGTCTTTAACCCTGTGAGTGATTTATCACTGATTGACCCTGTGGGTGATTAATCACTGACACCAACAGGAGTCTACTGTGGTGGTCTTTCCATTCTATTTCATTTGAAGGCTTTCAGATGTATGGAGAGTTCCCTTGGAAATCCAGCTTACTGGACCAAGACTTAACTTGTGGGCAGCCCAGATACACTGTGAGCTGAACACTGGGAATGGAACATGAAATTCTTCTCCTAGAAGAGCTAAGAAGTTGTGAATCCATTAAGAAGTGGATTTCCTTTGGTGTCAGTTCAGGTTCTGGAAAAGCTTGGCAAAAATCTCAGGTTTATTCTTAAGGTCTTTTGCCTCCTGTGTGCTGCTTTGCCTTCAGCAAAGCTTCCCCTGAGAACCTTCTCCACTATCACATTTACCTCATTAATTGGTAATCCCCAAAGAGACCAGCCCACAATCTGGTTGAGAGCTACAGCTCTGCTAGAATCCCATTCTGGCCCAGTGCATCCCCTTTTGGATAATTACTGAGTTGAGAATCCTAAGCTGAGAGGTATTTTGGCCTGGGGTCTGAATTTTTAAGGTCCTGGGATCTGAATTTTAAGGTACTGTCTGATAAGTAGCCAAAGCCTGGGATCTGAATTTTTAAGGTACTGACTGACACGCAGCCAAAGCTTTCTCCTCTGAGGATGATAACTGTGAACAGAGGGGAAAGATGTGTCTCAAGTGTGGTTTGATAGCACATGCATTGCTTGGAACTCCTTCCCAAGCCCCTTGTCACTGCTCCTGCTGTGCTCTGGGTTGGTGCTGGCTTTTCTGTGCTCTGGGTTGCACTCAAAACACTGAAGGCAGCAGATATTTCACATCATCTTCCTACCTTACACAGAAAATGCAGCCTTTTAGGGTTGGAAAGGTGGTGTGCTTTGGAATATGGGAGGGTGGAGGTGAAGCATGGAGCTCTGTAAGGGAGTGATGGGCAACCCGACAGCCTCACTTGCCTGCTGCTGGCAGGAGCCAGCAAGGTCCTGCCCCAGTGACCCACTGCCAGACAGTAAATCCTCCCCAAATTGCTGTCTGAAATGTTTCCAGGAATAAACCACTCAAACCTCTGTTCCTCTGCATGTAAATTGTCTGAAGGATAGGGCTGAACCACAGAGTCCAGATCAGTCCCTTTTTTATTTAAAATGGTTAGAAGGGGAAAAAAAACCCCAACGCCCAAGCCACCAGACAGCCACCACCTCACCACTTCTCATGGCACATACTCATTCTTCCTGCTGTTTCTAACTAGTTCTTCACTGGACCTTCTAATTAGGTTTGAACTCGAGCAGTTTTTTTCTCATTTCCCCCTCCTTAGCCCCAGGAGGGCCCTGAAACCCCAGGTGGCTTCCTGCACACAGGCACAAAGGCTTGTTGACCCATCAGCTTGTCAATAACAAACCACTGTGGTGGAGCCTGGAGGGCTGAAGTCTGATAGCACGTGGCTGTGGGGAGAGAACATCACTCAACCCAGCTGCTTTTTGCACCAGCAGCTTGAAGGGAGCCCATGTGAGGAACACTGACAAGCTTGATGTTAATTTGGTTTTAACTTGCTGTCTTCCCTTGCCGTGGTTGAAACCAAAGCCACTGGAGAGCACCACGGGGTTTATGCGAAGCCTTTGCCTCCCCCCCGCCTGCCTTTGGAGAATTGCAGCTTTGTGCATATGAACAATGTGGGTATTTGACATGCTCCCTCGTTCCCCCGGACTTATCTCTTCTCCCTGTATCTTTGTTTGCCTGTCCTCAGCAATCGGGGAAGGAGAACCATGATAAGAGCGGTGCAGGGCGAATGCGAATGAGCAGGAGATGAACCTCAGAGGGCTCGGTTTGGATTTTCCTCTGAACCTCTTTGATCACAAACTGAGCTCTTTATCCCCTTGAAGAGTGCCCCCAGGGAAAAGCTGCCCAGAGGTGTGCAATGATTAAAAGGAAATAGTCTTGCTCCTGTGACCACCTTCTCTTCAGCTTAACAGGTATTGACACATATCAAACCCAGGTTTTTAATCTTGGAGTCAGTCTAGTTTGACTTTCCTGGCAGGATTTCAGGGCAAGTTGTCACTTTGCCCCGTCACGACTGCTCATTCATTCTAAAGAGGCATCTTCCCTTTGGGTGATTTTGGGTTATTTTCAGCCTTGGGTGTGTTCCCTTTTGCAGGCAGCTTGGCTTGCTTTAGGAGAAGCAATAGTTAAATGGAGAAGTAGAACCTTGTTTTCATCCAGCATACTTGTTTAACTAAAGAAGATGCATAAAGAACTGTATTTCTGTGAAAACCTTTGTCTCCCAAGTCTCATTTTGGAGTCAGAAGAATGCCTGCTGTTGCCTAAGAAACACCCAGTACAATTAAATACCAAGTCATTGTTGGGCAGTCAATGAGCTTGAAGGGACTGGGATGTTGTTTGGTCTTTCTTTGCTTATCTGGGCAGGATTTCCTCGGTAAAGGCTCATTGTGTTCTGTGAACGCTGCTAATGTTGCATGTCTAATCCGTCATGAATGCAGAGAGGAGCAGGGAGCCTCATTTTCTTCTTCCCCCCTCACATGTTTATTGTAGGGGAGGCTGGAGGGATTGCTTAAGTTGTTTGAAGCAGTTAAAAATTGCCTGTTTGGTTCTGCTCAGACTGTCTTCAGACAGTCCTTCTCTGGGAGAAAAGGAAGCTGAGGGGAGACCTTTTTGCTCTCCACAACTCCCTGAGAGGAGGTCGTAATGAAGTCGGGGTTGGTCTCTTTTCCCTAGTATCAAGTGGCCTCGAGTTGTACCAGGAGAGGTTTAGGTTGGATAGAAGGAAAAAAAATTCTTTCCTGCAAGAGTGGTCAAGCATTGGAACAGGCTACCCAGGGAGGTGGTGGAGTCACCATCCCTGGAGGTGTTCAAGAAATGTGTGGACCTGGCACTATGGTGCCGTGGTGTTCTTAGGTTGATGGTTGGACTTCATGATCTTGGAGGTCTTTTCTAACTGAAATAACTTCATGATTCTAAGATTAGACTTCTAAGTCTCAAGAGGAGTGGCTGAGAGAACTGGAGCTGATTAGTCTGGAGAAAAGGAGGCTGAGGGGAGATCTTCTTGCTCTCTTCAATTACCTGAAAGGAGGTTGTTGAGAGGTGGGTGTTGGTCTTTTCTCCCTGGTAACAAATGACAGGACAGGAAGAGACGACATCGAGTTGCATCAAGGAAGGTTTAGGTTGGGAATTAGGAAAATCATCTGTACCAAAAGGTTCTCAAAGATGACCAGGCCACCCAGGGATGTGGTTGAATCCCCATCCATGGATGTATTTAAAAGCTTTTTAGACAGGGTGCTGAACAATATGGTGTGGTAGTGGCCTTGATGAAGTTAGATAATGGTTGGGCTCCATGATCATAGAAGTCTTTTCCAACCGTAGTGATTCTGTGATGAAAACAACATCTGTATCTCACTGGGAATGATGTGTGCTCCTTGGAAAGCTGTGTGTTACCTGGAAGATCTCTTCCACTTAGAGCTCCCATAGTTCTGCTCTATGGGTGCCCTTGGTCTCGAGGTCTCTTGTACCAATGTAACGTGGACTTGTCCGGGGTGGAGCTGGCTGGTAGGTGACCTGAGGACTCCTTCCACTTCCACTCTGATGCACAGAAACGTGTCTAAGCAGATACCCAGCCACAAAACCAGCTTGAGATAAGCAATTACCTCTGAAGCCCAGAGAGATAGTCACAACTTTTTGTTTTTAATGTATCCTGGATGGGAAGTACAGACAGCAGTTCATGGCTGTGCTCCTGGCTACTTCAGAGACAGGAATCTGCTCAGCAGTATCTGCAAGGAGTGCTAAAGCCTTTATCAAGACTATTTAACCAAAGGTCATTTCCCCTCCCAGGAAGGGGAGCAAACAGGAAGAAAATTCACAAGTGCCATTTCAGAGGCTGAGCACCTACTGATCTCAAACCACAACAGGCACGTGGAGCTTCACTTCCAATGGCAAAGCCACTTTCTCTTCTGGAAGCTGAATAGAATAGAATAGAATAGAATAGAATAGAATAGAATAGAATAGAATAGAATAGAATAGAATAGAATAGAATAGAATTACCAAGGTTGGAAGAGACCTCGAAGATCATTGAGTCCAACCTGTAACCACAACCTCACAACTAGACCATGGCACCAAGTGCCACATCCAGTCCCCTCTTGAACGTCTCCAGGGACGGAGACTCAACCACCTCCCCGGGCAGCACATTCCAATGATGAATCACTCTCTTGGTGAAGAACTTTCTCCTCACCCCGAGCCTAAACTTCCCCTGGTGCAGCTTGCCCACAGACATACGGACACAGACACACCACCCACGCCACCACAACCTCAGTTCAGGGAACTGTGTGCTTGCAGCTTGTCCTCAGTGCTCTCCGAGCTCAGAGGACACTCTGTCACTCTCTCTTCTAGACAGCACTGTGGACACCAGGTGCAGGTAGATGCAACACATGGTTGTGTGAAGCTGTGAGGTGTCAGCCCTGGGCTTGCACTGTATTTGTTGTGAGCCTGACTTCAAGCTCTGCAGTGCCCTCTCTTAACCCCATCTCTCTCTCTCTCTCTCTGCTTTTTGTGCTGCAGGTGCAAAGAGTTGAAATACAGCAAGGACCTACCCCAGATCTCCATCATCTTCATCTTCGTGAACGAAGCGCTCTCCGTTATCCTGCGGTCGGTGCACAGCGCTGTTAATCACACCCGGCTCACCTCCTGAAAGAGATTATCCTTGTGGATGACAACAGTGATGAAGGTAAGCAAGGCTGGGATCTCTGATCTCCAAAGCACCAGCAGGGTGTTTAATTTCACAGGATCACAGGGTTGGAAGGGACCTCTGAAGGTCATTGACTCCAACCCCTTGCCAGAGCGGGACCATAGAATCCAGCGCAGGTCACACAGGAACACATCCAGATAGGTCTTGAAAGTCTCCAGACAAGGAGATTTCTTTGAATCTTGTGGAGGAGTTGTGCTTCTTTGGGAGCAGTGATGCTGCTGAGAGGACCATTGTGTGAGGTGGCACTCCAGCTTTCTCCTGCTTCTGTAGCAAAAGAAGAAATAGGATCAAACTGAAGTCAAAATCTGAGATAATTATTGATTGAAAGTGTAGCTGAAAGCTAGAAAGCTAAAGGCAACCAGGAGGGCATCTTACCTTTCTCTTCATGGTAGCATCCAGAAGGTCTGTTTTCAGGTGCATCCTTGTTTCTAATAGCACTTTGGTTGATGCTCTAAATATTTACCATGGAGATGAGGGACCAAGAGGCTGCAGCCTAGTGAGCTTAGTCTGCTTTGGCCTTGTGCAGTGATGTTAGATGAGAGGTTTTCTCTCTGTGTGCCTCAGTTTCCCTATCTGTAAAATAATGTCCCAGGCTTTATAAATGGCTGGGACCCTGCAGAGGCCCTCCTTCCTCTAATATTATGTTTTTGATATGAGAAAGATAAGTAAAGAGGAAGAAGAGGAAACAAACACACCCAACTTGCTCAAGTCAGGCCACAACTCGTGAAGGGGTATGTTAGGTTTCTCCCATTACACACATGTTGTTTGGTTCAGCCTGCTCCCAGTCACTGTTGCAATACTTTTCCTTCTGCCTTTTGCTTCCACAGAGCCACAGGAGGTGGTTTCATCTGGAAGCATTTTCAGGCTTGGATTCTTCCAAGATTATTCCCCCCCCCAATATAGAATCATGGAATTGGTTTCATTTGGAAAAGGCCTCTCAGTCATTCAATCCAACCATCAGCCTAAGACCACCACAGCTATTAAACCATGTCCCCAAGTGCACATTTCTTGAACACCTCCAGGGATGGTGACTCCACCACCTCTCTGGGCAGCCTGTTCCAATGCCTGACCACTCTTTCGGTGAAGAAATGTTTCCTGATACACAGCTGGATAACGAAATTAAGGGTAGTTAAAAACCTCCAAGAAGAACAGCAAATAGTTAAGTGACTTCACTGCCTGCCTTCTTGATTTGCACTGCATGTTTTTAATATTATGTTAAAAAAAATGAAGGACATGTGCTGTGATCAGAAGAGGAGAACAAGAAGAGTGCAGGACGTGGAGAGCTCATTTGCAGAGGGAGCTTGAGAGGTTGCTCGTCTGTCTGCAGTGAGATGAGATGGTGTACAGCGAGCTACTCAAGCCTGTAAAAATAGGCTCTCAAATACCACAGTAATGAGCACCATAGAAAGCTGATGAATTATAATTACCAGTAAAAAAAAAACCATCCAGGGCAGCTCCTCAGCTGATGGAAATCGCAGCAGCTTGAGTGCAAAACCTAGGATGATGTGCACCAGTGAAGCCGTGGGATTTCAGAGCTGGAACTGTGTGGCTAGTCAAGAGAAAGTGCAGGTGATGTAGCACTGCAGTAGTTAGAGGGCTCAAAATACCCCAATGTGATCCTGCTTCTCCCAGTTTTACCATCTCAATGGGGTGAAGAGATGAACACTCTTCAAAAGAGAAGCCCTTGGCAATAATTATTGAGCTTCTTTACCCATTGCTGTGCACAAAGAAATGTGTTTCTAAACAACCTCCACCCATCATTCAGTGTGCAGCACTGAGCCTAATATTGAATCAAGTGCTCTGGAGAGGCACAGGACAATGAGACAAATCCTTTTGAAGAGTGTCACCACACACCCCCAACAAGCTGAGACTGCAGCTGGCAGTAAGGATGCAGAATGAAATCTCTTTATCCCCTGCTGAGATTGCAAGGCACCATCCACCTGGTGGTATGCTAACACTAGACCAGTGCTGGTGGGGTCTGGATGATGGCAGTGTGTTGACAGGGCAGTGAGACAGGTGGCCCAAGCTGGTAGCATGGCCAAACACTTCCAGCTCTTTGTGCTATTTTTGCAGGCTGATCAAGCTGCTTGGGTTGTGTTGGGAGTGTCCTGTAGCACCCACCTAGCCAGGGAAGCTGGTCGTAGAATGATATTGTCCCCCAGTACATCTCTGCCTCTTCTCAATTCCTCCAGGGATGGGGATACAACCACTGTCCCGGCAGCCTGTTCCAGTGAAGAAGTTCATCTAATCTCCATGCTAAGCCTCCCGCCTCCCCTGATGCAACTTGGGGCCATCTCCTCTTGTCCTAACCATTGTGACTTGTGAAAAGAGACCCAAGACCCACCTCTCTCCGACCTCCTTTTTATGTAGTTGTAGGCACACAGAAGGTCTCCCCTTAGCCTTCTTTTCTCCATGATAAACAACCTCAGTTCCCTCAGCATCTCCTCACCAGCCCTGTGCTCCAAGCCCTTCATCATCTTTCTTGCTCTTCTCTGGACCTGCTGCAGTACCTCAGTGTAGTTCTTGAAGTTAGGGGCCCAAAACTGAACCCAATACTCAAGGTGTGGCCTCAGCAGTGCTGAGTACAGGGGAACAATTACTTCCCTGGTCCTGCGTGTCACACTATTGCTGGTCCAGGCTGTTGGTTTTCTTGTCCACCTTGGCATACACTGGGTCATACTCAGCTGGCTGTCGATCAAGACCCCCAGGTCTTTCTCTACTGGGGAGCTTTCCAGTCGCTCTTCCTGAAGCCTGTAGCCAGGAGATAACTTTAAATGGAGGGAAAAATTCACATATCATGTGCTGGAGGTGGAAAAATTCCCCTCTCCTTGCATACCTAGGCAATATGCACTCCACATCCCACCAAGAGGATGCACAGATTGCATCAGGATGTGAACATCCAGGGTCTCTAGTGATGGGCCAGGGTTGTGCTGAGGGACTGTAGCACACCTGAACACAGCTTTGCCCTCAGAAACCTTGTGATGGAATTATGCAAGGAGAGTGGGTGCAGGGAGCGAAGTGATGCTAATAGCTGGTGGAGTTAGTTAGTAATGTCAGTATTATGCTGTTGAGTCTTTGTAGGCATCGTGACAAATGAGATTCTTAAGGAGGGATTTGAAGGAAGATAATGAGGTAACTTGGCAGCTGTTTATGGAGAGCTCCTCCCAAGCGTGTAATAAGCCAGTTTTCTCATGTAAAAGAAATGATGCAAACCAGAACACATCTCTGGGCCCCATGCATTCCCTCTCTGCATTATCAAGGAGCTTCAATGACAGGAAAGAATTATTAATGGCAATAACGTTGTCATGTAGTTCCCGCTAATGGTAGGAAATAATTGTGAGCAGCAATAGCAACATCGTAGTGCTGATGCTTTGGATATTACAAAGTCGTTGTAATATATAGATTTGGCTGCAACAGGAAAATAATTACAGGAAAACAGTTTCTCATGAGCTCTAACACTTGGAGACGAATCCTGGAGGATCAAGCGCCAGTGTCGAGCAGAGGACGGGGATGGGTGGCTGCAGCTTTGGTGGCTGTGATTGAACAAGAGGAGGAGTGACTTTAACCTCTCTGTGTGGCCTTCCAGTATCTGAAGGGGGCCTACAAGAAGGCTGGGGAGGGACTTCTTAGGATATCAGGTAGTGATAGGATTAGGGGTAATGGAATGAAGTTGGAGGTGGGGAGATTCAGGCTGGACGTGAAGAAGAAGTTCTTCCCCATGAGAGTGGCTTCTCCCAGGCAGCCAGCACCAGAACAAGAGGACACAATCTCAGGCTGCGCCAGGGGAGATTTGGGCTGGATGTTAGGAAGAAGTTCTATGCAGAGAGAGTGATTGCCCATTGGAATCGGCTACCTGTGGAGGTGGTGGCATCACCTTCATTGGAGGTGTTCAGGAGGAGACTTGCTGGGGTGCTTGGTGCCATGGTTTGGTTGATTAGGTGGGTTGGATTGGTTGGTGGGTTGGACGCGATGATCTTGAAGGTCTCTTTCAACCCGGTGTATTGTATTGTATTATTGTATTGGTGAAGCCCTGGAATGGGTTGTCCAGGGAGGTGGTTGAGGCCCCATCCCTGGAGGTGTTTAAGCCCAGGCTGGATGAGGCTCTGGCCAGCCTGATCTAGTGTGGGGTGTCCCTGCCCATGGCAGGGGGCTGGAACTAGACGATCCTTGTGGTCCCTTCCAACCCTGATTGATTCTATGATTCTATGTGGGTTTGAGGGACAATTTCTGTGGGTGTGTGGCTTGTCACAGTGAGCAAAAACCTGTGGGGGCTCAGGTTCATATACCTGAAAGAAATTGACCTTCAGAGAGCAGTGGCTCAAAGCCAATAGCTGTGTTGTGTCCTGGTGGGTTACCAGGAGCAGCCTCTGGGAAAGCTGCTGAAGGCTAGTGAAAGTCCATAGCTCAGGGCAGGTGTCTGTAGGTTTCATCAGGGAGCATTTTACCTAGATGTGATGAGGAAACATCTAGGTAAGATGAAGAGCAGAGCATGTGTCCAAAGCAGGTATGAAATGACACCTGGGATTTCCAAGTCAGCTTCAGGTTCTAAAATTAGTCCCAGGGACAGAGGTAGGAGCTGCACACCCTGCACACCCCGGCTGCGATGTGCCCCTCGGGTAGACCACTAGTGAGTTACACAGGCACCATTAAACCTCCTGGTGTTTTGTGGCTTTCAGAGTGGAACAAACCGTTTCCGAAGGCTCGTTAGACACATCTTGTGCTCAGCTTTGTTGCAGTGTGGTGTGTACAACAGCACTGCGCAACACAACAGTATGCACTGAAAGATGAGAAGTTAATAAACACAGTTGTTCTGGTTCCTTCTGTCTGAGCCGTAAATAGATGTCTCAGTTTGAGGCAGATCCTCCCTTGCCTCCCACCGGGGCAGAAAGAGCCCTGAGACTCAGACAAATGGATTGCAGAAGTGATGGAAAGTTTAAATGGAAAAGCAGCGAGTGTTTTACAGAGAGCTACAAGCACAGTGGCAAAAGAGATCCCAAAGCATACCCAGAAGCCTCCCAGCATTTCCCTTCTCCCTACCTGAGGGTATACCTAAAACCCCCAGGCCTCTTTCTTCCCTGCCTCCACTGTTAGGCTAATCTCAGCTGGCCAGATCTGAGATTGCCTTTCCCCCTTGTCCTCCCCCTCCATTACCAGATAGAGAGCATCTCCCATGGGAGTGGTGAGGGAAGAAAGATGAAGTGTAGGACTTTGCAGGTGGGTTTATTCAGATGGAGCAGGATATTATGGGAATGAAATAAGCTATTTCCTGTGTCCACCCACTGGGCTGGACACCCAGGGCACCAAAGGTGTATCTTGTGTGGCAGCAGCAGAAGGCACCCAGCCTAAACTATCACAACAGATTAAAGATACCACTGTACTGTTATGGAGAAAAGAAGGCCAAGAAACAAAAAATCCGTCCTTGAAAGAGGAAGCTCAGGGACTTGTAGCTTGAACCAGAGCTGCACATTGTACTTTGTAAAGACTTTCCTTTTTTTTTTTTTTGTCTTTCTCTTTTTTTTGGAGGCTGCTTTTGTTTGTGTTTGTTGCAGGGCTGTAATTACAAAGGCAGTGCACAGGTTGTGTTTCGGAGTGATAACGCGCTGCCTGGGTTGTTGGAGGGATGCGGCGACGTGCCCCCTGAGACGCTCCGTTATCTCACGGCTGCACACGTTGTCTGAGGCTGTAGCTTCATCATCACCTGCTCCCTTTGATTTCCTTTATTTATTTATTTGGTTTTCTGTCTGTCTTTCGGTGGTTTTAATCGGGGATAATATCTCTTTGAAAAGCAAACCTCTCAGCAGAGAAGAAAACCTTTGGATAAAAGACTGCTTACAGGAGCTGGCTGCACTCAGACATGCTATGGGTTGTAATTTACCTGGCTGTAATGTATTAGCTGTGACTTGATAGATTACTTTCTTGTTTCGCAGCTCATTTCGGCAGCAGCAACAGCCGTTCGTGCGCGCTCCCCGGGAGCTGGCTCGCCCGGGTTCTGTGTGTTTGTGTTTAGAGCAAGGTTTTAACAGCACTGCAAGAAGCTGAATCATATCTCAGCGTCTCCTAGGCACTGAGCCAACCCAAGAGGCTAATTATCCCGACTGCTCAAGCTAAAGATGGGTTGCTTAATTGTGGCTGTCCTGGAGCCGTCCCACTGGTGTGCGGATCCAAGGCTTTCAGGTCCTGCCAGGGCACGGAGGCGAGCAGCAGACCTGCTTAGTTTGTCTCCAGTTCATGTAATCCTCGAATCACAGAATGACATGGATTGATGGTGACCTGGCAGTGCTGGGTTGACAGGTGGACTTGGTGATCTTAAAGGCCTCTTCCAACCCATCATATTTTAGAGCAGGGGTTGGAAGGGACATTTGGAGATCATCTGGACCAACCCCGCTGACAACGCATAGAATGCTCGGAGTTGGAAGTGACCTTAAAGATCACCAGTCCCAACTCCCTTGCCATGGACAGGACACCCTCCACTGGACCAGACTGTTCAAGGCTAGCTGGCCTTGATCAGCTCCAGGGAGGGGTCATCCACAACCTCCCTGGGCAACTTGTTTCAGTGTCTCACCACCTTCACTGTAAAGAATTTCTTTACAGTGAGGATCATCTGCATCATCTAAAGCTCCATTGAAATAAAGCCCCAGATCTGGGTCAAATCAAGAATTTGAGGTTTGGCAAAAGGTCTGCATCTAACATGACATTCTCATGTCACAGGATACTGAAGCTAAGTGCTGAGGTCCTGCATAAAGGCTTAGGTTGAATGAACTCCTGGAAACTGACAATGTAGGTGGACTGAGAAACTGAATCTTCCTTCTGTCTGATAGCAGCTGAGCAGCTCTGGTGCATGGCTCTGTTTTCCTGTGTGAGAGTCTGTGGGCATGGACAACATGGGCACGGAGAGACATTTAGCTTTCAATGAAACAAAGCCTTGGAGGAATGCACCTGGTGGGACCAGTTTTGCCTGTAACCCTGTGTGAGAACTGATCCATGCTCCTGCTCCCTCTTCAATATTTGCAGGTAAAAAGCTTCAAAGACTCACCTGGCTCTGAGTCTTGCTGCAAACATTCTGGTGTTAATTTATTGCAGTTTCTTTTGTGAGTTTGAAATCCCACCCATGATGGCTTTGGTGTGTTTCAGGCAGGCGAGAGCATGGGACAGGGGAAGGTTGGTGGCTCCCATGGCACTGGAGCACTCCTAGCCCTGACTCCTGTGCCCTCCAACCTTCAGCGTTTCTGATAACAGCCTTAGGCTCTGTGGACTTTTCCCATCCAGCTCAGCCTGGCAAACACAACTATGTTGTCTTTAGGGGTGGAGGGAAGGTGCAGTCTATTCCCTGGGACCACCTGGCCACTGTTGTGTAAGAAATTTTCTGCCATTGGTAGTTCCCTGAGCTCCTCTGATGCCATTGATCTTTCTTTGTGTGGCATCAGGCAGTTCCCAGCTTTAGTTCTGGGGACTTCAACAGGCTTTGGGGAGGTCTGGGGAGGATTTGTGGTGTGAAGCAGTGAGCAGTGGATGTTCTTGAGTTGCTTCTGGGCATATATCCATGACATGGTTACTTTCAGTGGCCTCAGGTGGTTCAATTTCTCTGGCAGGCCTGTTTCCCAGAAAGCTCATGTAGGTGACAAAACACTTTGCAATAGATAACATAAGTCATTGCAGCTGGCAGATGGGGTTTTTTAATAGAGCAACAGGTCTATTGGATTTTAGTTCCTTGGACTTGCCCTTCAGTGAAGATCAATACAGACAGATGGAAAGCAAAAAGCAGGGTTGAAATTGAACCTGCTGGCATTTTCAGTAGGGTTTCTTTCTGCAAATCTTCCCTGCAAGCTGCTTGGGCAATGGCAAAGGCTAAACATTCACAGATGCCTTTGTGTGTGAATAATGACTGCATGCTTAATAACCATGACTTAGGAGTGATGAGGATGTGCTCCAAAGGATGGTCCAGTAGGCTTCCTCAAAGGATGCTGAGTGTGGGAGGGAAGAGTGCCATGGGGCACAGAAGAGAAAGGATGATCTCGAGTCCATTGCAGTGCTTAGTTTGGGCCAAGGCTGGGTTGATGCTTGGATGGGATTTCTGCAGAGCATTCCTGGAGGCTGGCATTTCACTTTTCTTACCTAGTACTGGATTTTCCACACCTGCACTTCTGGATGCGCTGAAAAATGAAATCCAAAGCTCACCACATCGCTGTCCCTGCTGGCTGGCTGCTCTGTTGAGTGCCAAGTATGTATCTCATCATACCAAAATAGTACTCAGCAGCTGTTGTGCACCATGTGCTCTTCCTGCAGGGCTGTAAAGCAGCTCAGGAGGGTGAGACACTGGCAAAGGCCAGCACAGCTATGCAACCATCCTCTCCATTAGGGCTTGCACTGGCCTGAAAGAAAAGTGAATTCTGACCCAAAAGGTGTGTGTGGCGGGCTGACCCAGAGAGGTATGGAGGGCAGGGAGCCAAGCCTGGAAATCTGTGCAAGGTTGTACAGGAAGCCCTTAGCAGAAGAGGGTCTGGGACTGCATTTCCCATGACTTGTTAATGCCTTTGTTCCTCCTGAGTGTTTCTTCAGTTGGGTAGCAGCCTGTTAGGGATGCCTGTAGCGTGCATTGAGGGCAAGAGAAGAGGGCACTCTGGCCTCTGCTGAAGACCAGGATGGTGGATTAGAATGATGCTAATCATAAACATCTTCTTGACTGGCTCTCCATGGTCACCTTGTGAGGTTTCACAGGTGCATGGGTGTGCTCTCAGAAGATGAGTTCTTCATCTGTTGGCATCCAGCACCCTTTCAGAAAGGAGCAGGACATGGCTGTGGCTCCCCAGGGAGTTTCTGACAAGCTGCCTGTTACACAATACAGTGGGCATAGGACTCTCCCAGGCTTCACCCTTCACTGCCTTTGAGACATGACGTTAAAATTCATCCTGTTTCACCCGAGCTAGGCTCTCCTTTTTGCTGCTCAGACAATTCCCAGGATGATCTTTCTGGAGTTTTCCTTCAAATGAGATGTAAACTCCAATTTGAAAATAGCTTTAATTGTTCAGTCCAGCTCCTGCTGCCATGGTCTGCAGTGTTAATGACCTGACAAAATCACGTGAGATGCTGGGGCTGAGCTTTTAGGGCTTCATCTGTCAACAAAAATAGTATCTGTGTCTCTGTCTCCTTAAAATCATTTGGGAGAGTTGTTGTCTCCATAAAATAGTTTTGTGGTGGTTTTTTTCCCCGCCTCTGAGTGGCTCAGCATGAAATGGAAGTTGCTGAGTTATGTATGTATGTGATGCAGATGCTTTGAGTTGAGGAAGGGGCTCATTTGCTTTATTCTTTTTATTCCCACTTCAGCATAAAAGAGAAAGGAGACTTTGGGGAAATTGATGTGTGAAGGGAACCATCCCAGAATGACAGTCTGAGGAAAGCATGTTTTATGTGCTTGGAAGAAGGCATGGAAGGGAAGGGAACAGATAATCATTTTTCCTTTGATGATTTCTTGGGCTAAGGCCAGCAGATGGGACTTGATGTTGAGTCTTTTGCTCTCCGTTGCTGTGCTGCTTTCATGTAGGGACCCACGTGTGCCTGTACACCTCAAGTGTTTTACCATGGGGGTTATATTAAAGGTGACTTTCTTCCTGTTTTGTGTTGTTGTGGGGTTTTTTATGGGTTTTTTTGGTGGTTTTGTTTTGTTTTGTTTTTTTATCCCATGTGTTGAAAGTAGTAGACTATAATTTGGGGTCATTGACCATATCTTAATTTTCTCCTTTTCTGGACCCTCACAGGGGTAAAAGACATTCTTAGAAACTGCCTTCAAGATGCTGAGTCCGTGCAGGCACACAGTGCTGTTGCTTAGCTGTTAGAGTGCTTTTCATCAGTAGAACTTTGTCCACTTCACTGATGCACCAGGAAGCCTAAGGACCAAGGTGTATCATGGAATTATTAGGGTGGGAAGGGACCTCAAGGATCATCCAGTTCCAACCCTGAACACCCTAGACACCTCACACTACATCAGATTGCTCACAGCCACATTCAGCCTGGCCTTCAAAACCTCCAGGCATGAGGCTTCCACCACCTCCCTGGGCAACCTGTGCCAGTCTCTCACCACCCTCATGGTGAAAAACTTCTTCCTAACATCCAATCTGAATCTGCCCATTTCTAGTTTTGTTCCATTCCCCCTAGTCCTTTCATTACCTGACACCCTCAAAAGTCCCTCACTGGCAGAGTCCAAGCAGTTTCTCAAACTGTTGAAAAACACACAAGTACTTAGCCCTTGTGGTAACCTTCCATTTGCTTCCACTTCCAAAGTCCTCTGTGTCTTTCCTACTCGGTACTTCCAACTATCAAAAAGTTTCTTCTCAGCCATAGGTGGGCTTCAGCAGAAGTAAATGATCTTCAGTTTCCAGTGAACTGAAGGCTGATGGTATGAGGATCTTCTGAACAAAGCCAAAGATCTCTTTCATCCTATCAGAAAAGCAAGGGGGAATTTCAACTTTTCTGGTGGTAGAGCTTGGAAATGCCAAGAGCGTAGTACTGAGGGTGAGTCAAAAGGATGGTGAAGCTCATGTGCACAGTTTTGATGCAGTTCCAGTGACTTCAGATGGGTTTTGCAGCATTTTTAGCATGTCATTCAGCTAAAAACTCCACCAGAAATTCAGAGCAGCAGTGTTTGGTATCCGTGGGTGACTTCTTTCTGTTCCTGTCTTTCAGTGGGATAATATCTAGATAGCAGAATGCCATCTAGCTAGCCTCTTGCTGCCCTTTGCTTCTGAAGGTGGCACTGGGCTCCTTAGTCATTGCCAATGTTCTTGGCAGCCTTGAATGTCTCTTGTAAGGGTTGTGGTTAGTCCACCTTTGGGAGGTCTTTTGCAAATCAGCATTGATTAACCCTACATGATTACATCCCTCCCAGTGGTGGCTAGAGATCATAGAATCACAGAATGTCAGGGGCTGGAAGGGAACTTGAAAGATGGAATGGACTGCTCAGGGAGGTGGTGGTGTCACCATCTCTGGAAGTGTTTAGGAAGAGACTGGATGCGGCACTTGGTGCCATGGGTTAGTTGATTAGATGGTGTTGGGTGACGGGTTGGACACGATGATCTCAAAGGTCTCTTCCAACCTGGTTAAATCTATATTCTGTATGATCCAGCCCAAAACCCTGCCAGAGCAAGATCACCTAAAGCAGGTCACAGAGGAATGCATCCAGGCAGGTTTTGAGTATCTCCAGAGAAGGAGACTCCACAGTTCCCCTGGGCAGCCTTTTGCAGTGTTTTATCACCCTCACAGTGAAAAAAATTTCCCTCATGTTTCTATGAAACTTCCTCTGCCTCAACTTCCACCACTGCCCCTTGTACTGTCATCGGGCATCACCCAGCAGAGCCTGGCTCCAGCCTGGGGGCACTCACCCTGCACATATTTGTAAGCATTAATGAGGTCACTCATTAGTCTAGTCCTCTCCAAGCTAAAGAGCCCCAGCTCCCTCAGTCTCTCCTTGTAAGGAAGATGTTCTACTCCCTTCATAATTTTTGTGGCTCTGCACTGGACTCTGCAATTCCCTGAGGTCCTTCTGGAACTCAGGGGCCCAGCAGAACTGGTCACTATTCCCAGATGTGGACTCACCAGGGTGGAGTAGAGCGGGAGATGTGTGGCTCCATTCTCAGCCACGCTTGTATCTGTCAGTGGAGTGGGTTTATTGTAGGTGGAAGGTGTTGCAGCTCTTCACTGGGTTCTCTGGTGCTTCTTCTGCAGAGGAGCTGAAGGCGCCACTGGAAGAGTACGTCAACAAGCGGTACCCAGGCCTGGTGAAGGTGGTGCGCAACCAGAAGAGGGAAGGGCTTATCCGAGCTCGTATCGAAGGCTGGAAAGCTGCCACTGGCCAGATCACTGGATTTTTTGATGCTCATGTGGAGTTCACTGCTGGCTGGTAGGTGCTCAACCCCAAGGTCTCATTTAGAGGGTGTGTGATGCAGTCAACAAGGCACAGTCCAGCATTCTGTAAGGATGTGTTTGCTTCTGTGTTGAGATGTGATGCTGTGGTGGTGTGATGGGTTATGCCCATCCTGGAAGCAGGGAGGGGAGGGCTTGTAAGAGCATTGCCCTCCCTGCAGGGGTTTTCCCCTGGGCAACTAAATTAATGTGCTCCACTCCCCCTTGCTGCCCAGCACGACTATAAAAAGGATACTGCAGCCATTAAGTCTCTTGGGCCCCTGCCTTTTGCCTGGACGAGGGCTGCCGCTGGTCCCCCTGCTTCTCTGCCACGTGGTCCTCCCTGCTGCACCCACGCCTTTGCAAAGGACTGCTTTTGTATGTCATATTTCTTTTGTTTTCCATCCATCCTTGTTCCTTACCCTTGTGAACCCTACCTGTTATTGTTACATACGTATACATATATATATATACTGTTTAAAGAAAAATTCTTTACCTCTCTACTCCCAAGCCAAATCCAAATTATTTCTTGGTGGATTTGCTCCTTTCCTTTCTTTTCCTCTCTATTGGGAAAGAGGAGTGGGGAGCAGGGGAGGGATTCTCAGCCTGGTCCCCATCTGAGCTCTTAAGTCCCAGTTGAGGCTCAAACCACCTGTGGTCTTAACTGGGATTTAAGAGCTCAGATGGGGGCAAGACTGAGAATCCCTCCCCTGTTCCCCCCTCCTCTTTCCTGATTGAGGGGGGAAAAAACCAAAAGGGAAGGGGAAAGAACAGAGAGAGAGAAGGGAATGGGGAAAAAAAAAAAAAAAGGAAAGAAAGGGGGGTAAGGAAAAAGGGAGGAGACAAATCTACCTAGTAATAATTTGGAGTCAGTTTGGAAGTAGAGAGGTAAAATGTTCTTTAAACTTTATATATATATATATATATAAAAAACAATAACAGGAAGGGTTCACAAGGGTAAGGAACAGGGATGGATGGGGAAAAATACATACAAAACCAACAGTCCTTTGAAGAAGTGTGGATGTAGCAGGGAGAAAAACCCAGGCCCAACCATGTGGCAGAGAGCCAGGAAGCCAGCAGCAACTCTCTTAGTCCTTTCGTCCCCACGAGGCAGAAGTCAAAAAGAGAGCAAATGGCTGCAGTGTCTTCCTTTTTATGGGCTTGCTGGACAGGGAGGGGGGTGGAACAGACTAACTCAGTTTCCCAGGGGGAAAACACCCTCTGGGGAGAGCAAGGATCTCACAAGCCCTCCCCCCACCCTCTCTGCTTTCAGGATGGGCATAACCCATCACAGATGGGAAGACAGATTCAAAACCTCTCCTTGCTCTTGTTTTCAGTAGTTCAGTAGTCCTTTTCTATTGCCTTTTGTTATGCACATCCTCCTGCCCCTAGTTTATATTTTTTGAGTTGATTTCCCTTCCCTTAGCCTGAAGTAATTTAGGTAAGTT
The DNA here is from genome assembly GCA_033816785.1 of Picus viridis. NCBI lineage: Eukaryota > Metazoa > Chordata > Aves > Piciformes > Picidae > Picus > Picus viridis. Next base: position 9,602,637 of record CM066598.1, read on the forward strand.
GAAATAAACCCCAGGAGCAAGGGATTGAAAGAGAAAGTGTTTGCTGCTTCCTTGCCCTTTGCAGCTGGATCCCACTGGGAAAGGCTTTTGGTGCTTTAGATTGATTTGTTTCTTCTGCAACTAGGAAGCAGAAGTAGCAAAAGGTGTATGAGAAGGGCTTTTTTCCAGAGAGGTTCAAAACAGTTGTGTTCAAGTGGCTTGAGTCTAAATACCACAAGAGGAGCCTGAGTGTGATTCTATTGATCTTTTTTTCCCTCTAAGCAATTGTGAGAAATAAATGATTCCTGTTTAGAGAAGTGGAAGTAGAAGAAGCTAAGTTGTGTCTAATTTGAGCAGAGAGTAGCATCCATAAGATGAAAGCTTTAGCAGCTGCACACAAAGAGTTCTGTGCAGTCACTGAATTCTTTGTGAGGATAATGCAGCTGAAGGATGCCTTTAAGAGCTGTTGACGTCTGGATTCCCAGCTAAACATTCCTCTCTTCAGGTCACTGAATCCTCACACCTGATTTGATTGATAAACAGAGGAAGTTCCCATTTACTGAGGTCTTGAAACAGGTTTTCTAGGGATAGGGAGGGAGCTTTTTTTGCAGCATGGGCTTGACTCACTCTGGTGCAATGTACCTGCTGCTGTGGCTGGGAGAACCAACAGTGCAAGGTACTCCGTGTGTTGGCAGACTGAGCCCAGGTGCATCACTGGCTCTGGGGCTGCAGAGGTGAAGCTGACCTAGAGCTCTGAGCATGTTTGAATGTCCCAGAGATGAATTCTGTAGCTGTAGAGTCCTTGAACTATATCCCAAGGGAAAAAAACACTCTTCAGCTAGTTCTGCTTTCAAGAATTTACCCTTTTCACAGTATCACAGTATCACCAAGGTTGGAAGAGACCTCGAAGATCATCGAGTCCAACCTGTAACCACAGACCTCACGACTAGACCATAGCACCAGGGATGTGGTTTTGGTTGTGATCTGGAGGAAATTTAGACAAGGCAAAGCATGGTTAATCAAACCAAACCAAACCACACACCCTTCATGGCCTTGTTTTGTAGAAGGGAAGGTTTTGAGCCAGGAGTCCCAACCTGGGGAGTGTGTTTTCATGCAGGATGGGAATGTCTGTGCAATTGCCTGCAGAACAGAAGGATGAGGCAGTGGCTGTGTGAATCTGGAACCTCATGACAGTCTCCAGACTGCTCATGGGTTTCATTGTGTCTTTCAGAAGACATGATGCCACCGGTGAATGAGAGCAGAGAGGAGTCCACCTTAGTCCCTTCTGTTTACTGAATGGCCACAAGAGCATCTATTTTCTTACCCTCATTTAGGTGCACATAAAAGCTGCAATGTCCATCTGCAAAATATGGGAGAGATTAACAGTCTCTGCCTGTGCTTTTATTTCTTGTTCACAGGGCTGAGCCGGTGCTGTCCCGAATCCAGGAAAATCGGAGGAGGGTCATTCTGCCCTCCATAGACAACATCAAGCAGGACAACTTCGAGGTGCAGCGCTACGAGAACTCTGCCCATGGGTACAGCTGGGAGCTGTGGTGTATGTACATCAGCCCCCCCAAGGACTGGTGGGATGCTGGAGACCCCTCGCTGCCTATCAGGTATGTCCCAGAGCCCAGGGCCCCTTGCTCTCCATCACTTGAGTTCCCATGGGTCAAAAGGTAGAAAGATGAAACGAGGAAGGCGGCTTTGAGAGGTTGGATCACAGAATTGTTTGGTTGGAAGAAGCCTTTAAGATCTTTGAGACCAACTGTTGACCCAGCACTGCCAGGTCACCACTAAACCATTCACAGATTGCATTGGGTTGGAAGGGGCCCTCAAAGGTCATGACTGTCTCCCTCAAAGAGCTTGAATGTCTCCAGGGATGGGGCCTCAACCACATCCCTGGGCAACCTGTTCCGTTGTCTCATCACTCTCATTGTGCAGAACTTCCTCCTGATGTCCAACCTACGTCTCCCCTGCTCCAGTTTCAAACCCCCTCATCCTTTCCCTGTAGGTCCTTCTGAAGAACCTTCCTGTAGGTCCCCTTCAGATACTGAAATGCAGCTGTAAGGTCTCCCTGGCACCTTTTCTTCTCTTGCCTGAACAGCCTCAATTCTTTCAGCCTGCCCTCATGAGAGAGGTGCTCTGATCATCATTGTAGCCCTCCTCTGGAGCTGCTCCAGCAGGTCCATATCCCTCAGCAACACATCTACACATATTTACCTTGAGTCCTGTGTCCAGTTCTGGGCCCCTCAGTTTAGGAAGGACATCAAGACACTTGAACGCATCCAGAGAAGGGCAACAAGGCTGGGGAGAGGCCTTGAGCACAGCCCTGTGAGGAGAGGCTGAGGGAGCTGGGGTTGCTTAGCCTGGAGAAGAGGAGGCTCAGGGGAGACCTTCTTGCTCTCTCCAACTACCTGAAAGGTGGTTGTAGCCTGGAAGAGGTTGGTCTCTTCTCTCTAGCAAGCAGCACCAGAACAAGAGGACACAGTCTCAGGCTGCACCAGGGGAAGTTTAGGCTGGAGGTGAGGAGAAAGTTCTTCCCAGAGAGAGTTGTTGGCCATTGGGATGTGCTGCCCAGGGAGATGGTGGAGTCCCCATCCCAGGAGGTGTTCAAGAGGGGACTGGATGTGGCACTTGGTGCCATGGTCTAGTCATGAGGTCTGTGGTTACAGGTTGGACTCGATGATCTTTGAGGTCTCTTCCAACCATGGTGATACTGTGATTTTAAATAACTCCAGGGATAAGGACTCAACCACTTCCCTGAGTGGCTGATTCCAGGCCTTTTGGGGATCAATTTTTTCCTGTTTTCCAACCTAAACCTAGTTCCCTGCTGCAACTTGAGCTGCAGAGCACAAGGTCTCCCCTTATCCTCCTTTTCTCCGGGTTAAACAGCCCCAGGATGTAGCATCTTAACATCTCATGGAGGCTGTAACATAAGCCACGAGGGGTTTTGCTGGAGTGTAAGGGTTTGGAGAGGGACATTATTTGGTAACAGGGTGCAGAACCACTGGAGAAGTAGAGGGACTGGAGATTTGTATAGCCTTACACTTAACTGCATATGACAAAGTCACTTTACCTTAATTGCAGCATTAAGCTTTGGCAAATCATAAGGAATGAGGTGATTATTCCTGTGTAATGAACTGAGTGTGAATTCATGAAGTACAGTGTTGGTTTTCCTGGAATAAAAAGTACATCTCCTCTCAGGGGCAAACTATGTAGAAAATGGATTTGAGGTGGTTCTAACATTTCAGCTTACAGCATCAGCAGCTCTGAAACGTTGCCCCAGCCCCTCCAAATTTCAGAGGTGGGGCAAATCCCTTGGAACAAAAGCAGGAGAAGGGAGAGGGAATAGGGAGACTGGGGCTGCTCAGAGTGCAGAGGTCAGGGATTTTCCCTTGGCAGCCCAATAATATCAGCAGTGATGCTGTGATCAGCAGTGGTTTTCTGGCCAGGCAAATAGGTTGTGGTGCTCCTAAAATGGTTAATATGGGGAAGGTTTGTCCTCAGAAATATAACAGACGTTTATGTCAAATCCACACCTAATCTGAATCCTGAACCAAAATATCTCTGCTTTGCTCCACGATATAATTCCTGGAAGCTGAAATTAGGTCTGTTCCCGTTTGCACTGAGACCTGTTTTATTCCTTTGGGCTCCCTTGTTCCAGACAGCAGTTTCAACCATCACTGGAGGAATTGACAGTTTATTCTGGACAGGAATCGAGGCTTTGAGGAATAAATAGTTATTTTAACCACATGCAGGCTGCTGAACTTGTTCAAGGAGAGGCTGGAGGGGCTGGGCTGTGCAGAAGGGAAAGGCTGGCTAGTTGTTGTTCTGGCTGTTTGTGCTGTGAGCATGTGGTGGTGTTAGGTCGATGCTTGGACTTTGATGATCTTAGAGGTCTTTTTCAACTGAAACAATTCAATGAGTCTGGTAGATGTTGCTAACCTGTGGACAGGACCTTGAGCACCATATCTCTGTGTTTAAGCAGACTGCAAGTGGTTACTGCTTAGGAGGAGCTGGGAAGTGTCAGTCTGTTCTGGGTTTCCTGTAGCTGCCTGCATCTCCTTTCAGAGACATAGCCTTAGAGTGGGTGATGTCCCATGAGCCCCACAGCATCTGCAGCTCTATAATCCTGCTCAGGTCTTCAGCACTGCTGAGCTGAAGCATCAATGAATTGGAGATCAGAGAAGGCTTAAGGAGACCCTCAGCTGGCAGCATCAAGGATGCATGTTGTGATCATGCACTTTCATAGAATCAACCAGGTTGGAAAAGACCTCAGAGATCATTAAGTCCAACCTGTTACCTAATACCTAACACCTCTGACAACTAAACCATGGCTCCAAGTGCCACATCCAAGCCTATTTTGAGCACCTTCTTGCTAAAGGCATGTGGAATGTGGACACTGCCATAGTGTGCAGGAATCAGGGCTCAGGGATTGCAGGGAGCTGGGGTGGAAGGGCACTGCCTCTGAAGTGTGCTCTGGGAAAAGGTTCCTATAACAAGCCCAGTGGCCTCCCAGGGATGTTAAATAATTAAACAACTTACTAAAATAACATTGTTAACATGCACTGGGGGAAGGATTATGAGAAAGATAAATGGGTAGTGTCCACAACAAAAAGCTAATGAAAAATACTGTCTGATTGCATTATGTTGTGTGACCACATATGGACCAGAAATGAATGAGTACAGTTATTTGTTCTGTCATATAATGCTATGAAAACTCTGCATTTTATGGCAATATTTGCATGAAAGGGATACCAGTGCAGTGCTCCATGTAATTATGCATGGGATTAGAAGAGAGTCTGAAATGATACTGCACAGAGGGACATTAGTTTTTTTAGAGACTTCTTGTGATAAAAGAGTGGCAGAGAAGTAAGTTCCTAACCCAACACTCTGCACTGGGTTGGGAACTGGCTGGAGGGACGAGCCCAGAGAGAGTGGCGCTGAATGGTGCCACATCCAGCTGGAGGCCAGTCACCAGTGGTGTCCCCCAGGGATCAGTGCTGGGCCCCATCCTCTTTAATATCTTCACTGATGATCTGGATGAGGGGATTGAGACAGTCATCAGCAAATGTGCAGATGACACCAAGTTGGGAGCAGATGTTGGTCAGTTAGGGGGCAGAAGGGCTCTGCAGAGGGACCTCGACTGACTGGACAGATGGGCAGAGTCCAATGGGCTGGCATTCAACAAATCCAAGTGCCAGGTGCTGCACTTTGGCCACGGCTACCCCGGGCAGAGCTACAGGCTGGGGTCAGAGTGGCTGGAGAGCAGCCAGGCAGAAAGGGACCTGGGAGTGCTGGTTGACAGCCACCTAAACATGAGCCAGCAGTGTGCCCAGGTGGCCAAGAAGGCCAATGGCATCCTGGCCTGCATTAGGAATAGTGTGGCCAGCAGGAGCAGGGAGGTCATTGTGCCCCTGGACTCTGCTTTGGTTAGGCCACACCTTGAGTCCTGTGTCCAGTTCTGGGCCCCTCAGTTTAAGGACATCGAGACACTTGAAGGTGTCCAGAGAAGGGCAATGAGGCTGGGGAGAGGCCTTGAGCACAGCCCTGTGAGGAGAGGCTGAGGGAGCTGGGGTTGCTGAGCCTGGAGAAGAGGAGGCTCAGGGGAGACCTCATTGCTCTCTACAACTACCTGAAAGGTGGTTGTAGCCAGGAAGGGGTTGGTCTCTTCTCTCTAGCAACCAGCACCAGAACAAGAGGACACAGTCTCAGGCTGCACCAGGGGAAGTTTAGGCTGGAGGTGAGGAGAAAGTTCTTCACTGAGAGAGTGATTCGCCATTGGGATGTGCTGCCCAGGGAGGTGGTGGAGTCACTGTCCCTGGAGGTGTTCAAGAGGGGACTGGACGTGGCACTTGGTCATGAGGTCTGTGGTGACAGGTTGGACTCGATGATCTTGAGGTCTCTTCCAACCTTGGTGATACTGTGATACTGTAAGGCACTTCAGTCCTTTTTAGTGTTATTTTTTTGGCTTTGCTCTCCTGCTGCATGGGGATTGTGGCAGCCCCCAGAGAGGTTCCCCTGCCTGGGAAGGAGGCTCCAGCGTGGCAGCCCCTACCAAATACTCAGCAGCAGCAGGCAGACAGACAGCTGTGTGAATCCGTTTGGAGGCAATTTTCTCTCATGGATAATTCACAAGATATAATTATCCAGGCAAAGAGAGCTGATGGCATGAAACCCATCTGAAATATGGCCCAGTCTCACACGTGCTCCAGGCTCCTGCTTTGGCCAGCAATTTCCCCATAAGAGGTAGTCCCTCTTAGCGCCTAGGAGGGATGCTGGTGTAATACCTGTATTCATATTGCATATTCTGTTGTGTTTTTCCCCCCACTAACATTTGAAATCCTGATACACAAAGGTCCCCTCAACCTTAGCACTCCTTTGTGCCTGCATTTCATAGCTTGGCTTTCCTTGCCAGGCTTCCAGACTTCCTCTGACTACCTCTGCCCAGAAGACAAATTGTGATTACAGGGTAATGTGTCATCTCTAAATTGGCTCTCTCAGAAGAGGCAGATAGTAAGTGACATTTGAAATGGTCATCACATAGAGCCTGATCTTCACCAGCACGAGCTCTGGCAGAGATGTTTTGATTTCCTAGTTGAGATGGTGCTAGTGTGTGTGTATAAATGAATACAGGCTTACATGACTTGGACATAAAATCACAGAGTAGATTTGGTTGGGAGACACCTTCAAGATCATCCAGTCCAGCCTTCAACCCAGCACTACTAGGTCAGCACTAAACCGTGTCCCTCAGCACCTGGTCCATGTACCATTTAAACACACCCAGGGATGGTGACTCCACCACTGCCCTGGTCAGACCATTTCAATGTTTGAGAACTCTTTCAATGAAGAACAACATAGAAAGGTCCATCTAAGCATGCAGAGGAGCTTCTGGGGGTGGCAGAGTTCTCAAACAGGGTGGCCAGAGAGGTGGTGGAGTTTCTTTGCCTGGAGTCATTCAAAGCCCACCTGCATTCCATCATGTGCAACCTGCCCTAGGTAAGCCTGCTCTGGTAGGGGGATTGGACTCAATGATCTCCAGAGGTCCCTTCCAAACTCTATCCTTCTGTGGTTCTGGGATTCCATATCTGGGCATACTTTGCTCTGACAAATGTAGCCAGGACTTTTCCAGTCCTCTGTCATTAAGGATATGCATTGATCAGAGTTTGTTGAGAGTCCACACAACCTGTGCATCAGCAGAAATGGAAGAGCTGATATTTTTATGTCCTGTGGGAAGTCTAGAAAAGGTCTTTGGGAATGCTGTGAAATTGCAGGTTGGTCACCTGATCTGGACTTGGGTTGTACCATGGTAGGATCCTCCTTCTCATGATCTATGGAAATGATTCATTTCCCACCTATGTGTGGTGTTGGGGGCTTCTTGGGTTCTGAAGCCTCTCCAGATTGCTGACCTGATCTGGACTGGCATTATCCCAGGGTAGGATCCACCTTCTCATGACCTTCAGAAAAGATTCATTTTCCACCTAGCAGAGCATTACAAGCCCTATGAGGAGAGACTGAGGGAGCTGGGGTTGCTTATCCTGGAGAGGAGGAAACTCAGGGGTGACCTTATTGCTTTCTACAACCACCTTAAGGGAGGTTGTAGACAGGCAGAGGTTGGTCTCTTCTCCCAGGCAACCAGCAGCAGAACAAGAGGACACAGTCTCAGACTGCACCAGGGGAGGTTTAGGCTGGAGGTTAGGAGGAAGTTTATACACAGAGAGAGTGATTGCCCATTGGAATCGGCTGCCCGGGGAGGTGGTGGAGTTGCTGTCACAGGAGGTGTTCAGGAGGAGACTTGATAGGGTGCTTGGTGCCATGGTTTAGTTGATTAGGTGGTGTTGGATGATAGGTTGGACACGATGATCTTGAAGGTCTCCAACCTGGTCTGGTCTATTCTATTCTATTCTATTCTATTCTATTCTATTCTATTCTATTCTATTCTATTCTATTCTATTCCATTCCATTCCATTCCATTCCATTCCATTCCATTCCATTCCATTCCATTCCATTCCATTCCATTCCATTCCATTCCATTCCATTCCATTCCATTCCATAGTGTGTGTCCAGTTCTGGGCCCCTCAGTTTAGGAAGGACATTGAGACACTTGAACGTGTCCAGAGAAGGGCAACAAGGCTGGGGAGAGGCCTTGAGCACAGCCCTGTGAGGAGAGGCTGAGGGAGCTGGGGTTGCTTAGCCTGGAGAAGAGGAGGCTCAGGGGAGACCTCATTGCTCTCTACAACTACCTGAAGGGAGGTTGGAGCCAGGAAGGGGTTGGCCTCTTCTCTCTAGCAAGCAGCACCAGAACAAGGGGACACAGTCTCAAGCTGTGCCAGGGGAAGTATAGAATGGAGGTGAGGAGAAAGTTCCTCACTGAGAGAGTGATTCGCCATTGGAATGTGCTGCCCGGGAGGTGGTGGAGTCCCTGTCCCTGAAGGTGTTCAAGAGGGGATTGGACATGGCACTTGGTGCCATGGTCTAATCATGAGGTCTGTGGTGACAGGTTGGACTCGGTGATCTTTGAGGTCTCTTCCAACCTTAGTGATACTGTGATACTGTGATAGGGCATTGGGGGCTTCTTGGGGCCTGGAGCCTATCCAGAGCTGCAGCACTGGTGGTCTGCAAAGCTCAGTGCCAGCAGTTTCTTCTGCCTGACTTGTTCATGCTTCATCAGGTTTTGTCAAAAAGCAGCTTTGGAGAAGTTGCTGATCTCTGGAAGATTTATGGCTAGATGTGCTGATTGCGCTTCAGTTGGAAGAGTCATGATTTATAATTACATGTGTGAGATATTGATGGCTCCAGGGGTCTGATTCAGGAAAACAATTAAATGCACTCTTGCATCTGTGTCTCTTCAAGAAGCCAAGCAAGCAGATAGTGCATATTAAGCAGCCTTGAGGACAAGGGACACTTACCTGAGCAGGGAAATTGGGGTCGTTGTGCTTCTCTGCTGGCAGTAGTTTGCATATCCCAGCAGAGAGAAGAGAAACTCGGATCTTTGCTGCTGGCTTGATGAGTCCATTGACAGTGCTCTCACCCCACCGGTCCCAAACAATAGATGATTTAGAATGTAATGCATTTCCTGACTTTCTCTTTGTGTTTTGCACATTGTGCTGGGTGGATTGGTTGGGTCCAGGAGGGAAAAGCCCTACTGAATAGCTTCATTAGTTAGCAACCCCCTGTAAAGTGTTGGGGCTGAAGGAGAAGTTCTCAAGCGACTTCAGAGATGACAAAAAAGCCTCTTTCCAAGCACGCAGTGCATAGGCTGCCAGCTGGGAACCAGCGAGCAGGTTAAATTGGACCTTGGACGGTTCTCTGCTGCAGCTGTTTTATGTGGTATTTAATCTTTACTGGTGTTGGAAGACAAAAGCTCATTTAATTAGTATTAAGATTGCTGTGAGGAGGGAAATCAGTTTTAAGAGTTATGGATTGTAAAAGAATAGAAAGGCTATTAGGTTTGGGGTGGTTTAGAGATGAAAATCATTGGAATTAACCCACTCAATTACCTGTTATCTCGGCCTCACAAATGCTAAGGAGTTTGCTCTTGCAGCCTGTTTATGAAAGAGCCAACTCTCCTTCTGGTTGTGTCAATGATGCAGAGGTCGAGATGGAAAAAAGCAGCTGGGGGGTGGAGGGGCCTTTAGGTTATTGAATACAACACAGGAGTGGAGGGAAGGTGCCCAGTTGTGCTGCTTAGCAAAATACAAACTCTGGTGGTGAATACAGACTGTGCTCAGCCACAGACTGCAAATGCTGTTGGGCTCTCCCACTCTGGTGGCTGTGCATTTTGTTTGCACTAAGACCAGAGGAGTTGGTGTGGCATTATTTATTTACTTCTTATACATATATGATGTATATTTCTGTATATTCATCTGTTATGAAGAAAAGGACTTGGGGGTGCTGGTGGGTGAGAAGCTCAACATGAGGCACCAGTGTGCACTTGCAGCCCAGAAAGCAAATCGCATCCTGGGCTGCATCAAGAGAAGCCTAGCCAGGAGGTCGAGGTAGGTGATTCTCCCCCTATACTCCGCTCTGGTGAGACCCCAGCTGGAGCACTGCAGCCAGTTCTGGAGCCTCTATTACAGAAAGGATCTGGAGGTGCTGGAAGGTGTCCTGAGAAGGGCCACGAGGATGAGCAGAGGGCTGGAGCTGCTCTGCTATGGAGACAGACTGAGGGAGTTGGGGTTGTTCAGTCTGGACAAGAGAAGGCTCTGAGGTGACCTCATTGTGGCCTTCCAGGATCTGAAGGGGGCTCCAAGAAAGCTGGAGAGGGACTTTTGAGGGTGTCAGGGAGGGATAGGACTGGGGCGAATGGGAAAAAACTAGAAATGGATAAATTGAGATTGGATGTGAGGAAGAAGTTGTTCCCCCTGAGGGTGGTGAGAGCCTGGCACAGGTTGCCCAGGGAGGTGGTGGAAGCCTCCTGCCTGGAGGTTTTGATGGCCAGGCTGGAGGTGGCTGTGAGCAACCTGCTGCAGTGTGAGGTGTCCCTGCCCATGGCAGGGGGCTTGGAACTGGCTGATCCTTGAGGTCCCTTCCAACCCTGACAATTCTATGATATAAATATTATGTATTACTAAATTCCAGAAATCACTAGCTATTGGGTTTCCTTAGTGCTTCCAACAACTCTCACCCCTTGATGGCTTTCAGAAGCATGTAAATTTTATATTAAATGTATTAGGGTTTTTTTTATTTCATTTTAATTCAATCATGAAATCTTAGAATACATCAGGTTGGAAGGGACCCTTGATGGTCATCTTGTCCAACCCCTCTGCAGTGAGCAGGGGCATAGATTCATAGAATGATTTGGGTTGGAAGTGGCCTTAAAGATCATTTAGTTCCAAATTCTCTGACACAGGCAGGGACACCTTCCGCTAGACCAGGCTGCTCAAGGCCTCATCCAACCTGAGGAACAGGATATCCACAGCCTCTCTGGGGAACCTGCTCCAGTGTCTCACAGCCCTTACTGTGAAGAATTACTTCCTAATACCCAGCCTAAATCTATCTTCTTCCACCTTAACATCATTAATTAGACATCTTTAACTTGATCAGGTTGCTCAGGGCCCCATCAAGCCTGATCTTGAATGTCTCCAGAGATGGGGCCTCCACCACCTGCCCAGTCAACCACTTCCAGCATTCCACCACTCCCTTTTGAAGCCCAGCCTAAATCTACCTTGCTCTAGTTTCAAATCATTGCCCCTCATTCTGTCATAGAATCATAGAATCAACAAGGTTGGAAAAGACCACAAAGATCATCAAGTCCAACCTGTCACCCAACACCTCATGACAACTAAACCATGGCACCAAGTGCCACATCCAATCCCTTCTTGAACACCTCCAGGGATGGTGACTCCACCACTGCAAGCCCTTGTAGATGATGTGTTCTTTCCTGTTTTACTTCAATCACTAAGACATCTTCCAGGCACCTGTTACAGCCTGAAGCTTTTTGTCTACAGAGGCTATGGACAAACCTTGGAACAGCTATAGGAGGGAAAGAGCTCTCAGAAATAACCTCTACAGCAGCAGAAAATGATGCAAGGGGATCTTTATGTCTGGGACAACTTGGTGCTGTGGCACACCCCCACTCTGCAGGATTAGCATCAGCAGAGAGGTTTAGGCAGGCTTGCTTGAGCCATTAGAAATGTTTTCAGCAGCATTTGACTGCTCAGTGTGGCAGTTTATCTGGAGGCATCCAGCGACTCAGAGCTGTTGCAGTCTGTTAAACACAGGTGATAACGTGAGGAAAGGGCAGAATTTCAAGGCTTATTTCCTGAGTTTCTGTTGGTTTGCTTTGGGGAAAAAACCCTAAATCTCAAGCTCCCTAGAAAAGAGTTTGTACAGAATATTGAATATCTTTAAAATTAGTGCTTCCTGAGTTTACCATTGACAAACCCTGGGGAGATTCCTGCTTCCACAAGAAGGCAGTTGTAAAAAGTTCTTCCTCTTCTGCTGTAGCTGTTTCGGAAGTCAAGGAGAAAGCTGATTTCCATAGGAGCCAGACATGGGGTGATAATGATAACTTCCACTTGGAGACCTCACCTGGTCTGTCTGAGGAGATACTTGTAAGCAGGTGTTTTGCTGGGAGGGATGGGTTGTGTGTGGATGTCACAGCAGCTGCAGAACGTGTGTGGAGCTCTTCAGGAGCTTCATATACAATTTTCATCAAACACTGTGATCCATCACAGTCTCTAGAGCCCTTTTTTCTTAAGCATCTCAAAAAAAGCAAAGCTCTGTGTTGACCACCCATGTGCTTTCTCCTCCTTAGAGGAGAATCAATAAGGTTGGGAAAGACCTCAGAGATCATCAAGTCCAACCTATTACCTAATACCTAACACCTCCTGACAAATAAACCATGGCTCCAAGTGCCACATCCAAGCCTTTTTATAACACCTCCAGGGACAGTGAAGTCTGATTCTCCTCCAGGCCCTGTACTTGCTGTGGTTGCATGTCCAGGGGGTCAGCATCCTTCTTTCAGGTTTATGGCAAAAGCCCTCTGGCCTCAAAGTACATTGGGCCAGATCATGGAATGGAATGGAATGGAATGGAATGGAATGGAATGGAATGGAATGGAATGGAATGGAATGGAATGGAATGGAATGGAATGGACCATACCAGGTTGGAAGAGACATTTGAGATCATCCAGTCCAACCTATCACCCAACACCACCTAATCAACTAAACCATGGCACCAAGCACCCCATCAAGTCTCTTCCTAAACACCTCCAGTGATGGTGACTCCACCACCTCCCTGGGCAGCACATTCCAATGGCCAAACTCTCTCTCTCTCTATGAAGAATTTCTTCCTAACATCCAGCCTAAACCTCCCCTGGTGCAGCTTGAGACTGTGTCCTAGCCCAGCATGAGAACAGTATGGACCTTCTTCCTCAGGCAAGGTTTTGTTAGTGCCTCTGGAAGGGAAGCTTGAGGTGAGGAAAAAGTTCTTCACAGAAAGAGTTGTTGGCCATTGGAATGTGCTGCCCAAGGAGGTGGTGGAGTTGCTGTCCCTGGAGGCGTTCAAGAGGGGATTGGATGTGGCACTTGAGGCCATGGTTTAGTAGTCATGAGGTGTTGAGTGACAGGTTGGACTTGATGATCTTTGAGGTCTTTTTCCAACCTTATTGATTCTATGATCTTCTCAAGTAAACCTTTGCATATTTATTAGTGATGGAACAAGAGAGACTGGCCTCAAGCTGCAACAGGGTGGGTTTAGAGTGAACCTTAGGAAAAAAGATTTCCCAGCAAGACTGGTCAGACATTGGAATGAGCTGCCCAGGGAGGTGGTTGAGTCACCAATCCTCTGTTTAAAGGTCATTTGGTTGTGGTGCTTGGGGATATGGTGTAGGGGTAAATTTTGTGGAGTAGGGTTCTTGGTTGGACTTGGTGATCCTGAGGGTCTTTTCCAACCTGAACGCTTTTGTGATTCTGTGCTCTATCAAACCCCACCCATCCTTAGTGCTCTTGGTGGAGATTGGTGTTTCCATGTATGTGGCTCTTAAACTGAAAGGTGTGGTCACTCCTGGCTGGCATGGGTCAGAATGGAGGTCTCTGCAAAGCTGAAAAGGAGCTGACAGAAGAAAGGTAGGGACTTTTATCATCAGTGTTTCGTTCGGGCTCAGAATCCAGCAGAGGGGAGATTCGGGTCAGAATTGTGGCACCAGTACATTCTGTCATCCATCTTTGGGTTAAATTACACCCAGGATTTGGACAAGATTTATTTCTCCCCTTGCCCCTCACCTCACTTTGGGCTTTTTCTTTTAGTCGTGAAGTATTTTGAGTGATACCTTGAGGCCAAAGATTAAAACACCCCAAACATTTAGTTTGCTCTCTTGGTTGTTTGTTGGTTGGATTTTGTTGTTGTTGTTGTTGGTTTGGTTTGGTTTTTTTAAGCTGTAAAATTGTTGGGGAGAAATGAACCCCACCAACTCATGGTACAAAGTGACTCACTCACTTGTATGCTAATTTTCACCTCTTCAACTTGACAGAGGTTCCCTCTGGTGTGAGAAACCTGCCGGGAAGCAGGTTTGAAGCTCAGACTGCTGATGTCCTAGAATGTACTGGCTTGGAAGTGACCTCTGAAGGTCGTTTAGTCCAATTCTCCTGCAGTGAGCAGGGACATCCCCAGCAAGATCCTGCCTTTCCATGATGAATTCTTCATGTGGTCACTTTTAATGTTGTGTAATTTAGTGCAAAGTGTAAAAAGAGGGAGTCTAATAACTGGTAATAGTGCCAGGGTTTACAAGCTGAACAGATTTGTACCATTAGCTGAAAAGCCTGTAAAGCCTCTGCTGAGGGTGCACCTGAGGTTTAAGCATATGTAGCTGGTTTAGCAGCAGCCTGTGTGATGCCCAGGTCTCTCCACATGTTAGTGCTGCACCTTGTGTTAGATCCTTTTATTTTGGTAAGGCTGTCTTTGGGATTGCAAACACTGGCTGCATCCAGAATCATAGTATCATAGAATCAGTCAGGGTTGGAAGGGACCACAAGGATCATCTAGTTCCAACCCCCCTGCCATGGGCAGGGACACCCCACACTAGATCAGGCTGGCCACAGCCTCATCCAGCCTGGGCTTAAACACCTCCAGGGACGGGGCCTCAACCACCTCCCTGGACAACCCATTCCAGGGCTTCACCACTCTCATGGGGAAGAACTTCCTCCTCACCTCCAGCCTGAATCTCCCCACCTCCAGCTTCATTCCATTCCCCCTAGTCCTATCACTACCTGATAGCTTGAGAAGTCCCTCCCCAGCCTTCTTGTAGCCCCCATCAGATACTAGAAGGCCACAATGAGGTCACCTCAGAGCCTTCTCTTCTCCAGACTGAACAGCCTCAACTCTTTCAGTCTTTCAGAAGCTGGAGTGGATCCAGACCTCACTGAAACCTGGCAGACACCAAACACCAACATGTTTAGAAGTGGACCCTACAAGCTGTGTGATTTTTCTGTAAGCTAGAGAAAAGCTGCTTTAGCAAAGGGTCAGGTGTTTCTGGCGCAAAGGGTCAGGTGTTTCTGGCGCAAAGGGTCAGGTGTTTCTGGCGCAAAGGGTCAGGTGTTTCTGCAGCTTCTGAGCATCTTGGACAACATTATCATCATAGATGTCAGCATGTAATGGTACAGACACAATAGAGGGACCTGAATGGGCTGGTTTGACCAAGTGACCTTGAGAAGGCAGCATTTGTGCACTTCCTAGGTAGATCCTTTTGAAGCATGGAGGTAGGATTTGGGTGCAGCATTAAATAGCTGTCCCACAGAAGGCTTTGCTTCTCCTGAAGGAGAGGAGCCCCAGCCATCCCTTGACTCCTGAGCCTTTAGGCCAGCTTGGTGGCCCTGTTGTAGCCAGCAACTCTTCACAACCTTGAGTGGGGACTTGTTTTCATGGGAAGCACCATGGTTTGCCAAGCTGAGGCTGTTGTTGCAGGTAACAGTTGAAGCCCTTCTTGGAGCACTAAAGTCAGCAGAGCTTCTTCCTGAGGAGCCTTTAAAACTGGATGAGGGACATCCAGCCTGTGGGTTTGGCCCTTCAGGAGGTGAACAGAAGGTGGAGGAAAGGGAGCAAAACCTCCTTCTTGGAGTGACTCATAGTTTATTAGCATACAGTGTTCTTGCAATCCACTTGCAATGCAAGCTGGCCATGCTGGAAACATTTGCCTTTGTGCTTTTAAAGCTTTGCATAAGAGAAATGCTTTGATTGAAAAGAGGGGATGAAAAACCAACCAACCAAACAAACAAAAACAAACCCCAAAAGCATGCTTCTGGTTTTTAAAAACCTGTAAAATAAATAGTCACATTGACAGAACTTTTAATCTGAGCCCAAGCTACAGAAAAAAAACACAACACCCCACCCCAGCCTTCATTGATGTCAAAGCTGCTTTAGAGAAAGAAAGAGTAAACAGGATTTGGCCTTTAATTTGTGAAGGGTTTTGATTTTTCTGAGGCATTAAAGAGACAGCAGAGATGGGTATTGAATTATTTAACAATTGCTAGTGAAATTAAGCTTCAGTCAGCCTCTCTCCCCCTGAAATAATCTTATGAATAAAAACAAAACCAATCCGGGGCAGCACCAATATGCAGCGCTCATATCCCGCCGACTGAATTGTTTCAAAGCAGGCCATGAAGTGGTTTTTGCAAGTCAAAGCCAAGAGGAGCCTTTGCTGTGGTCTGTTCTCACTTCCCCTAGGAGAAAGCTGCCGTTGATGGATTATACAAATGGCCTTTCTCTCTCAAACTGAAACCAGGGGGGAAAATATGCAAAAAGGAGTTGGGGGAATTTGGGGCTTTGAATGTTGTCTTCCACACACCCCCCACAACTCCCCCACTGCCTTTGGCAGCTGGTATTTAAGCAATTTATTGGCCCAAACCAACTCCATTCTCATTAAGAAGCAAGTATTTAATGACTTTGGAGGTGGGTACTCAAAACAAAGAAGTGAGAGGGGAGCTGATTGCGGCAGGTGACAAAGTGTGGCAGCTCTTCATCAAACAGACTTAAAAGAGTGTTTGAGAGCGAGCAGCGCCGTGGGCTGTGATTTCCTTTCATGTGCACTTTCATTCACTGTCCTTTTCAGTCAGCAACACACAAACAGGCGTAGTTCAAATTAAAGGAAAAATAGATCCTTGTTTGCATCTCCTTCAGGTGAAATCACAAGCAGGTGGTGCCTGGGAGCTCCCACCTTGCTTCTGCTTGGGAGTGCAGGAGGCTTTCATTAACTGCCTTGCTTTCTCCCTGCCCAGAGCACCGGCTTGCTGCTCTGTGTTGGATGGTCTAAATTAAATCTTCTCGGGCTTCAATCTCTAAATGCCCTCCCTGTGCTTGTAAAACACACAGGTGCAAGCAGCTGGCTTGTACATTGTGTGTTTAATGGGCAAAAGCTGGCTCGGGGGTTGTCCCTCCGACCTGGGCTGGCTGGAGAGGAGCAGAGGGCTGTGGTCGTGCCTCAGGACGCTCACTTCAGCCCTCTGTGGCAGTGGCAAGTGCCTGGTCTCGGTGCTGGCAAGTCCAGCCAGCCAGCGACTTGTTTAGGTTGCTGCTGAGCCTGGCCCTGGGTGGGGTTCTGGAAATTTAGCTCTGCAAACATTTTACAGTTCTGGCATTTCAGTTTGATTTCTTAGAGTGTCTCAGGAAGGTTGGAGGGGAGGCTGCCAGTTAAGCTGTGTGGTGGCTTTTTACTGTGCACTGGGATAGGAGCAAGATCGCAGAGTCCCCTGCCTGCTGCCTTGGCTGTGGCATCTCTTGTCTCTAGCAACCAGCACCAGAACAAGAGGACACAGTCTCAAGCTGCACCAAGGGAAGTTTAGGCTGGAGGTGAGGAGGAAGTTCTTCACTGAGAGAGTTGTTAGCCATTGGAATGGGCTGCTCAGGGAGGTGGTGGAGTCCCCATCCCTGGAGGTGTTCAAGAGGGGACTGGACGTGGCACTTGGTGCCATGGTCTAGTCATGAGGTCTGTGGTGACAGGTTGAACTCGATGATCTTTGAGGTCTCTTCCAACCTTGGCGATACTGTGATACTGTGAATGTTTTCGGTTGAAAAGACCTTTAAGACTCATCCAGTCCAACTTCCCTACATAGAATTATAGAATCAATAAGGTTGGAAAAGACCTCAAAGATCAGCAGGGACATTTTCAACTAGAGCAGGTTGATCTGAGCCCAAACCAACCTTACCTGGAATGCTTCCATGACCTCTCTGGGCAACCTGGGCCATTGTCTCACCATCCTCAGAGTGAACAATGTCTTCCTTATATCTAGTCAGAATCTCACCTCTTTTAGTTTAAACCCACCATCACTTGTCCTGTCACAGCAGGCACTGCTCAAAGGTCTTTCTTAGCCCCTTTAAGTACTGAAAGGCCACAGTAAGGTCTCCCTGGAGCCTTCATGTATAATCATGGGGCCTGGCTAGCAGGCTGGAGTGGACAAGCAACTCCAGAGATGAATTTCAGGGGATCTTGAGGAGCTCAGTGATGTGGAATGACCTTTGACAAGGCAGAAGTCACCTAGAGAATACAGGGGGTGGATAAAGGTGGCAGAGCATAGCTGTAGGGTGTGATTTGGTGGTGGCAGAGAGAAGCAACCTTGCAGATGGCCTGGCATGGGTGGTAAATGTTCTGGCTGCCAACAGGCTCCAGTCAGTCACTCCTTAATCTGAAGGCAGGACTTTCCTGGGAGGATTTGTTTTACAGTCAGCTCTTGCTCAGATCAAGCAGTCGCTTTGGGAGCATTATTAGTTCGGTGTGGGTCTGGTCTCTAGCAAGCGCTGCTCTTCTCCACAGTGGGCTGTGCACACTTCATACAGATGGAAGAATCACTGCTGAACACTGAGCTTTGAAAGAGGTGCCTCATCTCCAGGGCACAGTCCCCACGGCCCTAGCATTTGTCATGGGAAGTGACACATTAGAGAAGCTCAAACTTTACACTGAGCATCAAAGGTTGGGATTAAGAAGAGTGTTTCTGGCTTTGACAAGAGGCTGGCTGTTGGGGTCCTGGAGGTGTGGTTCTCCAGGATGGTGATTCTCTGCCCTCGTACACATGGGTTGCACCCAGCCTTTCCTTGTCTCCCTGTCTCTGGAGAAGAGCAGCTTCTGCAGCCAGGCTGGTTTTGTAGAACCCTTGATGGTGTCCTGGGCTTTGGGCTTCAAAGAGCAGCTTGAGGACTGGCAGACAACATTGCTGCCAGGGATTTCTTGCATTCATGTGTAAATACATTCTCACATGTTCCAGTTGCTGGGTTTTGAGGCTCCAGAATGCAGCTCTGTCAGTGCCTCTAAATGACCATGTGTAGTGACTGCCTGGTGTCTGGCTTTGCCTGTGCATGGAGACAGAGGCTTCCCATGTGCAGTAGCACTGCTGGCTTGGCAAGCCCTGCTGCTGCAACTGCTTTTGTAGAAGCTTTATAGATGAGCATCTAGTGTGAGGTGTCCCTGCCCATGGCAGGGGGTTGGAACTAGGTGATCCTTGAGGTCCCTTCCAACCCTAATAATTCTATGATTCTATGATCAGCTGTGCTGAGCCCGAAAGGTTTGGTGAGGTTCTGGGTCATTGCTGCTCCCACTTTCCCCAGCACCAGCCCCCAGCTTCAGCTCATGTGTTAGGATAGGATAGGATAGGATAGGATAGGATAGGATAGGATAGGATAGGATAGGATAGGATAGGATAGGATAGGATAGACCCAACCCGACCCGGTTGGAAGAGACCGAATCCCACAGGGAGGGAGGATGGGGTGGGGAGGAGTCCTCAGAGCTCACTGAGATTTCTGGGGTCCTGAAATCAAAGTCCTGCTGTGCTTCCAGTCCCCAGAGGATCTGGGGAGAGCAAAAGACTGTTCTGAGGAAATGGGATGATGGGAGCAGAGCTTGCTCTCGTGAGCTCTCTGGCCACTCTGTGGCTTGACGTGACAGTTGAGGAAGGCTGTTTCCTCTGTGCTGGGCACCGTGGTGTTTAATGAACACCTTTCTCAGATCCCAGTTGCCTTGTAGCTGTTCTGCTCCTTAGGAGATGAGCAGGTACTTGCTAATGAGCAGTCAGGTTGGGGTTGTTCCTAGCTTGATTTGAGTAGTGCTTGCTTTGCTCTGATTAATGCCTGGACAAACTCACCTCTTTCAGAGGGGAGAGGGAACTGGTTCAAGCCTGCTGCATTGAAGCAAAGAAATCAGCTGACTGTAAGGAGGGCTGGAGGCTGGGCACTGCACTGAGCTTTACTTCTGTCTTTAAATTTGCAGGCATGGAGCCAGTAGAAGAGATTGGTTTAGCATTGCTATTAACCCAGCCCAGCCTGGAGCACTGGCTGATAGCTCCAACATCTTTCTCCTTCCTTATCGTTTCTGACTCTCTCTCTGTGGTTTCCCTTCAAGAAAAAGTAGTTTGAGAGGTGGGATAAAAAAACCCCAAAGACATGAAATATTTAAATAAAGAGCTGTCAGGAGCTTTGCATGGTGCCACAAGATCTTGAAGTTTTGTAGTTGCAGTGAGCTGGTCTGACAGGATGGGAGAACTAGTACTGCATTCAGTTCTGGGCTCCCCAGTTCAGGAGGGACAGGGATCTGCTGGGGAGGGTCCAGCAGAGGGCTACCAGGATGATTAGGGGACTGGAGCACTGCCTGGGGAGGAGAGGCTGAGGGACCTGGGGCTCTTTAGTCTGGAAAAGAGAAGACTGAGAGGGGATTTAATAAATGTTCATATTTATCTGAGGGCTGGGGGTCAGGAGGGAGGGGACAGGCTCTGCTCACTTGCTCCCTGGGATAGGACAAGGAGCAATGGATGTAAGCTGCAGCACAGGAGGTTCCAACCTCAAGAGGCTGCCCAGAGAGGTTGTGGAGTCTCCTTCTCTGAAGCCTTTCAAGGCCTGTCTGGATGTGTTCCTGTGTGACCTGAGCTAGATTGTATGGCCCTGCTGTGGCAGGGGGTTGGACTCGATGATCTCTTTGGGTCCCTTCCAACCCCTGATGTCCCCTGAGCCTATGAACCTGAAGAAGAGGTTTTGGTGCTGTTAGAAGTTAGGCATCCTAGCTCAATGTGGGTTGGGCAGAGAGTGGTGGATTCTCCTATGATGGACATCCTGCATGTGGGTTATCCCCAGAGAGTGATAGGGTTGATGTGACCCAAGTACAGCACCTCTCCTTGTTGGAGCTCACACAGCTGGGCCTCAGCCCATTGACCCAGCCTCTCCAGGTCCTTCTGAAGGGCCTTTCTACCCTCCAGCAGATCAACACTCCCACCTAACTTGGTGTTGCCTGCAAACATGCTGAGGGTGATCTCACTCTCCTTGTCAAGGTCATTGATGAAGATATTAAACAGGAGTGAGCCCAGTACTGAGCCCTGGGGAGCAGCACTGCTGGGTTTAACTCCATCCCCACCGCTCTCTGGAGCTGTCCATCAGCCGCTGTTTGATCCAGCAGTGTTTGTTCTGACCAAGCTCTTCCCTCTGCTAAGCATTAGATTGATGTGTGCAAAGGCAGCAGTCCCCTCTGTTGCCATTGCTGCCACCAGCAGCGCCTCTCTCTTTTTCTTTGCAATTAGAAAAGCCATCAATCACGTGCACCTATAATTGCCTTCTCGCGCGCCCTGTTTAGCATCAATGTTCTTGTCAAGTCCAACCCTGGGAGAAAAGAGCATCTGACAGGTTTCCCAGAGCTTGCCAGAGGTTCCTCACAAATGCAGTTGCCACATGGGATGCAATGACCATGTGATTGCATGTTTCCGGCTTCTTTTGGAGGGGAGAGAAGTTGGGGTTTTAATTATTTCCCTCCCCACCCCCTCTCGCAATGACAAACAGTTTTGCTTTCGGTGTGGGTAGTCTGCTAAGGAAGGGTGCCAAGAAGCAGCATTGTGAAGTCCTCACCATATGAACTATGTGAAGGCAGGAAAACAAAAGTGTTGGAGAACAGCAGGATCCAGGTGAGGTGCCACAGAGGATTTGAAACTGGTGGCAGCCCTGGTGAGGCTGGAGTTGAACCACTGAATGTGTGAAGAATGTTTGTGGCCAAAATACAGGCGGAAGCCAAGGCTGGCACTAAGAAGGGGCTTGGGAATGCAGTTTGGTCCATTTTTCTCTAAGTTTGGAGGGAATTGGGAGGTTCCCTGGTTGTGTGCACTGGAAGAGACAAGTAAGACAGATTTTGATGCACAGCTATTCCAATAGGGTAATCCACACACAGCAGAATGGGTGGGTTAAAAAACCTGCTCTTAACCTGCATGCATTTTGTAGGAAGGTCAAACAGTTGAGCAGAAGAGTGGGTGCTGTCATTACAGGGTTAATTATATCAGCCTGGGCCAAGCTGTCAGCCTATGGCTTGGACAGCAGCACTGTGTGCTGGGTTAGGAACTGGCTGGAGGCTGAGCCCAGAGAGTGGTGGTGAATGGTGCCACAGCCAGCTGGCAGCCAGGCACCAGTGGTGTCCCCCAGGGATCAGTGCTGGGCCCCATGCTCTTTAATGTCTTTACTGATGATCTGGATGAGGGGATTGAGTCCATCATCAGTAAGTTTGCAGATGATACCAAGCTGAGGGCAGGAGTTGAGCTGTTAGAGGATAGGAGAGCTCTGCAGAGGGACCTTGAGGATCTCAAAGGTCTTTTCCAACCTGGTCTGGTCTGGTCTGTTCTAGTCTAGTCTAGTCTACTTCTATTCTATTCTATTCTATTCTATTCTATTCTATTCTATTCTATTCTATTCTATTCTATTCTATTCTATTCTATTCTATTCTATTCTATTCTATTCTATTCTATGATTTGGTTTCAAACGGAGGATGGAGTAGCTGAGAGTAGTTCCCCTGAATATTCTTCTATCAGCATGGCTGTGACTTCCATGATGCTTGGGAGGTCTCATTGTGTTTGCTGCTTTTTTTCATTGAAGGAAAGGGACATGGACCCTTACTAACCCCTGTGGGAACAACTAAATGGTGTTGTTTTTTCCCTTCAGCTGATAGCCATGTGGGTATCACCTTAGGACCAGGCTGATGAAAGTAGAGAGGAGAAATCAGCTGCACAAGCACTGGGTTTTGTCTTTGCCTTTCCCTTAGACAGACGTGAGGCTGGTCACCATTTCTGAGAGTGAAAAGACAATGGCAATCTGTTTTTCTTTTAGATTGCAGGCTTTGAAGGTATTTTACCTTCCTCTGAGTGATTTTTCAGGATCTAGGTGTGCCTGATCCGTGTGGTCTTTTGTTTCCTTCACCTTGCAAAGCTCTCTATCCACTGGTCAACAAACGCAGGAGTTCCCGCTGTTGTATTTCTGCTGGAAGGAATTGCGGTTGTAAAGGGAGAGAACCCACTGCTGGGGAACTGAGCTCTGACTGAAGGATGCTCTAAAAATAAACTGGAAGGAGAGGAGAGAATCCAGTTACTTTTGGAACAGAAACTGAGGAGCTGGGGGAAGCAGATGGCTGGCTTGCTGCTAGCCATGGTGGCTCGTTCCAGCTGATTTTGGGATGGGGACTTGAGTTACCGCCAGGGAAAATCACTCGAGCATTCACAAAGACAAATATAATAAAGGATTAAGAGTTTTACGGGGCTGTGGCACCAGGCTGATGGCCACTTTGCATCTGGGACAGCAAAGCAGCAGTCAGAAGGGGCTCTTCATGCTGCATATGGCAAAATAATTCAGGATTTCCAGGGACGTCTGGGTGCAAAGCGAGGAGCTTTGCTGCAGACCCGGTTTGTGTCAGGGCTGTACGACAGGGGCACGTTTTCCACTGTAACAAGAAATAGCCTTGCAGAAAGACAATGTAGTGTGGCTGGGTTGGTTTCCCCCCCCCCCCCCCAGTGAGCAGTCCTCCTGCTGATTTATGGCTAGCTTAGTCAAGAAGCCCTGCGTGCCTAGTGAAGTGGGTTCATTTTTAACTGCGAGGGAGCATTGCCTTTTTGTCCTGCAGTTTCTTTCTGTGCTTTTGTGAAAGAGGCTTTAATCTAGGAATAAATCATCAGAGCATTGCTAGCTTCAAAATAAGTATAAAACTGGAGAGCGCTGCCAAGCCAAGGTTAAACTGGGATCAGAGGGTCAGATTCTAGTTTCATCAGTCTTGCCTCCCACTCTGTGCTTCATTTGGTACTTAAATGAACTTAATAACCATCTCAAAGATACAAACATCTCAGCTGCTTTCCTCAGCAGTCTCCTGGTCCTCAAAGGCCAACGGCATCCCGGCCTGCATGAGGAATAGTGTGGCCAGCAGGAGCAGGGAAGTCATTGTGCCCCTGTACTCAGCACTGGTTAGGCCACACCTTGAGTCCTGTGTCCAGTTCTGGGCCCCTCAGTTTAAGAAGGACATTGAGACACTTGAAGGTGTCCAGAGAAGGGCAACAAGGCTGGGGAGAGGCCTTGAGCACAGCCCTGTGAGGAGAGGCTGAGGGAGCTGGGGTTGCTTAGCCTGGAGAAGAGGAGGCTCAGGGGTGACCTCATTGCTCTCTACAACTACCTGAGAGGTGGTTGTAGCCAGGTGGGGGTTGGTCTCTTCTCTCTGGCAACCAGCAGCAGAACAAGGGGACACAGTCTCAAGCTGCACCAAGGGAAGTTTAGGCTGGAGGTGAGGAGGAAGTTCTTCACCGAGAGAGTGATTCGCCATTGGGATGTGCTGCCCAGGGAGGTGGTGGAGTCACCATCCCTGGAGGTGTTCAAGAGGGGACTGGACGTTTCACTTGGTGCCATAGTCTAGTCATGAGGTCTGTGGTGACAGGTTGGACTTGATGATCTTTGAGGTCTCTTCCAACCTTAGTGATACTGTGATACTGTGTTCTTGTTTTGGGTCAGGCACATCACTGCACCCATGCCCTGTAACTGTGTTCCTGGGTGTCACGAGTTATTGGGATGCAAAAAAAACCCCAACCAATTAAGCTTGCTTGGAGCAGAGATTAACATGGAGTTTCTCTACACTCTCTGCAAGCAAAAGGAGAAAGGGAGGCCACATCTTGAGTCCTGTGTCCAGTTCTGGGCCACTCAGTTTAAGAAAGATGTTGAGTCGCTGGTACGTGTCCAGAGAAGGAAAACAACAAATCTGGGGAGGGGTCTGGAGCACAGCCCTGTGAGGAGAGGCTGAGGGAGCTGGGGTTGCTTAGCCTGCAGAAGAGGAGGCTCAGGGGAGACCTTCTTGCTCTCTCCAACTCCCTGAAGGGAGGTTGTAGCCAGGTGGGGGTTGGTGTCTTCTCCCAGGCAGCCAGCACCAGAACAAGAGGACACAGTCTCAAGCTGTGCCAGGGGAGGTTTAGACTGGATGTCAGGAAGAAATTCTTCATAAAGAGAGATTGGCCATTGGAATTTGCTGCCCGGGGAGGTGGTGGAGTCAGCATCACTGGAGGTGTTTAGGAGGAGACTTGATGGGTGCTGGTGAGACTAGGGGTGCTTGGTGCCATGGTTTAGTTGATTAGATGGTGTTGGATGATGGGTTGGGCTTGATGATCTCGAAGTTCTCTTCCAACCTGTTCTGTTCTGTTCTGTTCTGTTCTGTTCTGTTCTGTTCTGTTCTATTCTATTCTATTCTATTCTATTCTATTCTATTCTATTTTCAATCTATCAGCAGGGTTTTGGATGAGTTTGCTTACTCTTGTATCTGTCCCCTTGCTGGCTTTTAAGAGAGTGTTGAATTGATAACATCATTAGGAGGAAAGCTTACCACTTCCTTACCACCACTAACAGGCAACTTGGCACTTCACAGTCATAAGGGACAAATTGGCAGAGGCATACAGGTGCCTGATGATTTACTGGTGCTGTTGGATACTTGCAAAAACCTGTCCAGGCTGTGCTTTATTCCTCACAATCCATCTAACCCAAGAGACCTGAGCCGGTGTTTCTAACAGCCTTGCATTTCAGACACATTTTGTCCCTTTCAGAGGCTCATCTATAATTACTTTGCCCCTCCATTCCCATCAGTGAAACGAATGTGATCATCTCTTCTTCCGGCTTTTCATCTTTCTTTTACTGAAAGTGCAGGGTGGCAAAACACTCCAGCGTGTTCTTAGCTTAAAGAGCGCAAACAGGAAGGTTTAAATGGTGCTAAATGGGATACATGGCAAAGCACTTTGCTGAATCCTGGCCACTGTTTGCAGTGGCTTCTGTACAGGTCTCCGAGTTATTTGTTTGCTGTAATCTCCACCAGTTGTCTAGATGCCATTGCTAAACAAATGAGATGATAATTAGCCTAGCAACATCAGAGGAAGTTGATTCTCCATCTGTAATAAGGCTGATGATAATTAAACATGCATGACCTCATTGGGTTGAATATGAATCAATTGAAATTAAAGCTATTAAAGCTTGTTGGGAATTTGTTTTCTCATGTGAAATTTTTCAGGGAAAGCAAGGACGATGTAATGATGAAAAATAGATGAAATGGGGCTGGGTTGCACCCTCAAATCCTGATGAACAGAAATGAAATGGGGCTGGGTTGCACATTGGCCACAACAACCCCATGCAGTGCTACAGGCTGGGGGCAGAGTGGCTGGAGAGCGGCAAGGCAGAAAGGGACCTGGGGGTACTGGTTGATGGTAGGCTGAACATGAGCCTGCAGTGTGCCCAGGCAGCCAAGAGGGCCAATGGCATCCTGGCCTGTATCAGGAACAGTGTGGCCAGCAGGAACAGGGAGGTCATTCTGCCCCTGTACACTGCACTGGTTAGGCCACACCTTGAGTCCTGTGTCCAGTTCTGGGCCCCTCAGTTTAGGAAGGATGTTGACTTTCTGGAAGGTGTCCAGAGAAGGGCAACGAAGTTGGTGAGGGGTTTGGAACACAAGCCCTGTGAGGAGAGGCTGAGGGAGCTGGGGTTGCTTAGCCTGGAGAAGAGGAGGCTCAGGGGTGACCTTACTGCTCTCTACAACTACCTGAAGGGAGATTGTGGACAGGTGGGGGTTGGTCTCTTCTCCCAGGCAGCCAGCCCCAGAACAAGAGGACACAGTCTCAAGCTGCACCAGGGGAGGTTTAGACTGGATGTTAGGAAGAAGTTCTATACAGAAAGAGTGATTGCCCATTGGAATGTGCTGCCCAGGGAGGTGGTGGAGTCACCATCACTGGAGGTGTTCAGGAGGAGACTTGATGGGGTGCTTGGTGCCATGATCTAGTTGTTTAGGTGGGTTGGATTGGTTGATAGGTTGGACGCAATGATCTTGAAGGTCTCTTCCAACCTGGTGTATTGTATTGTATTGTATTGTATTGCTCCCTCAAATCCTGATGAATAGAATTGGGGTTGGTTTGCACCCTCAGTCCTGATGAACAGAAATGAAATGGGGCTGGGTTGCATCCTCAGATCCTGCTGAATAGAAGTGGGGTTGTTTTGCACCCTCAGTCCTGATGAAAAGAAGTGGGGCTGGGTTGCACCCTCAGGCCTGATGAAATGAAATGGAGCTGGGTTGCACCCTCAGGCCTGATAAACAGAAATGAAATGGGGTTGGTTTGCATGCTCAGTCCTGATGAAAAGAAATTAAATGGGGCTGGGTTGCACCCTCAAATCCTGATGAAAAGAAGGGGGATTGGTTTGCACCCTCAGTATTAAATAAGTGGTAAAAGCTGTGAGACTTTCCAGGAGTGGAATATTTAAAGAGACCTCCCTGCCCTGCCTCAGCCTTGTGTAAATGTCCATTTTGATGACGTTTTCCATTTGGAAGGAAAACAAAGGTGGGGGGAAGAAAGAATGGTTCAAAACTTTCCAGCTGTTTCTAGCCCTGTTTAACAAAACTCAGATCAAACACGTGCAAATGCTTCCCAAGTGTGTGTCCAGGGATGTGTATTCCACCAGCTCTGTTGCCTACAGGGCACAAAAATTAGTTTTCCAACACCTTTTAATTTCCTGTGCCTCAGTGCAAGCCACACCAGAGCAGTTTGGTTTAGAGTCACGATGTACTAAAGGCAAGCTGCAGGGATGAAACAAACAAGGGAGATGAAATTGGAAGGCCCAGAAAGAAGTTGGTGATGGGCTTGCACCGAGCCCAAGCAGCTTTACCTGGGAAGGCTCCTCTGGAGTGCAGGTGGGAAAGTGTTGGGTTGAATTCCTTCCTTTTTGCCCTTTCTCACAAATAGAATCTCAGTGGGGCTGTAGCAGTTGCAGTCAGGCTTGCCTCGGGCTTTTGGGCTTGGCTTTTGAGAGCTGTAGGAAACCTCTGAAACTGTCAGCAAGATGCAGCCTGGTTCAGCTCAGTGCAGTGACCTGAAATGTGGGAAATTAAAGCTTGTGTAGTCCCAGGTCAGTGTCCCATGATTTGGGAAATACTTCCAGGCCCCTTGGTTAGAGTTCTTCTAAGCTGTGTCATTTATCAAACATGAGAAGGGAAGCAAAATGCAGCAACTGTGCTGCTTCACTGTCCTGGGAGGTGTTCAAGGAATGTGTGGACATGGTGCTTTGGGATGTGTTTCAATGGCCATGATGGTCTTAGTTTCACAGCTGGACTCTGGGTTTTAGAGGTATTTTCCAAGTGAAATGGAATGGAATGGAATGGAATGGAATGGAATGGAATGGAATGGAATGGAATGGATGGAATGGAGTGGAGTGGAGTGGAGTGGAGTAGAGTAGAATAGAATAAACCAGGTTGGAAGAGATCTTTGAGATCACGAAGTCCAACCTATCATCCAACACCACCTAATCAACTAAACCATGGCACCAAGCACCCCATCCAGTCTCTTCCTAAACACCTCCAGGAATGGTGACTCCACCCTCCATAGGCAGCACATTCCAATGGCCAATCTCTCTTTCTATGAAGAACAACTTCCTAACATCCAGCCTAAACCTCCCCTGGCACAGCTTGAGACTGTGTCCTCTTCTTCTGGTGCTGGTTGCCTAGGAGAAGAGACCAACCCCCACCTGGGTTGTAGAGAGCAATAAGGTCTCCCTTGAGCCTCCTCTTCTCCAGGCTAAGCAACCCCAGCTTCCTCAGCCTCTCCTCACAGGGCTGTGCTCCAGACCCCTCCCCAGCTTTGTTGCCATTCTCTGGACACATTGCAGCAACTCATCTTTCTCAAACTGAGGAGCCCAGAGCTGGACACAGTACTCAAGGTGTGTTCTATTTTCAGCTGCTTCTTTCCCTTTTGATGTCTTGGCTGAATATCCTGAACAAAAAGATGTTCAATGTGTTTGCCCTGGAATAGTGTTGTTCTTTGGTCATCTTTTATCCCTCCTCAAGGAGGGATCCCAGTTCATCCAGGGCAGAATGAAAACAAATGAGGAGACTGGATGAGGCGCTTGGTGCCATGGTTTAGTTGCTTGGATGGTGTTGGGTGATAGGATGGACTTGATGATCTCAAAGGTCTTTTCCAACCTATTCTATTCTATTCTATTCTATTCTATTCTATTCTATTCTATTCTATTCTATTCTATTCTATTCTATTCTATTCTATTCTATTCTACTCTACTCTACTCTACTCTACTCTACTCTACTCTACTCTACTCTACTCTACTCTACTCTGTTGTATTCTATTCTAAGTGTTGGTGGCTGGGGGCATTTATGAATCAATTTAGGAATCAATTTGATAAGGTCCCGACCCCGGAGACATTCAGTATGAGACCTGATGTGGCCCTGACCCAGCTGGAGGTGTCCCTGCTCACTGCAGGAGGTTTGGACAAGATGACCTTTGAGTGTCCTTTCCAACCTGATGCAATCTGTGGATCTGTGACCTCTTTTTAAGTAAAGCTGTAAGATGCTTGCCTGATAGCCTCAAGGAAAGAAGGTATCTCAGACAAGCAAATCCTGGGTTTATTTAATTTTCACTTCCTTTGGGCTTTGCCTCATTTAGACTTCATTCCTGCAAGATAGGGCACTTGAACCAAACACAGTGGGTGTATTTTCTGTTATCTTTATAGACTTGGCTAAAAAATGCAGAAACTACTGTCCCCAGGTACCAAATCAGAGGGGTTCCAGGGATGCAGAAATCTATGCCTGCTGAGTTCAGATGAAGGCAACAAAATGTTCAATCACTCTGTTGCAAACAATCCTCCTGGCTTGCCATGTGCCAGCCTCCATCCACCTTCTTCTTTCCTTTGGTCATGAAGCTGCTTGTAAGGTAGCTCTTGCCAGTGGCTTTCCATTGTGACAGAACACTTCCAGGTTTCCTTTAGGAAGCTTCTACCCAATGACTTATCACACCTCATGCAGGTTGATGTAATTACCTTGGGTTCAGATCCAGCCCTGCATGAGCAGCAGGGCTGTGTGTGTGCTCAGCACACAGGGATGTGGGGGTTCATTGCAGCACCATGTTCTGAGCTGATGCACAGCTCTAGTGTATAAGAGGGGGATGAAGGTGTTTTACTAGCTCTCTGCTTCTCATCAGATGGGGCTTTCCATGATTCATGTTGAAGAAGGATTCATCCATGAGACAGCTCCTCCATCAGTCCCTGTGGGCTGAGAACTTGCTGCTGTCCCCACTGTGCAGGGCTGCTGTGCCAGGGATTCCTCCTTGGCCACATCTTCCATCTTGTTCTTTGGTCTAACAGCAGGAGAAACTTCCTTTGGTTATATCTGTGTGCTTTAATGTTGTTTCACAGTATCCCTAGGGCAGTAGGCACCTACCCAACTCAGGCTGGCTTGTTGCCATCATATGTGATCTGCTGAGTGTAATGGGCTGCCCAGGGAGGTGGTGGAGTCACCGTCCCTGAAGGTGTTCAAGAGGGGATTGGACGTGGCACTTGGTGCCATGGTTTAGTCACGAGGTCTGTGGTGCCAGGTTGGACTCAATTATCTTTGAGGTCTCTTCCAACTTTGGTGATTCTGTGATTCTGAGTGTCTCTTTTTGGTGGCCTCTGGAACAGAAAGACCAAAATTGGCTCAGCAGAAGATTTGCAGTGCTAGTGGCTCAGAGCAGAGGGAAAAACACTTTTCAACTTGCAACCTGAGTAATCTTTGCTGCAAGAGTTGGAGAGACGATGAACGTAGCATCCTGCCAGGTGTACTTAGCATTGCAACTGCTTTATACTTGGGAGAGGAAGTTAAAACAGGCTCATTGAAGGGGATATTCATAAAACATAATGAATTCCATTAGAGCTGAGGGCTACACTGGGTTGGAGACAGCAGCCTGATCAAAGCAAGTGGTTTCACATTGGACCCTCTTACTGTCATTAGGACAGATCTTGGAAAGAAGTTCTCTCTTCTGCCTCTTAATTGCTCTATCAAGGCCAGTATCAGAAAGGCAGGATGCAAGTGACTGCTGCTGCCCAAGATGCTATTATAATTAGAGCAGTCACTGAACCTCATCCAAGCTTACAATGTAGCATCAATTCAGGTTAAATTGGGAAACTGAGCAGAAAATTGCTGTCTGGTGTTTTGAGTGGGTTTTTGCATCTTAACATTATCTGATATTGGATCATTATGTAGCGATGCATGATGCCAACAAGTAATGGCACAGCGCTGCGAGTAACGACACTGGGACACCAGAGAAGGAAATGGTGAGGGGAATCTAATTCCTTATGCAGTTTCATGGAATAAAGTCAACTCAGGTACACACTTGTTCAGATTAAATATAATGATCTGTGGCTGCAACTGATCTATGCATATCTATAAGCTGAGGAGAGCAGGGGGAGAGTTGCCATGGAAATGCAACCAATGTCATAGTTGCGGCGCGTTGCAAATGGCTCATGTGTCATGGCTCATTTTCCAGAAGGAGCAGGGAAGAGCAGGAGTTAAGGGGAAAACATCTTTCAATGTTTGCAGCAAGACACGTCTGCGTCCGCAGGGATGGCTTAAGAGGCAAACGGCACAAGTCCGAAGTACTTTGTGGGGAGAAGGGAGCCAAAAGCACATCTGAGAGTGAGCTTTGCAGCTTTCGTGTGCTGCTGAATTCTTTCTCCTCCCACCTCCTGATGGCTGATCTCCAGGGCTGCCTCCAGGTCACGTGAGACAGCGTGGCCCATGGCCTGGCTAGGCTTCACCCTTGGAATCCTAGAACTGTTTTGTTTGGAAGAGACCTTTAAGAGCATCGAGTCCAACCCTTCACCCAGCACTGCCAGGTCACCACTAAACCATGTCCCTCAGCAGTGCATCCATGTGGCCTTTAATTACCAACAGGGATGGGGACTGCACCTCTGTGTGGGTCACAGAGCACTGGAGCAGGCTGCCTAGGGAGGCTGTGGAATCTCCTCTAGAGACTTTTAAGACCCATCTGGATGTGTTCCTGTGTGACCTGTGCTAGATTCTATGGTCCTGCTCTGGCAGGGGGTTGAACTTGATGATCTTTGAGGGTCCCTTCCAACCCTAACATCCTGTGATCCCCAGGCAGCCTGGTCCTGTGCATCACAATCTATTTGGTGAAGAATTTTTTCCCAATATCCAACTTAAACCTCCTCTTGCAGAGTTTGAGGCCATTTCCTCTTGTTCATGAAGGAGTCTTGACATGTTGTCTTTACATGAAGCAGAAGCAGGCACTTGTCACCCCCTGCCTTAGCTCATCCTGTCCCCCTGGAGATTTGCTTGACTGAACTCCATGCAGCAGAGTTTGAGCTACCTGACTGTGGGAGAAGGAGCAATGCCTCCTCAACCCTTCCTCTTGGGAAACCTGGTTCCTGCAGGAGAAGAGGAGGCTCAGGGGAGACCTTATGACTACCTGAAAGGAGGTTGTAGCCAGGTGGGGGTAGGTCTCTTCTCCCAGGCAACCAGCACCAGAACAAGAGGACACAGTCTCAAGCTGCACCAGGGGAAGTTTAGGCTCGAGGCGAGGAGAAAGTTGTTCCCAGAGAGAGTTGTTAGCTGTTGGAATGTGCTGCCCGGGGAGGTGGTGGAGTCACCATTACTGGAGGTGTTCAAAAAAAGCTTGGATGTGGCACTTGGAGCCATGGTTCAGTTGTCAGGAGGTGTTAGGTATTAGGTAATAGGTTGGACTTAGTGACCTCTAGGTCTTTTCCAACCTGGTTGATTCTATGATTCCTTTGGTTTGGACCTTTCAAGTGACTGACAGCCCAGTTTCTTTCTGCTTGCTTTTCTTTCTTTGCTCCCTATTGTTGTCTTCCTGCAAAGGAAACCTCAGGTGCCTGCAGCAGGTTGCTGTAAGAGAAGTGCCTTACAGCTGCAGAACTGTGCAGAACTCAGCTCCTGGTGACCTCCTCTTTGGCATGGGGAAGAGCAGGCTTGGAGCAGGCCTTTGCAAGGCTCCTAACTGGGCTGGTTCAGCAGGCTCTAGGCACTGCCATAGGTTGGACTTGATGACCTCTGAGGTCTTTTCCAACCTGGTTGATTCCCAAGATGTCTGCACTATGCCAAATGGGCCAGAGTTAGTTTGATCTAACCCTTTAATGAAGAATTCAATTGCTTGCTGTTGGGTGAACTAACACATTGCTTGCTTTAAAATTGGATGAAGCACTGAAGAATGATTTATTTTTCCCCCTGATTTTATTGTGGGGTTTTATTTTTTGAGGGAATAATTTCTTTGCCATGCAAAAAAAAAAAACTTAAAGGAAAAAAAAAGAGAAATGAGGCTGCTAGACAAACAGCTTGGGTCTTTTAACCTCTCTTCAAGCAATTAGGGTCTAATTCGGGCTTCTGAAATAAGTGAACAATAAATAAGTGATTAACCTGTCTGGTTTAGGATGGGAATCTTCTGTGCAGTTTCTCACAGTCCTGTTTGCCAGGGTGGGTAAATATGAGCAAATGCATATTGAAACTTGCAGCATGGGAATGAGTGGAGGGGATTTGATGCTGGAATCCATGAGGGTTCATCAGCTCAGGGCTTGCCTGGCTCCCTGTGCTTGAGTGAGTTCCTCTGGTGTCAAGAGTTTCTCTGTGGTCAGTAGAACAGAATGTTAGGGGTTGGAAGCGAGCTCTGGAGATCCTCCAGTCCAACCTCCCTGACAAAGCAGGATCACCCAGAGCAGGTCACAGCCAGGAACACATCCAGGAGGGTTTGGAAAGATGCCAGAGAAGGAGACTCCACAACCTGTGTGTGCAGCCTGTGCCAGGCCTCCAGTGAGAAAGCTTTCCCTTGTGTTTTTCACCTGTACTTCCAAAGTCACTTTTGGGGCATGCAGAGAAGTTACACCAGCTGAAAGTTTTCTCAGGCTGCTCTGTCCTGCAGAGAAATTTCTAAATGTAGGGAAGTGTAAGAACTGATCAGGTGCTTATGTTGGTGTAGAAGCCAACAGTGCTGATGTGAGCGAAGGGTTACTGCACTCACCTCAGACGTGGGATAAACTGGACTGTCTTATTGAAATGTGAGCCCTGTGTCATAGCCCAGCCCTGAAAGAGTATCTCCAGATTGTGCATTTTAAAGATATGGACAAACTCTGCCATTCAGTTGGAGTCTGCAAAGCCAGAGGGTACCCCTTGACCCCTGGGGTGTAGACCATGGCTGCGTTCAGTTCTGGGCTCCCCAGTTCAGGAGGGACAGGGATCTGCTGGGGAGGGTCCAGCAGAGGGCTACCAGGATGATTAGGGGACTGGAGCACTGCCTGGGGAGGAGAGGCTGAGGGACCTGGGGCTCTTTAGTCTGGAAAAGAGAAGACTGAGAGGGGATTTAATAAATGTTCATATTTATCTGAGGGCTGGGGGTCAGGAGGGAGGGGACAGGCTCTGCTCACTTGCTCCCTGGGATAGGACAAGGAGCAATGGATGTAAGCTGCAGCACAGGAGGTTCCACCTCAAAACAAGGGGGAATGCCTTTACTGTGAGGGTCACAGAGCACTGGAAGAGGCTGCCCAGAGAGGTTGTGGAGTCTCCTTCTCTGGGGCCTTTCAAGGCCTGTCTGGATGTGTTCCTGTGTGACCTGAGCTAGATTGTATGGCCCTGCTGTGGCAGGGGGGTTGGACTCGATGATCTCTTTGGGTCCCTTCCAACCCCTGATGTCCCCTGAGCCTATGAACCTGAAGAAGAGGTTTTGGTGCTGTTAGAAGTTAGGCATCCTAGCTCAGGGTAGGCTGGGCAGAGAGTGGTGGATTCTCCTATGATGGACATCCTGCATGTGGGTTATCCTCCAGAGAGGGTTATCTGGCAGGGCTCAATGGTCTCTTTGAGTCCCTTCCAACCCCTGACATCCTGTGATCTTGTGATGGCTGCTTCTGCTGCCGAACTGGGAGTGAGGCAGAAGTTATCACAGAGAGGAAAATACACATCTTCCCTTTCCCCCTCTTATCTTCTGCTCTGAGCAACTTGTCAGCATCAGCAAGTTGAGGTGAAAAGTGAGTAAAATGGGAATGAAAAGCCTTGATTCCCCTGCTCTCGTGACAATGCTCTCATTTCTGTCAGCCGGGGAGCGCTGCCTGTCTGCCAGATCCCACCTGGCTCTGAAGGGTGGGCAAATATCCCCCGAGCTGGAGCTTCCAATTCTGGTTTTATTTTCTAAAGCAAGGTGATGGTCCTTAAAATTGAGTGTCATTTCTCTTTTCTTGCTGATCTATTTCCTGTAACAGCAAAGAAGGGCTGCAGCAGCAAATGGAGTGGAGTTCCTACTGAATTCCAAAACACTGTAGTGATAAATACAGTTCTGAATAAACCTCCTTGTAGCCACAAATCAATTAATCTTTTTTTTTCCCTCCTTTCCTCTCCCCCCTGTGTGCTCCATCCTGAGGATTTATTTTTGCATTGAGCTTTTGCTAGCTAGTGCAGCATACCTAATTCTTCACCTGGATAAATAACTGGTGGCATTTTTATTCCAAAGCAAACTGGCATTATCTTTCTTGCTGTGTACAAGCAAATGGAAAATAACCTTTGGGTTATTTTAGTTATTTATTTGCCCCTGCCTTATCCCTCCCCCCCTCCACTCCCCCACTCCCTCCCTTCCCAGAGCAACCTCTTGTGATTTGTGGCTTAGAATAAAAGAGGGTTCAGGGCTTGGCTCTGAAGAGCAGCACAATTGAGTTGCTGGAAGGTGTCCAGAGAAGGGCAACAAAGCTGGGGAGGGGTTTGGAGCACAGAACCCCCTCCTGGCCTTCTGCTTTAAGTGAGTTAAAAATAGAGGCTAGGAGAAGAGGATGCTTACATGTGACTTTCTGGTCCAGTCTCCTGCATCTCCTCAGTGATCTGTGGAGGTGCAGCACGTCCCCAACACAGGTTGCTTGTGCTGCTTTCTAAGCAGAGACAATCTGGAGTATGTCCAAATGGTGACTTGCTGACTGTTCAGGTTGGGGTTTCTGGTGGAGGAGGCATGTGAAGGGCTGGGAAATAGGGCAGAGCTTACCTTGAAAGCAGTCAGAAAGTGAAATTAACTGGAGTGGGAGAACTGCTGTATATATTCTGACTGCTGGCCTCTGTCAGCTAGCTGCTGTAGCCAGTGCTAGAAATCCTCTTAAGTTTCCTCTGTGCACAGCCTCCTTGTTAAACCCTTTCCTCTTCTTCCTTCCTCTCCTTTTCATGCTGTAATCTGGACTCTAACAGTTCTGCCTTTGTTCCCTGCAAAACACAGGGGAGAAATGACGAGAAATAATCTGTAGTGTTGTACTTCAGACTATCAAAACCCAATACCAAAGGTCTTCTATATGACCAGCTTAACCCTAGGACATGTAGCACTGATCAGGTTAGTAATTGCCTCTGCAGAAGGAATTTTTCAGTTCTTTCTTCCCTTTCTTTAATATTTGGAAGGTGTCTTTAACAAGGTGATCAACATCTTCATCCTGCAGCCTGCAAGCTGAGTAGCCATTTGGTTCTGTCTTCTGCCCAGGTGACGGAGGTGAAGGATGCCTCAGTGCCCCACTGATGTGCATAGAAGGGGCAGCCAAGGAAAGGCAGGGTGAGAGTTTTGGGAGTGCTAAGAGGGCTGTGTTGGGAACATATGGTTGGGAATTTGCATCCTGAATTCTGACACCATCTGCATTTTGCCACCGTGGCTGCCTCACAGAAACGTTTCTAAGAGGATAGGGCACAGGAGCAGGAAGCTGGAAGCCAGATTGCAGAGCTCCCACGAGCTCTTCTTTCATCCCTTGAAGATGTGAAATGTTGATTGAGTTCTGAAATCCTGAGAAATAGAGATATTTTAAATCTCTAAAGAGCTCTTCTGCTCTGAAAGATGGGCTTTCATTAACATCCAACATCAAGGATGCTCCCTGAGAAGAGAAATATTCCCTGTACAGTGGCCCATTAAATATCCTGCTTGCCTTGTGGCCTACAGTTTATGAAGGAGAGGGGTTTTTGTTTTATTTTATTGGGGTTTTTTTTGCCTGGTTCTGGGTGGGAGAGGGGAAAAAAAAAGCAAGCAAGCAAGCAAGGGAATACTTATGACTTGCAAAGGCTCTTTCAAAAGTCATGCAAAGCGTTAGCCACTGGCAAAGATCTTTGTGGAAAGCACCGTGTGTTAGATCTGGGGGTTCCACTGCAGGGTCTGGCTTATTAGGCTCAACCAGCAGATGGTAAAATCCATTTGCTGCCTATTAGACGTGGCAGGGAACAAGGTGGAACTAGAAGAAGGCAGAAGGATGCAAAGGGACTGGCTGGGCTACCTTTCCTTGTCTCGAAGAAGAAGTATCCTGCTAACAGCAGTGCGAGTCAGACAAGCTTAAATTCCTTCCTAACAATATGAAACTGTCTTAAAATGACAAAGTTTAACAACTGCAAACATTAGCTACAGCCAACAGCAAAGGTGAGCCAGTAGCAGATGGTTCATAAAAGCCTCATGATAGCTGTATAAATGGTCACAGTTTAATTTACTGGTGGGAATTGCAGGCCCTGCTCATCAGCTTGACCAACTGAATCTCATTTGGGTCACCAAGACCTATTTCATCCACCTCCCTTAGTTACTTATTTTTTCACCCCTGGAGAAAGGAGGGGTGTGCAGCATTAACTTAGCTTGGAGAAGAGGAGGCTCAGAGGAGATCTTCTTGCTCTCTACAACGACCTGAAGGGAGGTTGTAGCCAGGTGGGAGTTGGTCTCTTCTCGCAGGCAACCAGCACCAGAACAAGAGGACACAGTTTCGAGCTGTGCCAGGGGAGCTTTAGTCTGGAGATGAGGAGAAAGGTCTTCCCAGAAAGAGAGATTGGCCACTGGAATGTGCTGCCCAGGGAGGTGGTGGAGTCACCGTCCCTGGAGGTGTCCAAGAGGGGATTGGATGTGGCACTTGGAGCCATGGTTAGGTTAATCGTGAGGTGTTGGGTGACAGGTTGGACTTGATGATCTCTGAGGTCTTTTCCAACCTTGTTGATTCTATGATTCTATGACAAAAGGAGACCAGGATGTGTGTCAAATGGGACAGTAAGCTCTGGCATCTATATAAGAGCTCTTACGTGTAAGGCAGAGCCTGGTTGTTCCCTCCTTGACCTGTTGGTACTGTGGTGGATGATTTTTTTCTCTGTGTCGCTTCTCATACAGGTCCCAAACAAGATCAAGCACTTTATAAGCAAGTACATAGCAGAAGCAATCCATGTGGCAAAGGGCTTGAATTCTGAATAGCTAGGGGAAGGTGTTTGCAGATGGAGTGAAGCCAAGGAAGCGTGTGTGGCTCACCCAAGGCCACACATCAAGCTGTAAGGAGGACAGGAGTAGCGTCGTAGGCCTGTCCCCTGAGGGCAAAACACTAATTCACGTCTTCTCTCAGCACATTTATTTATTGTACCTGCCTCTTTTTAACTAAGCTCTTTTGTAAGGTGATGTGTGCACTGTCTTGCACGGTGTGGAGCAGAAAACAAATGATCCTGCTGAGAGAACGTGCATTGTGTTAGATGTCACCCCATGAAAAATCTGCCAGGCTGGGATGCATCTTCCCAGCACATCCGAGAGCACCACCTTTAATGTCCTCAAACCCGAATCAACCCTGAGGACTGAGGCAGGTGCTGGAGAGTCAAAAAAATGCCTTAGCAACACCAGTAAATGTTTGCAGTCCCCTGGTGACCCTCACTGCTGGTGTGACTTGGCAGATAAGCACCCGGGATGACGGCATGGCATGATCCTGCTCTTTGTGGCAGGGTGCTGACAGCAGCTGGGTGATGAATTCGGAGCTGTCGAGCCTGCTCTGTGTATATAACTCACGAGGCTCGCTTGTGACAGTTGAAGGACATCCCTGTCACTCCAGAGCCAGATCCCTAGGGCTGCCGTGTCGTGAGCCAGCTCCAGGAAGCCCATAGGTGGTTTTGCAGAGCTCAGCTCCTCACTGCTGCTAAAAGAGAAGCTGCAGGCATGATGGATGGTGCAGATCTGGTGCAGCGCAAGGCATCCAGGGCTATTTCACACCTTTTGCCCCCGAGGCACCAAGGAAGTCCAGATGTGGAAAGGAGAGGTTTTAAGTTGTGGCAAAATGTAGTGAGTTTGTACTGATTTCATCCCAATCAGAGGCTGCTGGGACAGCCACAGCCTTTGGTTGTGGAAGGATGGGAGGGGCAATCACTGTCTGCCAGGAAAAAGTCTACCTGTGGGAAGGCTCTGGAATAAATGTCTGCAGGGTTGTGGTGGTATATGACTGGAGTGGCTCAAAAGTCAGTGGTTTGAGGTTTGCCCTGGCACACTCAAGACTAGCTGTTGGTTGAACACTTTTGGGGGGATGTAAGAGTGGCTGTGGAAGGGCTTGGGATGATGAGGTGAACATAGAGGGTCCCATAGTGTGAGGTATCTTTGTGGTCCTAGGGACATGGGGACTTCATCGCAGGACGTTAGGGGTTGGAAGAGACCTCTGAAGATCATCAAGTCCAAGCCTCTTGCCAGAGCAGAGCCATAGAATCCAGCTCAGGTCACACAGGAACACATCCAGACGGGTCTTGAAAGCCTCCAGAGAAGGAGACTCCACAACCTCTCTGTTCCAGTGCTCTGTGACCCTCACAGTGAAGAAGTTTGATGCCTGGCTACAGAGCTGGTCAGGGGGCCCAGTGAGTGTGTTTTATCAGGGTCCAGCCCCAAATGCACAAACAGCAGGGAAGAAACCTGAAAATCCAGGTTGCTTGTGATATGTTTTAAGGTCTTTTGGTACAAAAGCTTCCTGCTGCAGTGTGGAGAACAAAGAGTTGGCCAGCTGAGTTCCTTTGCAGCAATAACATCTCACCATGAACGTTGAACCTCTCCTGCAGTGTTAGAGAAGCTAATGGGATTGTAGAACCATATTCTTCATTTTTCATAGCAGTAAGAGAAGAGAGAGGAGCTGCCCCAGATCGATGAGGTTCAGGGTTGTAGGTATCTGAGTCACCTCTGAAAATTGGATTTTGCTTCTGAAGGCCTCTAAGCACTCTTGAGCAATTTGCTTCAGAGGAACAGTTGAGGCTTTAGGATGCAATTACTATTCATTGTGAAGCAAAACTTTGTGAGCTATTGTAAACTGTCATTCCCTGTAAATGAAAACAGCATTTACAGCAAGTGAACTTGGCCATAGATGGCCACTCCTGCCCCTAAACTCTAAGCTGCCTCCCTTGGTTTTCTTACAGAGATCAATATGTCCTCATCCAACATCAGTCTTCCCAAGTGCTGCTGAATATTCAGCCCCTGAAACAAGAGAGGGGCAAATAAGTGAGGCAGTGAAGTCAAAAATGCAGCTTGACAAGAACAAGGAGAACTCGGCTCTCTCCACAGTCAAACTGGGATGCTGATGGACAAGAGGTGCAGAGCATCCTCATTGCCCAGGAGATTCTGCTCTGTGGATCTGCCTCAAAAAAGTTATTGATGGTCAGCACCTTATAGGATTTGTCCCTTTATGCAGTGATAAGGATCAGACAAACACTGACATATTTATCTCCTTCCTGAGATTTCATCAGCAAACCAGATGAGTTCTGAATTATTCACCATCTGTTTCACATTTGGGCATCAGGCTTTGCACTCTCTCTCTCTCTGTCCCCCTTGCTGCTGGGGGCTGGAGTGATGTTGCAAGGGTGTATCTCAAACCTGGCTACCCTGATCTTCCTCCTCCTTTGCTGAGCAGCTTCCAAACACTAATATTTAGTGCAGTGTCTTCCCTTCCTTCTGCTGCTATTCCCCCTGGACTTTTCCACCCACTTGTGCAGTCAGCATGTTCTGCTCCCCCTCCCATATGGCACACAGAATTTCCTGTGTATTAAAAACCAAACCAAGGAAATATGTCATGGTTAAAAAAAAAAAGAAAACCAAACCAAAACAGTGACATTAGAAACATCAAAACATGAAGGCTACTGAAAAGGAAGGGAACATGAACACAAGCCAGCAGTGTGCCCAGGGGGCCAAGAAGGCCAATGGCATCCTGGCCAGTAGCAGGAATAGTGTGGCCAGCAGGAGCAGGGAGGTCATTCTCCCCCTGTACTCAGCACTGGTTAGGCCACACCTTGAGTCCTGTGTCCAGTTCTGGGCTCCTCAGTTTAAGAAGGACATTGAGACTCTTGAACATGTCCAGAGAAGGGCAACAAGGCTGGGGAGAGGCCTTGAGCACAAGCCCTGTGAGTAGAGGCTGAGGGAGCTGGGGTTGTTTAGCCTGGAGAAGAGGAGGCTCAGGGGAGACCTTCTTGCTCTCTACAACTACCTGAAGGGAGGGTGTAGCCAGGTGGGGGTTGGTCTCTTCTCCCAGGCAAGCAGCACCAGAACAAGAGGACACAGTCTCAAGCTGTGCCAGGGGAAGTTTAGGCTGGAGGTGAGGAGAAAGTTCTTCCCAGAGAGAGTTGTTAGCCATTGGGATGTGCTGCCCAGGGAGGTGGTGGAGTCCCTATCCCTGGAGGTGTTCAAGAGGGGCTTGGACATGGCACTTGGTGCCATGGTTTAGTCATGAGGTCTGTGGTGACAGGTTGGCCTTGATGATCTTTGAGGTCTCTTCCAACCTTGGTGATTCTGTGAATTCTACCCAGGAAATAACAAAGGAATCTGTCTGTGGCACGTCCTCTTGCATTAGTGAGCAGTATCTGGATAGAGCTCTTTGAAGAGCTGTGTGTTAGTCATGGTGACTTCAAGCACCTGGATATGGGAAAGAAGAGTGCAAGATCCTGGCTCTATTGTGTTGATAAATGCCTTCCAGGTAAGGGAGGCTATTAGCAGGGATGTCCCCAAAGCCACCTTGTATCCAGCCCGAGCTGGCCTTGTTCCACAGCCTCTTCTCCTCCATCTCAGGGACCTCGGCTGAACTTGCTTCTCCCTGGGCTAGTCCTTCCTTTTAGGGACCCAGCACTGGATGATCTTCCAGATGTGACCTAAGAAGTGCCAAATGAGGAGAAATGACTATCCTACTGTTCTACAAGCCTGGGTTGCTGTTGAGGTGTGCTGATGTTCAGCCTACTGTTCTCCAGAGCTCTTGGGTCCACCTCAGCTGGGCTACCCTCATCCTATTTTCATGCAAAGTGTTAGGCTGCTCCAGGGGCAGAACTTGGCTTTTGTCTATACTGAATTTCCTGGAACTCCTGCTGGCTCTTTCCTCCCATCTAGGTGCCTCTGAATGGTGATTCGCTTCTCCTGGAGTGGTTGCTAGAGAGATCACCTTGGTGTTAACCAAGCAAGAGATTTTGTGGTGGGCAGTCACAAGATGCTCGCTGTTGCTTTTGTAGGGTCTTCAAGTACTCTGAGACCACTCTAGGCAGTGAGGATATCCAAACTGCAGGCATCATGAAAGGGTTTGTTTTTTCTAGCTACTGTCATGACTGATGAGCCAAGCTTCATTCTCCACAGCGACCTCTGGGCCTATGACCCGCTCAGTCAGACCTTGTAGCTGCATCATAGCTGGAAAGGTTTGTCAGAGAGGGCAAAGGAAAGCTATTGAGAGGTCATTTCAGTTTCTTGTTAACAATGCCCCAAACCAAAAAGCTCCAAAGAATATTAGATCTGAGATCTGTTCAGTCCTATTACTATCATTACTGGGTTGCAAAGGCTCCTCAGTTCAGCAAGTCCATCTTAACATGCTTCCAACATATGGCCTTGGTAAACGAGTGCCCTATTTATAGATCCCTGGAGTTTTGTCAGGCATCTGTCTCAAGCACAGTGTGGCAAGCATGAAATTTTTGGTCACACAAATGCTGTGTGCTGTGTGCATTTGTGAGGAAGACAGATGTGATTTATTAGGTCAAGTGTCTGGAGTGAGGCAGCTCCAGATAGTCCTCTTGGCAGCTGCCCATACACTGAACACTGTTTGCTGTTAGCCCTGGGACTGGAGTCTGGTTTGTCTGTATGGGGCTCTGTGCTGACAAGGGGAATGGTGGACTCTGTTTTCCAAAGAGGTTGTAAATTTATTGGCTGTGCATGACCCTGGGACTTGCAGTGAAGCCCAGAGGAGTTGTGGCTGCCTCATCACTGGAAGTGTTCAAGGCCAGGCTGGATGTGGCTTTCAGCAAACTGATCTAGTGGACGCCCTACGAGGAGAGGCTGAGGGAGCTGGGGTTGTATAGCCTGGAGAAGAGGAGGCTCAGGGGAGACCTTATTGCAGTCTGCAACTACCTGAAGGGAGGTTGTAGCCAGGTGGGGGTTGGTCTCTTCTCCCAGGCAACCAGCACCAGAACAAGAGGACACAGTCCCAAGCTGTGCCAGGGGAGGTTTAGGCTGGAGGTGAGGAGAAAGTTCTTCCCAGAAAGAGTAATTGGCCACTGGAATGTGC
This sequence comes from Picus viridis, assembly GCA_033816785.1. NCBI lineage: Eukaryota > Metazoa > Chordata > Aves > Piciformes > Picidae > Picus > Picus viridis. The sequence continues at coordinate 9,645,414 of CM066598.1, forward strand.
TGCCCAGGGAGGTGGTGGAGTCCCTGTTCCTGGAGGTGTTCCAAAAAGGCTTGGCTGTGGCAGTTGGAGCCATGGTTTAGTTGTCAGGTGTTAGGTGCTAGGTAATAGGTTGGACTTGATGCTCTGAGGTCTTTTCCAACCTGGTATGTCCCTGCCTATGGTAGGAGAGTGGCACTAGATGATCTTCAAAGGTCCCTTCCAAGCCAAACCATCCTGTGAGTCCTCTGAATTACTTACAAAGCTCTGTCCTTTTGTTCTTAAGGTTCTGATTGTCCCTAGAGCTTAACTAGCAGAGCAGAGTCATTGCTGCTGTGCTAATGCATGTGTGATGGGAAAGGGATTCAAGGAGAGCTGAAATGATGGCATAGCATGAGTCACAGAATCCTAGAATGACAGGAGTTGGAAGGGACCTCTGGAGATCATCCAGTCAAACCTCCCTGACAGAGCAGAGTCACCTAGAGCAGGCTGCATGCAGGATGGTGTTTGGGCATCTTCTATGGAGTCAGAATGACTCTGTAGATGGAGACTTCAGGGCAGCCTGTTTCAGTACTCTACCTTTCTCAACATAAAGAATTTGCTCCTCATGTTTAGGTGGGACTTCCTATGTTCAAGTTTGTGCCCATTCCCTCTATGCTGTGGTTGGGCACGTCTGACAAAAGACTGGTGCCATCCTCCTGACACCCACCCTTTAGGTATTTATAAGCATTGAGAAGATCCTTCCTCAGCCTTCTCTTCTCTGGGCTAAAGAGCCCCAAGTCCCTCATCCTTTGTTCCCAAGGGAGATGCTCTGGTCCCCTAATGATCTTCGTAGCCCTCTGCTGTACATTCTCAGGTAGTTCCCTGGAGTGCCCAGAACTGCACACAGTATTCCAGATGAGACCTCACCAGTGTAGGGAGGGAGGAGAACCTCCTTTGACCTACTGGCTGTGCTCTTCTTCATGCATCCCAGGATACCCTTGACCTTCTTGGCCACAAGGGCACATTGATGGTCATCCTGTTGGCCACCAAGATTCCCAGGTTTTTTGGTCTCCTGAATTAATCTCATGAGGAGTGCTGAAATTCCCCCTGGAGATTGCTGGCTCTTGTGAAGCGTGCCTTCTTTGCAGTCCAGTCATGCATGGAGCAGCACGGAGCTCTTGTGCTGGTTGGAAATGTCAGAAGTCAGAGTTTTGACTTGCTGAAATGTTGTGTTCCATGGAGAGTGAAGGCAAGGCCTTTTTAAGGAAAACCACCCTGGAGAATAGGCTGCTTCTGTCTTTGCATGACCCACTGTGGTGCTGAGTGTGTCATCAAGCCAGCAGGAGCAGGGAAGTCATTCTGCCCCTGTACTCAGCACTGGTTAGGCCACACCTTGAGTCCTGAGTCCAGTTCTGGGCTTCTCAGTTTAGGAATGATGTTGACTTGCTGGAAGGTGCCCAGAGAAGGGCAACAAAGCTGGGGAGGGGTTTGGAGCACAGCCCTGGGAGGAGAGGCTGAGGGAGCTGGGGTTGCTTAGCCTGGAGAAGAGGAGGCTCCGGGGAGACCTTCTTGCTCTCTACAACCACCTGAAGGGAGGTTGTAGCCAGGTGGGGGTTGGGCTCTTCTCCCAGGCAGCCAGCAGAAGAACAAGAGGACACAGTCTCAAGCTGTGCCAGGGGAGGTTTAGGCTGGATGTTAGGAAGAAGTTGTTCATGGAAAGAGAGATTTGCCATTGGAATGTGCTTTCCTACAAGAGTTGTTAGGCGTTGGAACAGGCTGCCGAGGGAGGTGGTGGAGTGGTGCCTGGAAGTGTTCAGCAAACACGCAGACATGGCGCTCTGGGACATGGTTTCGTGTGCATGGTGTTGTTGGGTTGAAAATGGGACTCGACAGTCTTCGAGGTCTTTTCCAGCCTTAATGATTCTATGAGCCTAATTTTAAATCCCTTTCCTGGGCACGGGAGGTGCATCGCTGATGTTGAACAGTGAAGAAAAGGGGAGGGCAGACACATTCTGCAGGAGATTGTGCCCTGAAAGCACATGAAGCTGCCTGAAGCCTTGAGTTGTGTCCTACACAGCTTCTCCTAATAAAGGTTTATAAATTTTATTCCCTTTGTTACCCTCTTTGGTTGATGGAAAGCACTCCTGCCGCTTGCTTTGTTTTGCTCAAGTGCTGGATTGAAGTGCATCCCCTGTTTGTGTAAATGAAAATATTTAGGCCCAGAGATGAAATTGGATGTCTCTGGCTGCTTTGCAAACCAGCACTTGCGTGGAGGTGAGAACACATCTGTGCATAATAACAAGATCCTTTAGAAAGAGATACTTGAAGCAGAGACGGAGGCTGTTCTGGAGGCCCTGGTTCGTGATCTCTTTCACCTGAAAGCCACTCGCTGCAGGTCTCAGGTCAGCTTGATGTGCATCTTCCTCTGGATTAGCTGGATCTGGACAGAGGATGCAGTCTCAGGCTGTGTCAGGGGAGGTTTAGGCTGGATGTTAGGAAGAAGCTCTCCCCAGAAAGAGAAATTGGCCATTTGGAATGTGCTGCCCAGGGAGGTGGTGGAGTCACCATCCCTGGAGGTGTGTAAGAAGAGACTGGATGGGGCACTTGGTGCCATGGTTTAGTTGATCAGATGGTGTTGGGTGATAGGTTGGATCTTGAAGGTCTTTTCCAACCTGGTTAATTCTATTCTGTTCTGTTCTGTTCTGTTCTGTTCTGTTCTGTTCTGTTCTGTTCTGTTCTGTTCTGTTCTATTCTATTCTATTCTATTCTATTCTATTCTATTCTATTCTATTCTATTCTATTCTATTCTATTCTATTCTATTCTGCTCTGCTCTGCTCTGCTCTGCTCTGCTCTGCTCTGCTCTGCTCTGCTCTGCTCTGCTCTGCTCTGCTCTGCTCTGCTCTGCTCTGCTCTGCTCTGCTCTATTCTATCTTTGCCTGTGCTGGATTATCTGCCAGAACAGCCTGTGTGACAGCCATGTCCACAGAGCAGGACACAAGTGGATTGAGCACTGCTGGGACATGCATAAAACTTAATGACCAGTCCCTTGATTGCTCGTGTGAGGGTGGTTTGCAGTGCCCATCCCCTGAACTCCACCAGCAATGGCCTGGTTTGTGCATTAAGCTCATGTTGGTCTTTGGAAAATGATGACCAGTGGTGTCTTTGTGTGGGTCATTCCCACAGGGAATTACTCATGACTCTGGGGTAAAAAATAACCCAAGCCCAAAGGCAACATCCCTTCCAGCCTCACTTTCTTTTTCATTCATGCCATGGTTTAGTTGATCAGATGGTGTTGGACGATAGGTTAGACTCAATCTCAAAGGTCTTTTCCAACCTGTTCTGTTCTGTTCTGTTCTGTTCTGTTCTGTTCTATTCTATTCTATTCTATTCTATTCTATTCTATTCACTACATGATGCCTGTGAGAAAGCCCCCAGGCAGGAAATTCCTTGTGTGGGTGACACAGGAACCTGAAGGGACAGGTTTCCCTGCTTTGGGGAAGTGCAGGTTAGCTTTCCCTGGCTGCCTGGATTTGCTATGGGCAGGATAACTGCTGCTGGCAGCACATGAAATGGCAGTTTTGAAGCCTGCATAATTTTCTAAGCCTAGTGTTAAGCTCTCGGTGTTTTCTGTTTGTCAGAGATTGTTGTTTCCATCATTATCTGATGTGAAGGGCCCGCCCATGTCTTCATGTGAATGCAGCTGAGTGAAAAATCAGGCTGTGATCTGAAACGAAAATGTCACTTTGGGTGTTTTGTGGAGGGTTTAATCTGAAGTCAAACTCTTCATGTCTTAAGAAAATAACCCAGGAGGATGTGAGTGGCCTTCTTTAGTTGGAAAGCTAAACAAGTTGGGACTTTGGTTGTCCTAAATGTATTTCTTTGGTTTAAAATATATTGTTATTATTTAAAATTAAAATGGTTGCCCATCTCTGTCCATAAAGTCCAGGTGGTACTTGCCTTTTGCAAGTACATTGGGGTGGAAGGGACCCTCAAAGGTCATCTTGTCCAACCCCCTGCAGTGAGCAGGGAAGGGGGAAGTGTTTGCATTGAAGGTGTTTGCTGCTAAATGATAGGATAGGATAGGATAGGATAGGATAGGATAGGATAGGATAGAATAGAATAGAATAGAATAGAATAGAATAGAATAGAATAGAATAGAATAGAATAGAATTAACCAAGTTGGAAAAGAACTTTGAGATCATCCAGTCCAACCTATTATCCAACACCATCTCATCAACTAAACCATGGCACCAAGCGCCCCATCCAGTCTCCTCCTAAACACCTCCAGTGATGGTGACTCCACCACCTCCCTGGGCAGCACATTCCAATGGCCAGTCTCTCTTTCTGGGAAGAATTTCTTCCCAACATCCAGCCTAAACCTCCCCTGGCACAGCTTGAGACTGTGTCCTCTTGTTCTGGTGCTGGTTGCCTAGGAGAAGAGACCAACCCCCACCTGGCTACAACCTCCCTGCAGGGAGTTGTAGACAGCACGAAGGTCTCCCCTGAGCCTCCTCTTCTCCAGGCTAAGCAACCCCAGCTCCCTCAGCCTCTCCTCACAGGGCTGTGCTCCAGACCCCTACCCAGCTTCGTTGCCCTTCTCTGGACCCAGCATCTCAACATCAACACTGTAGTAAACCTCTGAAAGCCACCAGAGATGATGGTATAGCCACAGAGATTGGGTCTCTGTGCGTCTCTCTGCTGTTTGGCTCTCAGTGTGGTTAGTCCCTTACAAAGAGGAGGTTTGTATTGGCTCTTTCTCATGCAGCATCGCCCTATTTTAGTTGAAGACTGTTTGCCATCTCCCACAGCAGTGTCTGGTTGATTGTTTATATTATCAGTGTGTGGGTGATGAAACTATAGGAAATTGTGAGGCAGCTGGTGCTTAATTAGTGTCTTCCTTCTATAGCTGATTGGCCACACTCTCAATCTCACTCTGGGTTCAATCCAGAGCTGTTTGGTCAGTTGTGCTGGAGCTTTGGTGGGGTTGTGTAACTGAGAACCTGAATCAGCAGCAGATTTCTGCTTTAATTAAAACCTGCAGTTGCTGGAAGAGGTGGGGCAGGCACAGAGGGCTTAGCTTTCATACTGAACTGCTAAAGCCCTTTCCCTTACTGATTGCAAAACTTTCTGCTCTTGAGCCAAGATCCTCCATTTATTGAAGGGGGAGGGGGTAAGATTTAAATGTTATCTACTGTTACAAGAGCTCATTTTTTTGCAGAAGGAAAAGCTTGACCTGCCTGTTTTCCTTTGCATGTACATAAGATCCAACTCCTTAACTCACTCTTTCAGTCAGCACAGAAAACAACTTTGTCCCTTCTCCACATGGAAGCAGCAAGCTTCCAAACCAGGGCTGAGATCAGACCCTGAGCCTCCTTCATGTCTGGGTGCATTTCAGTTTGGCTGAGATATCTCTAAAGAATTAAAGCAGTGCTGTGGCTTGGAAAAACTTGTGCTCAGATAAGCTGCTGTGAGGTCAGAAATAGCCACGTTCAGGCCGAACCCATTGCTGCTTCACAGGGTGCGGGTAGCTGGTGTCTGCAACTGTTGCTTGGATGTGTTGTAACCAGGGGAAGGGACCCTTTGCAAGGGCCTGTAGTGATAGACTGAGGGACAGTGGCTTTGAGCTTGAGGTGGGGGAGATTTAGACTGAATATTATGAAGAAATTGTGAGGGTGGTGAGACACTGGGATAGGTTGCCCAGGGAGGTTGTGGATGCCCCCCTCCCTGGAGGCATTCAGAGCCAGGTTGGATGAAGCCTTGAGCAACCCGATCTAGTGGAAGGTGTTCCTGCCCATGGCAGGGGAGTTGGAACCAGATGATCTTTAAGGTCCCTTCTAACCCAACCCATTCTATGACTCTTTGAACCAAGAGTAGGTTCAGTGAGTAAGATGCTCTACAGTGTGTGTTGCTGCTGCAGCTTGCACAGTGTATCTGCACCCCTCTGACAAACAGTCAGGAAGGCAATAAAAACAAACGAGGTTTTAAGATCTCCTCTGCAAGAGTAGTTGTGATGCTGAATTCACGCAGTTCTGACTACAGAGCTACACAAATGTTTTCCCATTAAGGAATTACTCACTCTTGCAGGTTTTTCTGGAGCAGCAGGATAAGAATGTGCTGCTTTCAAGTCTGAATTTGATGGAATTGGGGGAGTGGTTGGGCAGTGGCAGGGCACTACTTCTCCTCCTGCATCGTGGGATCCATCACTGTGTGTTATTTTTCCAGTCCAAATGGCCTGAATCAAATGCAAAGGATAGGTTGAAAGAGGTAAGTGGTAAGCAGGGAAACAGACTCATTATAACGTGCAGGGCACAGAGAACGGGGGCGGGGGAAGGAAGGACAAAAGGCTGTTAGCCAGGGCACCAGCCTCTTTCTCTTCTGTTTAGTTGCAGCTTCCCTTAAAATTCCTGCTGTTTATCCATTTTGCCCACATGGGAGCCAAAAGCCTTCCTGCTCTTTTCTGTCAAATTAAATTAATGGGGAGAAAAACCAACCACACAGATGCTCTAAATCCCAAGCTAATACTGCAGAGTTTTGGCTCTTGCATCAGACTCTCGGTGTGGTTCAAAAGCAGCTCTGGAGACACTTGGGGCACTCAGACAAAACCAACCCAAAACAACAAACCAAAAAAGCAACAGTTGTGGGTGGTTTTTTTTCTCAAATTGAGATCTGGATGGGTTTTTTTTTAATCCACTTCTGGAATGTGTGAAGTGGAATCAAATCCTGGCTCTGTCTGTGACCTCTTTCTGCATGTGTACATGATGGAGTCACTGTCCCTGGAGGTGTTCAAAAAAGGACTGGATGTGGCACTTCAAGCCATGGTTTAGTTGTTATGAGATGTTAGGTATTAGGTAACAGGTTGGACTTGATGATTTCTGAGGTCTTTTCCAACCTGGTTGATTCTATGAATATAGAATAGACTAGAATAGACCAGGTCGGATTGACCTTTGAGATCGAGTCCAACCTATCACCCAACACTATCTAATCAACTAAACCATGGCACCGAGTGCCTCATCCAGGCTCTTCCTAAACACCTCCAGGGATGGTGACTCCACCACCTCCCTGGGCAGCACATTCCAATGGCAAATTTCTCTTTCTGTGAAGAACTTCTTCCTAACATCCAACGTAAATCTGCCCTGATGCAGCTTGAGACTGTTTCCTCTTGTTGTGGTGCTGATTGCCAGGGAGAATAGTCCAACCCCCACCTGGCTACAACCTCCCTTCAGGGAGTTGTAGAGAATGATAAGGTCTCCCCTGAGCCTCCTCTTCTCCAGGCTAAGCAACCCCAGCTCCCTCAGCCTCTCCTCACAGGGCTGTGCTCCAGACCCCTCCCCAGGTTTGTTGTTTTCCTTCTCTGGACACCTTCCAGCATCTCAACATCTTTCCTAAACTGAGGGGCCCAGAACTGGGCACAGGAATCAAGGTGATGGGGCTGATTTGCTGTGGGCAATGCACAGGACTTTTCCATTAACTACATTGGCCAGATGAGATTCTTGTTCAGGAATAATTATACAGCATTTGGTGAGGGCGCTGGGGAGGGAGCTCTGAGCGTAAGGGAAAGGTCTGTGCCATCTGAGTACTGTCTTGTGCTCTGGGACCCCCACCTGTGAGTCCAGAGGTGTCCACAAAGATGATGAGAAGGCTGGAGCACCTCTGCTGTGAGGACAAGCTGAGAGAGTTTGGGTTGTTCAAGTCTGGGGAAGACTTGAACAAGGTCTCTGGGGAGATCTAACAGCAGCTTTCCAGTAGTACCTAAAGGGGGCCTATAGGAGAGAGAGTTTTTACAAGGGCTTGTCGTGATAGGAGAAGGGGTAATGGCTTTAAACTGAAAGGGGAGGTGTAGATGTAAAGAAAGGAAGGGGTTTGACACCACAGGGGTGGTAAGAGACTGGAAGATATTCTGGGTATCCCAGTTCAGGCTGGATGGGGCATGCAGCAGCCTGGTGTAGTGGAAGGTGTCCTTGCCCATGGCAGGGGGCTGGAACTCAGTGATCTTTAGGATCTCTTTCTACTCAAACCCTTCTGTGATCTGTAGCTCTCTGACTCCAGCAAACCACCTGTGTGAGACAGAGATGGAAACCCAACTGCTTACACAGAGCTGCATGCATGTGCTAGAGTGGTTTTATCTTTTCAAGATCACTTCAAGTCTTCTCTTTTCCCCCTTAACTGTTTGCAGTTGGCACAGGAGCTGGAGAATAGCTCCATAGCAAATGGTTCCAGTCACAAACATACTGATGTGAGCTACTGCAGCCCCTAAGGGCAGAACCTTGTGTCCTGTGGCAGGAAACACAATTTTTGTGCAGGGTAATAATTAAGGCAAAGGTTGCAACAGTCACAGCATGGCAGCAGCCATCTGCTTGCTTTTTGCTTATGGTTTCAAGTACAGAGAAGAGTCAAGGGGAAAGTGAAACAGGCTTCTGGCTTTAACTACACCTAGGAACCCAGAGTATCCTTCTTTAAATGGCTTTGATCTGGCTCTTTATGGGTAGCTGAGACCTTCTCCTGCCATCATCCCACCTCTCTGGCAGCACCTGCTCAGCTATAGTGGTTTCTATTTTAGCAGTTCCTTTCCTTTTCTTTCTGTGGATGACTGGGATGCAAAGGATACTCACACACTCCAGATTTAGGGCTGGAAATCTCCTGGGGCTGCTGGGAGGTTTGCATAAGTGATGCTAATATGCATGGATTTAAAATTGATGGGTTGGTGTACAAATCTTCAGGTGGATGGAAGCACTTTTATCACCATTAATTGCAATGAGCTGCTTTGGCCTTCAGTTAAAGCTGAGGCTCTGGATGAGGATAAGAGTGAAACATGTAACATCAGGGATCTGAAGCTGTTGGAGATAACCATGATCAGTGCCAAGAATGTGTTTAGGAGTTTGCTAAGTTGGAGCCAGTATGAAGATCAGGAGTAAGCATGTATGGAAAATACATCTTCTGGGCTTCTTTCACTTAGTCATCTGAGAGCTGGCAGGCTGAGAGTGGGAGTTGTGCACCCTGGAGAAGAGGAGGCTCTGGAGAGACCTTATAGCAGCCTTCTGGTACCTGAAGGGGCTTACAAGAAAGCTGGGGAGGAACTATTTACACAGACATGTAGCTACAGGACAAGGGATATTGGTTTTAAACTAGAGCAGGGTAGATTTAGGTGGATATTAGGAAGAAGTTCTTCTCAGTGAGTGTGGTGGAACACCATAAGGTACTGTCCAAGGAGGTGGCGGAGGATCCATCCCTGGAGACATTCAAGGTCTTGATGATGCTCAGAGCAACCTGACCTAGTTAGCTACGTCCCTACTTACTGCTGGGGATGCCCTTTAAGGGTGCCTTTGAACCAAAGGTGCCTTTGAGGTGGTACAGTCACCATCACTGGAGGTGTTTAGGAAGAGACTGGATGAGGAGCTTGGTGCCATGGTTTAGTTGATTAGATGGTGTTGGGTGATAGGTTGGACTTGATGATCTCAAAGGTCTTTTCCAACCTGGTTAATTCTGTTCTGTTCTGTTCTGTTCTGTTCTGTTCTATTCTGTTCTGTTCTGTTCTGTTCTGTTCTGTTCTGTTCTGTTCTGTTCTGTTCTGTCCTGTCCTGTCCAAATGGATTCTATGGTTCTATGATTCTTTTTAGTTGAAAACGTTCAAGCAGGGCACTCTTTGCAAGGCTAAGACCAAAATTTGCCAGACACTGTCTCCACATGTTGCAGGCTAGATAGACATTTAGGAGAGCAAGGTTTGGGCTTATTTTGGGTTTCTCCCTTTTGGGCAATGCTGCTGGCAGGACAGCTTGTTTCTACTGTGGATTATTATAATTTTTTTTGCTGTCCCCTTCTTCCCCTGTAAATGGTGCACATCTGCAGGCAGACAGCAGCAGTGTCTAAAAATGGGTGTGCTGTGCAGTGCTTTGTGTGTGACAGTGCTCTTACACTCCCTGAAAATTGCCAGGCAAGGATGGCGAAAATGTAGCACAAGCCATCAGCATGGGCTTTAATGGCTTGCTTAATTCAGAGTTCATTCGTCAGTGAGAACGTGCCATCTACAATTGAGTCTCTCAGCTGTTAAAATGTCAGATTCTTGCCCTTCAATTAAAGCAGAGATGGCAAAGTGGGACCTCAATAAAGAGGTTCTTCACTGTAGCTTAACACTGAAGTGTTTGGTTACATTTCACGTACAGATGATCATAGAATGGCTGAGACCTCAGAGCGCATCTATTCCAACCTCCCCAGCAGGCACAGGGATGCCTCTCAAACTTGGTTGCTCAAGGCCTCATCCAACCTGGCCTTGAACACCTCCAAGGAGGGGTCATCCACAGCCTCTCTGGGCAACCTATTTCAGAGTGTTACCACACTGAAGAACTTCCTAAAATCCAATCTAACCCTTCTCTCCCTCAGCTTAAAACCATTCCCCCTTCTCCTGTCTCTCAACACTCTTATGAAAAGTCCCTCTTCAGCTTTCCAGTAGGTTCCCTTCAGGTATTGAAAGGCAGCTCTAAGGTCCCCCTGGAGTCTTCTCTTGTCCAGGCTAAACAACCTCGGATGATGAACCTTTTCTTTATAGCATTTGTCATGTGTAATTTATGTCCAGGTTTACCCCACAGCTTCAAAATGAGTTTGACTTTGCTGTCCAGTCCCCATGGACTCATTTAACATTGCAGCCTGCTGTTAAAAAGCAGCCTCCTTCTGCACCTGGCTCTGGCAAGCTAGAGGTTAGAACTTCCCTTGCCTCCTTTGCTGTTCTATGGGACACCCTTGGGCTGTTAAAATCAAGATATGTTTTTCTAATTAAAGGCAAAAGTGGAGCAGAAGTGCTTGGGGCTGTTGGCATTCCTTGCTTTGTGGAAAGAGAGGCCATAATTGTTATTTCGTGTGGTAAAACTGGCCGTGATTCCTAGCAGGTCCCTTTAGTTTTTGTCTTTCCCCCCTCTCCCTTTTTCCACTGTTAATTTTACTCAAGCAAGAAGCCTCTGCAAAGACACTTTCAACATGCAATTTGCACTAACACTCCTAGGCCCAAGAATTTAAGATTAAGAGGGACATTGAGACACTTGAACATGTCCAGAGAAGGGCAACGAGGCTGGGGAGGGGCCTTGAGCACAGCCCTGTGAGGAAAGGCTGAGGGAGCTGGGGTTGCTTAGCTTGGAGAAGAGGAGGCTCAGGGAGACCTTATTACTCTCTCCAACTCCCTGAAGGGAGGTTGTAGCCAGGTGGGGGTTGGTCTCTTCTCTCAAGCAACCAGCACCAGAACAAGAGGACACAGTCTCAAGCTGTGCCAGGGGAAGTTTAGGCTGGAGGTGAGCAGAAAGTTCTTCCCAGAGAGAGTTGTTGGCTCTTGGAATGGGCTGCCCAGGGAGGTGGTGGAGTCCCCATGCCTGGAGGTGTTCAAGAGGGGATTGGACATGGCACTTGGTGCCATGGTTTAGTCATGAGGCCTGTGGCGACAGGTTGGACTTGATGATCTTTGAGGTCTCTTCCAACCTTGGTGATTCTGTGATTCTGTAGAGCTGAAAGATTCAAAACATCTCAAATAGCCCTCCATGCACTCAGCACCATGGTGGGTGATAGGCAGTCCCCTCTGCCTCCTGAAAAGGAGTCTGTGCCTGTGGCAGGCCTGGGGTGCTGGGAACCAGCCTTCCCTTGACCTTCCCTTTTAGTCCTGGGAACCTTGCTGCCAATCTGGTTGTGAACTGCAAGAAAGCAAACCTGGCTAAATGAGCATTTCTGCTGACTTCTGCAGTCTGCCTGTGAGTGACATTGTACTCCTTGGGATGACAATTTTAAGGGGACAAAGGACCTACTTTCAGCAGGTTGGGTTTGTTGGGTTGGTTTTTTTTTGCTGCCTGAACAGTGACTTCAAACAGGCTCCTGTCATTTGAAGTGTACAAGTTAAATCCTGGCCCTTCATCAGATCCAATTCTTCTTGGGCTGATGCTGCCTTTACACATGGTTAAGCCCATTCATCCCAGCTTGCACAGTCACCTCATTATCAGGTGCCAGAGAGTGCAAGCTGGCTGCTGATGAACGCTGGCTGCTTATGTGAGCAACTTGGAATCCAAACACCTTTCTATTTTCCTAAACTCTGAAGGTGAACTCTTGCTGCCAAGGATCAGGCTGAGAGTTTTGCCAGCAGTTTCAAGAGGGCCTTAAATCTAACTTGTCCATTTGGAAAACCACAGAAGCATTTTTGGTTGGAAGGGACCTTGAAGATCATCGAGTCCAACTGTTAACCCAGCATTGCCTAAACCATGTCACTCAGAATTGCATCTACGCAGCTTTTCAGTCCTTCCAGAGATGGTGACTGCACCACCAACCTGGGCAGCCCGTCCCAGGGCTTGACAACCCCTTCAGTGAAGAAATTTCTTCTAATATCCACCCTAAATATCTTTACAGCGAGGGTGGGGAGACACTGGAACAGGTTGCCCAGGGAGGTTGTGAATGCCCCTCCCTGGAGGTGTTCAAGGCCAGATTGGATGAAGCCTTGAGCGACCTGTTCTAGTGGAAGGTGTCCCTGCCCATGTCAGGAGGGCTGAAACTAGATGATCTTTATGGTTCCTTTCAACCCAACCCAACCTACAAATCTAAACCTCCTTTGGCACAACTTGAGGCCATTTCCTTTAGTCTAGACTCTTTGTACACGGGAGAAGAGATGGACGCCCACCTCACTACTGCCATGTTTCAGCTAATTGTAGTGAGTGAGAAGGTCTCCCTGAGCCTCCTTTTCTCCAGGCTGAAGAAACAAAAAATCAGTGCACTTTGTAGTGTGGTTGTATACCTAACAGAGAAAAATATCCCCAAAAACCCTAACAACAACAACAATAATTAAAAACCCATGACAAACTGACCTTTAGTGGGTTGATGTTGAGTGCTCCCCATTGCAGCAGATGTCAGTCACAGGCCAGACTGTGCTCAGGCTCTGAGTCTTTTACCAGCTTGAAGTCAATAGATCATCATTTTCCTGTGTAAGCTGGTGTAGGTGATCCTGCTCTGGCAGGGGGGTTGGACTAGATGGTCTTTCAGGGTCCCTTCCAGCCCCTGAAATTCTGTGATTCTGGGATCTACAACAGTTTTGTTGCTTGCACTGTGGTCAGCATTGCTTCACACCACCTTTTTAAAGAGCTCTTGCTTCTTAGTGGTCTCCAACCTGTGTGCATCTACTGGGAGAAACACACAGAATCACCCAGGTTGGAAGAGACCTCAAAGATCATCAAGTTCAACCTGTCACCACAGAGCCTTCAAGCTTTCGTAGGTCTTTGGTTGTGATAAATGTTCCTGGGATGGGATTTCTACTTTGGAAGCTGCTTGCCCTGAGTCTTCTGACCCTTAAACAGGCAGTTTGGTTAAATCCCTTTGCAAATATTTGGACATCTGATTTGTTGTTGGGTGGATCTGCTCTAATCCAGAGAGAGGGAGGTGAATCCAAAAAACAACCTTCCCACCTCCGAGTTTCCCTACCTGGCAATCATCATCTCTCCCCAGTTTGCATTTACATTTCGATACAGCCCTTCCTGCATTCATTTTTCTTGTTCTGTCTGCTCTGCTCAGTGTTTAAAACAAAAATCACCCCCAAGCCCTGAGAAATGAGGATGGCATTTGCTATTAAACGCTGCAGGCACAAAATGTATCTGTTATATTTCTCGGGAATTGTGCTTCTGCGCTACGGATGCGTGAAGGGTAAGATAAACCTGAGAGCTGCCCTCCCTGCCAACAGGCTCCTATCAAGTAGTTGTCAAAATAAATGCATTACTCAGCTTCTCCGAGGTGCTTACAGGGCTATTTCAGTGCACTCTCATTTACCCACAAAGTGAAACTGCTCCATCTGTCAATAACCATTACTCACGTCCCTGTGCTTAGTACCAGCCCGTCGTGAGCGTAAACACCTTCCCCTGAATTCTCTCCGCAGAAACATCCATGAAATTCCCGATAACTTCACTCTCCTGAACCTTTAACTTCAACATCCATTACGGTGAGATGTCAGGAAGCAACGTAGGTGCCTGCAAAACTAGCTAGAAGCCAGGAGCTTGCTCGGTTTTGGGCCCCTCGCTCCAGGATGGACATTGGGGTTCTGGAGGGTGTCCAGAGAAGGACAACAAAGCTGGGGAAGGGTCTGGAGAAGAGGTCTGGTGAGGAGCAGCTGAGGGAATTGGAGATGTTGAGTCTGGAGAAGAGGAGGCTGAGGAGAGACCTCATTGCTCTCCACAACACCCTGAAAGGAGGTTGGAGTGAGGTAGGGGTTAGTCTCTTCTCGCTAGTACTAAGTGGTTTCATGAGAAGAAATGGCCTGAAATTGTGCCAGGGATTAGAAGAGGCTGCCCAGGGAGGTGGTGGAGTCACCATCCCCAGAGACATGTGGACATACTTTAGTGGCCATGTTTGTGTTGACATCCCAGGCAACCAGCACCAGAACAAGAGGACACAGTCTCAAGCTGCAGCAGGGGAAGTTTAGGCTCAAGGTGAGGAGAAAGTTCTGCACTGAGAGAGTTGTCAGCCATTGGGATGTGCTGTCCAGGGAGGTGGTGGAGTCCCCATCCCTGGAGGTGTTCCAGAGGGGATTGGACGTGGCACTTGGTGCCACGGTTTAGTCATGAGGTCTGTGGTGACAGGTTGGACTTGATGATCTTTGAGGTCTCTTCCAACCTTGGTGATTCTGTGACAGTTGGACTCAATGATCTTAGAGGTCTTTTCCAACCAAAACAGTTTGGTGGTTCTATGATTCATCACCCACCACATTTCTGATAGCAGCTTGAACATAGTGTTTAGGAGGCATTTAGATTTAGGAGACACTTCTGAGCATTTGAAGGAAACTAAGACCACTTTTTGACTTGTGGTTAGACTGAAGGCTTGCAAGTGATGCAAAATAACCCTCTGGTGGAAGAGGTGCTGTGAGTCTGCATTGACAGGCAGAGGGAGGCATAACAGTGGCATTCATCTTTCACTGCTCTTTTATTCATGTAGTCTCTTAGTGGCCATCTGAGCTGACAGGGATATGTGCTCTGGCCCTGCTTGTCAAGGGAATGACTTTTTAACTCCACTTTGTGACATCTCACAGTTCCATTTGTGTGCTTGTCCCCCAGATGCATGGTTTTTGCTACAGGCAGTGATTCTCCAGGAGAGGTTTCTCTCATGATTTCTAGGGTTTGGCTTTATTGCTCAGAGACTAAAAATGACATTTCAGCTATGAGCAGCACAGGTTTGTTCTAGGTTGGTGCTCACATGCATGGCCTGCAGAGCACATGCTCATAGTATCATCTCCTTACCTTGAGCAGTGTTGGAGTGTCCTTCCTTTTGCATTTGGTAGTTGCTTGAAGCAGATGTGGAAGCTGAAGGAATATCTTGGTGTGGGTGCTGCTCTGGAGAAAGGCTTTTTGGGGGTTGTGCAATTAGTCATGAATGACCTTCCTGCAGTGTCACTTATCTTCCCCCCACAAAGGGTGAAAAGTAGCCCTGCAGTTGGGATGGGACCCGGCCACTGTGTGGCATCTGTGGCATAATGGAATGAAGCTGGAGGTGGGGAGATTCAGACTGGATGTGAGGAGGAAGTTCTTCCCCATGAGAGTGGTGAAGCCCTGGAATGGGTTGTCCAGGGAGGTGGTTGAGGCCCCGTCCCTGGAGGTGTTTAAGCCCAGGCTGGATGAGGCTCTGGCCAGCCTGATCTAGTGTGGGGTGTCCCTGCCCATGGCAGGGGGCTTGGAACTAGATGATCCTTGTGGTCCCTTCCAACCCTGACTGATACTATGATACTATGATCTGCCTTCTGAACCCTCTCCTTGGTCTGAAAAATGGCAATGGGTACAAGCTGCACTAGGGGAGGCTTAGGCTGGATGTTAGGAAATATTTCTTCACTGAAAGGGTTGTCCAGCATTGGAATGGTCTGCCTAAGGCAGTGGTAGAATCATCATCCCTGGAGGTGTTTAAATGGCATGTGGACCCTGTACTTAGGAGCATGGTTTAGTGTTGACCTTGCAGTGCTGTGTCAGAGGTTGGACTGGATGATCTTGAAAGTCTCTCCCAACCAAATATGTCCTGTGGCATGCATATTCTGACTGGTCTGCCTAGATGTGTATAAGGGCAGATGTGAGCATTGTGTCATAGGCAGGGTGGTGGCACAGCCTCCTCCAGCTGGGGTTTTTGGAAGAGAGCAGATGAGGCTTTTGTTTCTCTGCACTGAGCTCATTCCTCTCCACTTGAAGAGAAGCTGGGAGCAGAGCCCTTGGGGAGAACTCACTGAGACAGGGGAGCCTGGCAAGTGAAATGGGGACACTGATTGTCCTATTCTAGGACACATCCTGTTGCCCAAGTCCCATTTTGGGTGCTGAGGAGTCTGTGGCAGCTTGGACCAGAGTGAGGGATCGGGGGGTTGAATGATGACCCTTCAGCTCCGTCTTGATGCTTTTTAGCAGGGCACTGCTTGTTGCTGTGTTGGGCTGAGAGCTGTCGGAGGCAAGAAGTAGTTTGTTTACCTGTGAAATTCTTTCCCTGTGTTTTTTATGCTTGGTGGAGAGGAGGAACATGACTGAAAAATCAGCAGCTCTGCTGCCCTTGAGGAAAAAAACATATATTCACAGTAAAAAAAAGGAAAGTAACTAAGATATTCCTGCTAAGTGCCTGTTAGTTATACATAGTGCATCTAGAAGTAATTATCATTTAATTAGCAGTCTAGCAACAGTGGAGTCGAAGCTACAGTTATATTGCCTTTATTACTGGTAGCAGGAGAGGGCTGATCTTCCTGAGGAAACAAGTCCAGCAGAAGGGATTTTGGACCAGCCCTTTGGTGAGCGCGAGCAGCACCACAGAGCTGAACCCACCAGGGCTGGGGGCTGCAGTGAGGGCCATGGCAGACACCCAAAGGTGGGACCAACGTGTGCCCACTGCAAGTAACTGAATCACAGAAAGGTTTGGATTGGAAGGGACCTTAAAGGTCATCTGGCACCAACCTTCTTGCCATGGGTAGGACACCTCCTACTAGACTAGGCTGCTCAAGGCACCGTTGAGAGGCAATGGCCTCAATTTGCAAGGGGAGGTTTAGGTTGGATATTAAAAGTTGCTTCACTGAGAGGGTTCTCAAGCATTAGAACAGGCTCCCTAGGGAGGTGGTTGAATCTCTGGAGGTGTTTAAAAGACACAGGGATGTGGTGCTGAGGGACATGGTTTAGATCCGCCCTTGGTAGAGATGGAGAAGGTTTGGACTGGATGATCTTAAAGTCTTTTCCAACAGAAACAATTCAGTGATTCGGTGATCCAGCTTGGCTTTGAACACTTCCATGGTTGGAGACAACTTCTCTGGGCAACCTGTGCCAGTGTCTTCACCCTCAAGAAGGATTTTTTCATAATGTCTACTCTAAATCAGGCTTCTTCCAGTGTCAAACCATCATCCCCTTGTACTGTCACTCCATGCCTTGGCTCTTCTCTAGCCCCCTTCAAATGCTGGAAGGCTGCTATCTGATCTCCCCAGAGCCTTTTCTTCTCCAGACTGAGCAACCCCAACTCAGCCTATATTCACAGGACAGGTGCTCCAGCCCTCTGATCATCTTTGTGGCCCTCCTCTGGACCCTCTCCAACACTTCCACATCCTTCTTGTGTGGGAAGCTCCAGCGCTGAACACAGTACTGCAGCTGGGGTCTCACCAGAGCAGAGTAGAGGGGGGGAGAATCACCATAATTAACATCTACTGTGTTCATAAGGAATTGAACGCTTTCATTTGAAAGCCATTGGAGTGGAATTAGGTTTAGATGTCAGATTAGATGAGCATGGACAGCCAAAATCTGTTTTCCATCCTATTCTAAGGGTAAAAATTTGGTCTATATTTTTTCCTCTCTTTTCCTGCATAGACCTTGTTTTTATTTCTAAGTCAGGAGTTGGAAGTGCCAAAAGATCACACCTCAGAGGAAATAAAGTACAAGAAATCTTTCACCTTCGTAGAGGTAACATCCCAGCATTTGCCTGCTGTCATGTCCCTGGGATTTCTGATGTGGTGCAAATGGAAATCCTTAAATCTCCCACTGTGTAAACCCACAGACTTCCTGAGGAAGTGGGGAGTGGTTTAAAGGTGTTGGCTGCCTGGCTCTGTGGGTTAAATTTATCCAAGCATCTGGGAGAACTGGGGAAGGTGCTGCTTCTTCCGCTCAGAGCTGCCCAATGGGGGTGGTTGCAGTCACTGCTAATCAGCAGAAAGGAGGTTTTAAACTACTTCTGGCAAAACTTTGAAGCTGGGGGCTGATCTCTTCTCCCAGGCAACCAGCACTGGAACAAGAGGACACAGTCTCAAGCTGTGCCTGGGGAGGTTCAGACTGGATGTTGGGAAGAAATTCTACACAGAGAGAGTGATTTCCCATTGGAATGTGCTGCCTGGGGAGGTGGTGGAGTCACCATCATTGGAGGTGTTTAGGAGGAGATTTGATAGGGTGCTTGGTGCCATGGGTTAGTTGATTAGATGGTGTTGGATGATAGGTTGGACGTGATAATCTTGAAGGTCTCTTCCAACCTGGTCGGTTCAGTTCTATCCTATCCTATCCTATCCTGTCCTGTCCTGTCCTATCCTATCCTGTCCTATCCTATCCTATCCTATCCTATCCTATCCTATCCTATCCTATCCTATCCTATCCTATCCTATCCTATCCTATCCTGGTCACCTTCATTGGAGGTGTTCAGGAGGAGACTTGATGGGTTGCTTGGTGCCATGGTTTAGTTGTTTAAGTGGGTTGGATTGGTTGATGTGTTGGACATGATGATCTTGAAGGTCTCTTCCAACCTGGTTTATTCTATTGTAGTGTATTCTATTGTATTGTATTCCCGGATGTTGCCCTGGGGGTTCTGCATCTCTAACATGGAATAAAATAGGTCTGATTTGCATGGACAAACACTGCCTTTTAATGAGAGGTTGACAAGGGATTGAAGCCCCCTGAATAAGCTCTTCAGGAGTGTGCTTGGGTTGTCACTGAATAGACAACTGGTAGTCAATAGCAGGAAGAGACCCTGACCTCCTGTGCTTCAAAGGTTTGTGCTCTCTTTACCTACCTCACATGAACTGCAGCTTCCCTGGGCACCACGTGGTGCTACCCAGTGTGGGGAGGAGGCTCTGATTCACTCTCTCCTCCTGGCTCAGATTAAGATTGCAAACTGCTTTGTTTTGCTAGAATTTTATCTCCTGTCGGTTAACATGTTTTAAGTAATGAGATACAAGGAAACATCTCTTTTCCTGGTGGAGCCAAGGCTTTGTGGCTTAGCTCCTGGGTTTGATTACAAGATATACTCTGGATGGATAATTTCTGTGCAAGCAAAACGCAGCAGCGGTTTCCAGACCCGCTTTTGAGTGTAAAACCTTTAGGGGAGCAGGCATGTAGGAGAAAGAAAAGCAGGTTAACCAAATTCTCTGTCTTTCTGACTCTTCATCCATGCTAAGCTCTGCTCCCCTTTGTATTCTCTCTTGATGTGCAGTGGTTTTTCCAGGCAGGGAAAGAATTTTTTTCCTTGCTATTCTTTTGTGTGCCTTTTAGTGTCTTCCACTGTGAGCCAGGGCATATAGTCACAGAATCACAGAATCACCAAGGCTGGAAGAGACCTCAAAGATCATCAAGTCCAACCTGTCACCACAGACCTCATGACTAAACCATGGCACCAAGTGCCACGTCCAATCTTCTCTCTTGAACACCTAGATCCTGAGGTACCCTGAGCCCCTGCCCCAAGCCCTTGAACACCTCTTGAACACCTCCTGGAATGGGGACTCCACCAGCTCCCTGGGCAGCACATTCCAATGGCTATTCAAATGATTCTCTGTTTTATCTCAGCTTTCTCCAAACCTGGGACTCGTTGTTGCCTCTCCTGTAGAAATGTCCCCAATAAATCACTATGAGTGATCACTTGTGAGAGATGGTTGGGGTTTGTTTTGAGGCTGGGAAGAGGTCTGGAGCACAGCCCTGTGGGGAGAGGCTGAGGGAGCTGGGGTTGCTTAGCCTGGAGAAGAGGAGGCTCAGGGGAGACCTTCTTGCTGTCTACAACTCCCTGAAGGGAGGTTGTAGCCAGGTGGGGTTTGGTCTCTTCTCCCAGGCAAGCAGCACCAGAACAAGAGGACACAGTCTCAAGCTGTGCCAGGGGAAGTTTAGGCTGGAGGTGAGGAGAAAGTTCTTCCCAGAAAGAGAAATTGGCCTTTGGAATGTGCTGCCCAGGGAGGTGGTGGAGTCCCCATCCCTGGAGGTGTTCAAGCAAGGCTTGGATGTGGCACGTGGAGCCATGGTTTAGTTGTCAGGAGGTGTTAGGTATTAGGTAATAGGTTGGACTTGATGATCTCTGAGGTCTTTTCCTACCTTACTGATTCTACGATTCGATAATTCTATTATTTCCCCCACTTCTGCCTTTGTGAATAAACAGAGACTGTTAAGGAGCCAACCCCCAGCATGCTGATGTTTGCCAACATGCAGTCATGCTCCACTGGCTGGAGAGTCGGAGCCTCTTTCCTCTGTGCTCTAGGGAGGCTTCTGGGCTCATCGCCCTGGGCCAAAACGTTTACACCAAGTGTGGAAGTCTGGTTTTCCCCCTGAGTGTCTGGTTCCAGACTGCCTCCAGGAAGAGCTAGCTCTGCAAACTGCCATTAAATTAGCTAAAATGAAAACCCATCTTTTAAGTACATCCCAAGGGAGAAGGCTGTAATTGCAACTATTTCCTCCGAATCCTTTGTGAACAGAGACCGAGTCCTGACTGAAGGGTAATTATCCAATTTCCTTTCTCCAAGGTGACTTCTTCAGGGCTTGTGCTCTGAGGTTCAAAAGCACACACCTCAAAAGCTGCAATGCAGCATTGCTCCCCTGTGCACACAGAGAGCACAGGACTGGGGTCATTGATGGGAGTTAGCAAATTGTGCTGCTGCCAGTGCTTGGGTGGATGATGGAGAAGAGCCCAAAATGCCTTCTGCAAATTCTCATGACCCTGGGCAAGTCTCACTCTCATCTTACACCCATTCTGGAAGGGATTCTCAAGGTTGGTGGCTGCTGCTGATGTCCCAACAAGATGGCTGTTGGAGATGGTTGGGCAGTTGGCGCAACTTGAGTCCTGTATCCAGTTCTGGGCTCCTCAATTTAGGAAAGATGTTGAGTTGCTGGAAGGTGTCCAGAGAAGGGCAAGAAAGCTGGGGAGGGGTCTGGAGCACAGCCCTGTGAGGAGAGGCTGAGGGAGCTGGGGTTGCTTAGTCTGGAGAAGAGAGGAGGCTCAGGGGAGACCTTCTTGCTGTCTACAACTCCCTGAAGGGAGGTTGTAGCCAGGTGGGGTTTGGTCTCTTCTCCCAGGCAACCAGCACCAGAACAAGAGGACACAGTCTCAAACTGTGCCAGGGGAGGTTTAGGCTGGATGTTAGGAAGAGGTTCTTCACAGAGAGATTGGCCATTGGAATGGTCTGCCCAGGGAGGTGGTGGAGTCACCAGGAGGAAGAGCCTGGATGAGGCACTTGGTGCCATGGTTTAGTTGATTAGATGGTGTTGGATGATGGGTTGGACTCAATGATCTGAAAGGTCTTTTCCAACCTGGTCTATTCTATTCTATTCTATTTCTATTCTATTTCTATTCTATTCTATTCTATTCTATTCTATATTCTATATTTACATGAAACTGGAGCTGGGGATGATGACTGCCTGCACATCAGCATTTTGACAGCCTACAGCAAAACTGCCTGAAGTGCTAGAAAACAGGAGATAGGTTCTCAGGCATAGGATGGTTTTTAATGCTAGGACTTCCTTGGGGTTTTAAGACTAGACAAAGTAAAAGCTGTGAGGCAATGACCTTGGCAGCAGATTTTATCCTGGAAAGGAAATTTTATAGCTGAGTTAAAGTCCTGAAGCTTGGATGTGTAACTAGGAATCTACTTTAGACTTGCACAGTGTATCTTAGCACACCATGGGCACCTTAAAGGTGTTCACAGATTCACAGATTGCATCAGGTTGGAAGGGGCCCTCAGAGGTCATCTTGTCCAACTTCCCTGCACTCAGCAGGGACACCTCCAGCTACATCAGGATGCCCAGGACCACATCAAGTCTGATCTTGAATGTCTCCAGGGACGGGGCTTCAACTGCCTCTCTGAGCAACCTGTTGCAGTATTTTATTACTCTCATTGTAAAGAGCTTCCTCCTAATGTCCAGCCTAAATCTCCCCTGCTCCAGTTTCAAACCATTGCCCCTTGTCCTACCACCACAGCCCTTTGAAACAGTCCCTTCACAGCCTTCCTGCAGGTCCCCTTCAGTTATTGAAATGCAGCTCTTAAGGTCTCCTTGGAGCCTTCTCTTCTCTGGGCTGAACAGCCCCAATTCTTTCAGCTCGTCTTTGCGGGAGAGGTGCTCCAGCCCTCTGATCATCTTTGTGGCTCTGTTTACACAGCTTTCACTGGGGTCTTAAAGCAAGGCCAGAAATGGCAGATGTTGTGTTCAGTTCCGTCCTTGTCAGGTTATTGATTACCAGTGCTCTTCTCACCATAGATGGCTTAAGCTGGGGGGTCTGCACACGTAGCAGTATCGGTGGTTAATTTAGCAGCTCCAGTGTGGAAGTCACTAAACCTATGTCTAAATGCTTTCTCTCAAGAGTATCTAGGTATTATACTCATCTGACAGATGAGGAAACAGAGGTGGAAAGAAGCTAACTGCTTTGCCTGAGGTCCCAGAGCAAGGCTCTCCTTGATGTGGAACTCACAGCAGGCAGACAACAGCGACAAAGTCAAAGCTATCTCGAGCAAGGTCACAGACATGGGTAGGCATAATAGGTATTAAAAAACCCATAAATACATAGTTTTCACAGCTTCTTTGCCATTAAAAGTTTTAAGTCTTATTAATCTCCAGGAAATTCAGGAAGGCATTCATTCAATCTAGCATCCCTTTTATGTGGCATCGCTTGGTTTTAATTTGTTTCGCAGCTCCTGTCCTACTTAGCGGCAGCGGGAAAATAAACCCATTTGAAACAGACAATTAAGCCAGGTCACTGGGGCAGGGAAGCTAGAATTAGTCAAGAAACAACTCTTGCAGCTGCCATCCTGGGGATTATAGCAAGCAAGGTAGGCTGCTGCTGCTGCTGCGGGCTAAATGCTGTTCCTCCACAGCTATTTGATTGCGTTCTGGTGAACGACAGCCAGCTTTTATCTGCCCAAGCCATTACACAGGCAGTGAAGGGAAGCTGGGAGCGTGGCTTCTGCCTGTCTCTGCAGCTGCATGTAGATGTCACGCTGTTGGAGGCAGGAGTGATGAACATTCTCCATACGCTGTGTGTGATGTGAGGTTTGGGGCCTTTGTAATCAGCATCTTGCCCTGGCGCTCGCACGCTGCTGTTAGCTGCCTCCCGCAGCTGCCCTGGCACACTCAAACACTCTTCTCCTCTTGCAGAGTTCCTAAATTAATGATCTGAAGTGCACTTTTAAAGCAAATACTCCTCCATAGCGTGCCCCCAGGCTGCATCTGCCCTGTCTGCTTGCTGTTGGGAGAAGCTGGGATGGGGCTAAGGGGTGAAACAGGGACACTGTGCATTTGTTGCTGCAATTGAGGAGCTGGTGGGAAGGGCTGTGAGGGCTGTGAGGGCTGGTGCCAGGCAGGACAACACTGATTTGTCCTCATCGTTGTCTTCATCCTCATTGGTGCCACCTGGATGAGGCCAAACCCCCTCTGAAGAGAGAGTGTGCAGTGGTGGGGTAGAGCTGATGAAGATGACAGGCAGGCTGGGCAGGGCCAGGCTTTTGGGGGGCTCTGGTTTGCTCTACATGTCCCAGTCATTTCTCCTGTGCAGGGAGTTGTCTTGTTTCAGACAACAGGGTCGTCTCCAGTCCCAGACTGTGTGTGAACTTCTGTCCCAGCCTCGCCACTCCATAGGCGCTAAGAGCCAGGCCAGTTCCCAAGGAACTGGTGCAGCCTACAGGCAGCAAAGGTGTCCAAAGAAGGGCAATGAAGCTGGTGAAGGGTCAGGAGAAAAGTCTAGTGAGGACTGGCTGAGGGAACTGGAGGAAAGGAGGCTGAGGGCAGACCTCATTGCTCCTACAACTCTCGGAAAGGAGGTTGCAGCTGGTGGGGATTGGTCTCTTCTCCCAAGTAACAAGTGATAAGACTGAAGTTGCACCAGGGGAGGTTTAGGTTGGATATCAGGAGAAATTTCTTTTCTGCAAGCATCAGAACAGGCTGCTCAGGGAGGTGGTGGAGTCATCATCCCTGGAGGTGTTCAAGAAGCGTGTAGACAAGGAACTTTGCAACATGGTTTAGTGGCTGTGGTGGTGTTGGGCTGACAGCTGAACTTGATGATTGCAGAAGTCTTTCCCAGTCTTAATGCTTGAGTGAAACTGTCCATGTTTTGGGCTCTCAACATGGAATGAAGGTGTTTCAATGTGGAATGAAAATTTGGGAGAGGGACTAATCACACCTGGGCAGGTAAAGGACCATCCCAAAGGTGCTAAATGCAGATCCATGTCTCCTGAAGCAGTGGGATTGTGTTGTTGAAGGTCACCAACTCCATGATAGAAGTTATTCAGAAGAAAAGCAGTTTAGTGCAAACTGGACCCCCCAGCAGCTCATCAAGGATGTGCTCAACCATCTTGAACTCTTGGACTCTTGAATGTGTCCAGAGAAGGGCAACAAAGCTGGGGAGGGGTCTGGAGCACAGCCCTGTGAGGAGAGGCTGAGGGAGCTGGGGTTGCTTAGCCTGGAGAAGAGGAGGCTCAGGGGAGACCTTATTGCTGTCTACAACTACCTGAAAGGTGGTTGTAGTCACAGTATCACAGTATCACTAAGGTTGGAAGAGACCTCAAAGATCATTGAGTCCAACCTGTCACCACAGACCCCATGACTAGACCATGGCACCAAGTGCCACATCCAGTCCCCTCTTGAACACCTCCAGGGATGGGGACTCCACCTCCTCCCTGGGCAGCACATTCCAATGGTGAACGACTCCCTCGGTGAAGAAATTTCTCCGCACCTCCAGCCTAAACCTCCCCTGGCACAGCTTGAGACTTTCTCCCCTTGTTCTGGTGCTGCTTGCCTGGGAGAAGAAGCCAACCCCTTCTTGGCCACAACCACCTTTGAGGCAGTTGCAGAGAGCAATGAGGTCGCCCCTGAGCCTCCTCTTCTCCAGGCTAAGCAACCCCAGCTCCCTCAGCCTCTCCTCACAAGGCTGTGCTCGAGGCCTCTCCCCAGCCTTGTTGCCCTTCTCTGGACACCTTCAAGTGTCTCGATGTCCTTCATCAAGTCAGGGGGGGTTGGTCTCTTCTCCCAGGCAAGCAGCACCAGAACAAGAGGACACAGACTCAAGCTGTGCCAGGGGAAGTTTAGGCTGGAGGTGAGGAGAAAGTTCTTCACTGGGGGAGTTGTTAGCCATTGGAATGTGCTGCCCAGGGAGGTGGTGGAGTCCCCATCCCTGGAGGTGTTCAAGCAAGGCTTGGATGTGGCACTTGGAGCCATGGTTTAGTCATGAGGTGTTGGGTGACAGGTTGGACTTGCTGATCTTTGAGGTCTTTTCCAACCTCATTGATTCTATGATTTTATGATCTTGTGCTCACTGGTATGACCACTAATTCTTTTTTTTTTTTTTTTTTTTTTTTTAATATCCTTTTTCCTACATATTTTATAACTTACACTTTAGGGTAAAATTGGAAGCCAAATCCAATTGTGTAGGAAAATTAATTTCCTTGAGTTGAAGAAGCAATCTGCTTGAGCCTTTTTAATCATTAGATGATAACCGTGCGCTAAAGAAAGGAAGACCATTAAAGTAACTTAATAGACTAGGATAAACGTTTTCCCCTGGATCTTCTTCATCTTTATTTAGAGATCCACACTGAGGACATTTCATAAAAGCTGTTCTTTGTGACCTCCCATCACTTACTGTGTGGAGGAGACAACCAAAGCAATGGCGAGGAACTAACGCTGCAGATTTCTGGATGCAAACCCAATCGTTCTGCTAGACGTCTCCGCTCGTCCCCCTCCTGCCCAATCCTGCTTCCTTCCCTTTCTCATTACAGGGAGAATAGCTATCAGGCCAAATGAAAAATGCCTTCAGCTGAGCTGAACCATGTGTTTTTAAAAAACAAACTGTGTTAATGCTTTTAATTAAAGGGCAGAGGAACAAGAGGCTTTATTGGCTCTTTGTCTGCGGGCCATTATTTCCTTGTGGAGGGGCTATCTGTTATGGTAAATGTCCACCTTTCTGAAGGATTTACTACCAAATCAAGTAGTGCTTTTATTCAAATTGTTGAGCCCTGCTTGATTCCTCATTTGCTTAATATGGAGGCATTGTTACAAAGAAGAATGTGGCACTTCATTTGTATTGCTTGAGGGCCTCGGCTCAACTCAGGAGCGCTGCTTTGCACGCTTCGTGGGGTGGGGGTGTGGGAAACAGAATGTGCAGCAAAAGGAAATGAAAACGAGGAAAATTGGAAGGTGAAGTTGCAAAATCCCAAGCAGGCTGTTTCCCAAGAGCATCTGGGGAAGGATCAGTGGTTCTGTGGGCTGTAAAGTGAAGTCACGTTGCAAGATAATAAAGAAACCTTCCTCTGGCTGTTGAATCAGAGAATGGGTTTTGGTTGGAAGAGTCCTTTAAGATGGTCAAGGCAGGTCACCGCTGAACCATGTCCCTCAGCACCACAGCTACGTGGCTTTTCAATCCTTCCAAGTGTGGTGATTCCCCCACCTCCCTGGGCAGTCTGTTCCAGGGCTTCACAACACTTTTGGGGAAGACATTTTTCCTGCTATGCAACCTAAACCTCCCCTGGTGCAACTTGAGGCCATTTTCTCTCGTTCTATCACTTGTTACAGGGGGAGACAAGACTGACCACCATCTCACTTAAGCCTTCTTTCAGGTAGATGTGAGGAGATCTCCCTTCAGCCTCCTTTTTTCCAGACTCAACAACGCCAAGTCCCTCATCTGCTCCTCACCAGCCCTGTTCTCCACACCCTTCATCGGGTTCTTTGCCTTTCTTTGGACACGCTTCAGCACCTCAATGTCCTCTTGTATTGAGGGGCCCAAAACTGAGCCAAATATTCGAGGTGTGGCCTCAGCAGTGCTGATTACAGAAGCACAATCTCTTCCCTGCTCCTGCTGGCTGCACCATTGCTGATTCAAGCCAGGATGCTGGTGACCATCTTGGACACTTGGGCACACACTAGCTCATGTTCAGCTGGCAGTCAGCCAGCCTCCCCAGGGTCAGCTTTCCATCCACTCTGCCCCAAGCTTGTAATGCTGAGGGGCTTCCTGTTCAGAAATCCTTGTTTATCTGGTGGTGAGTTCCCATGATCCACATTATTGGATCACATTGGATATTGGATCAGATATCCATTTTTATTTGTCTGAAACTTTAACCTGGATGTTTTTCTGGCTGTAACTGTTTCCTGAGTGCCTTTAACAGACCCAACAGGTTTTGACTGGAGAAGTCAAAGGTTCCTGTGCTCTACCACATCTATTCCCAGTGAGGGAGATGAACTGGATTGTTGATACTCAGTGTAAAGCCAGAACAGCTCACCCTTCTCTTTATTTCCAGGAGGTAATCTATGATAATGGAGCTATTAGATTTGGCACCTGTAAGGTGGTTATCATTTTGGAAAGGGATGTTTGTGCTAATGGCAGTTAACTTGCTGCAAATAAAGTGATAGAACTGAAGTCTTAAGTAGTGGAGTGGCAGCAAACCATGAAACATGATGCTGCTTATTGGAAGGAAGGCTGAGCTTGCTGTCAGGGAAGAAATCTATTGGAAAACCCCTCTGATGGATTCCACTTCTGCCTAATCTAATATGGCAGCTGAGTTCAGCTGTTCTACCAGCTTATTAAAAATATTAAAATGTCTATAAATAATAATAGTTAAGTGGCTAGAAGCTTTCATCCAAGGAGCTGAAGGATTTCTCAAAGCTGAATTTGGGCAGCTGGTGGTGGTGCTGAGCTGTAAGGTCCTTGAGGGGTTATTGAGCCCTGCAGCTGCCTGGGCTGTGTTGGGAGCCCCAGGTGCTCCTCTGGCAGATGTGGGCATTTTGTGTGGAGTGGATGGAGAGGCTGAATGTGGGCCTGATCCTTACTATCTGCAAGCTCTGCCTGGGTATATCTGAGGCTGCTTTCCACCTCTGCAAGCTGTAACTGCTTGGATCCATCTTGAATCAGCTCCATAGCATGGACATGAAATGTGCCTTGAGGCAGGGCTTTTGACTGCCAGTAAAATGTGTCAGAGGATTGCCTAGATTGGAAAAGACCTTTAAGATCACTGAGTACAATCATTAGGCTAAAACTGACAAGCCCTAAACAAAACCATGTCCCTAAGCATCATATCTATACACATCTTTAATTCCTCCAGGGATGGGGACTCCACCTCTGCCCTGGGTAAGTCATTCCAATGCCTGAGAACCCTGTAAATGAAGAAATTCTTCCTGATATCCAACCTAAACTTCCCTTGGTGCAAATTGAGGCCATTCCTTCTTGTTCTATCACAGGTTACTTGGTCAAACCCACCAGTCTCCACCCCTCTACAACCTCCTTTCAGGCAGCTGTAGAGAGTGAGAAGGTTTCCCCTCAACTTCCTTTTCTCCAGACTAAACCATACCTGTTCTCTCAGCCACTCCTCATGAGATTTGTTTTCTGGACCCTTCACTGCTTTGTTGCCTTCTCTGCCCTGCTCTGCCCTTCTCTGGACATGTTCAAAAGTCTCAATGTCCTTCTTAAATTGAGGGGCCCAGAACTGGACACAGTACTTTCTCTGCTGCTTTCTCGCTTCATTTTGTACAGGAGGGAGCTGTCTGGGGAGGCAGAAAGGGAGAAGCTAGGAGCTTCCCTTGGTTTTTGACCTGGGGGGGGTGGTCCTTGTGTTGTTTATCAGTTGTAAATACTTGTAAATATTGTAAATCCTGTAGATTTTGCATACAGTTCATTGCATCCCATTGTAGACTGTAATTTAGCCTGGACACACAGCTTCCATTTGCTTCCACTTGAGCTGGTCTGGCAAAGGTAATGGTGGGGGCAAAATTTCAACCCACCACAGAAGACAGTCATCAGTAAATTTGTGGATGACACCAAGCTGAGAGCAGGTGTTAATCAGTTAGAAGGTAGAAGGGCTCTACAGAGGGATCTTGACCAGCTGGACAGATGGCCAGAGTCCAACATGACGGCATTCAACAAGTCAGCAACGAGGCTGGGGAGAGGCCTCAAGCACAGCCCTACGAGGAGAGGCTGAGGGAGCTGGGGTTGTTTAGCCTGGAGAAGAGGAGGCTCAGGGGAGATCTTCTTGCTCTCTACAAATACCTGAAGGGAGGTTGTAGCCAGGAGGGGTTGGTCTCTTCTCCCAAGCAACCAGCACCAGAACAATAGAACACAGTCTCAAGCTGTGCCAGGGGAAGTTTAGGCTGGAGGTGAGGAGAAAGTTCTTCACAGAGAGAGTTGTTAGCTGTTAGAATGTGCTGCCCAGGGAGGTGGTGGAGTCCCCATCCCTGAAGGTGTTCAAGAGGGGACTGGACGTGGCACTTGGAGCCATGGTCTAGTAGTCATGAGGTGTTGGGTGACAGGTTGGCCTTGATGATCTTTGAGGTCTCTTCCAACCTTAGTGATACTGTGATCTCTGAGGTCTTTTCCAACCTTGTTGATTCTGTGATTCTATAAGCCAGCGGGAGCTGTGCAGAATTAGCCCTCAGACCATTAAAGACTGGGGAATGTCACTGACTGTGCGTTTCTGTTGCTGTTCTCTCGGCTCAGGACGCCGGCGATGATCGGTTGCTCGTTCGTTGTGCACAGAAAATTCTTCGGAGAGATCGGGCTGCTGGATCCTGGGATGGATGTGTACGGAGGGGAGAACATCGAGCTCGGCATCAAGGTTGGTGGCACATCTGTGGCAGTGCTTAAGGAGCCCAAAGCACTCCTTTGGATATTTAAGGAGCCCAAAGCAACACTTCAATAAGTTAGCTTAAAGAGTTATTAGAATGCTGAGCGTCGAATGTGTTTTATAGCATATAGAAAGGGACCTGGAGGTTCTAATGGGCAAGCATCTGAATATGAGCCAGCAGTGTGCCCAGGTGGCCAAAAAAGCCAATGGCATCCTGGCTTGCAATAGAAATGTCCAGAAGGAGCAGGGAGGTGATTGTCCCCTTGTACTGTCCCCTTGTACTCAGCTCTGGTGAGGCCACACCTTGAGTATTGTGTCCAGTTTTGGGCACCTCAGTACAAGGGAGATGTGGAGGTGCTGGAGCCAGTGCAGAGGAGGATAAGGAACCTGTGAAGGGCCTGGAGAATAAATCTGATGAAGAGCAACTGAAGGAGTGGGGGATGGTTAGTCTGGCAAAGAGGAGGCTGAGGGGGAGACCTCATTGCTCTCTACAACTACCTGCAAGGATGTTGTGGAGAGGTTGGTGCTGGTCTCTTCTCACGGGTAATTAGTGATAGAACAAGAGGGAATGGCCTCAAGCTGCAGCAGGGCAGGGTCAGACCGGACACTGGGGAAAAAAATTCCCAGCAAGAGTGGTCAGGGATTGGAATGTGCTGCCCAGGGAAGTGGTTGAGTCACCAACCTTGGATGTGTTTAAAGGGGTTTGGATGTGGTGCTTGGGGATATGGTTTAGGGGTGAACTTGGTGATCCTAAGGGTCTTTTCCAACCTGCATGTTTCTGTGATTCTATGATTTTAGTTTAAAGTGGAGAAATTACTTTTAGGGGTGAGTATAGATTTTTTTATTTTTCCCTTTGGATTCTTATCTATCTGATCTGGTACAGAAAGCTACTGAGATGAGCATGTCAGGCTTAGACAGGCTCTGGTCATGTTTTCACGCTATGGTTCTGAGTCCAATCCTGGTCCCTTAAATATCAGGAAAGACACAGTACCTTTTTTGGGTCAGGTTTTAGAGGGGCTGGTAGGGCTCCTGTGATATCTCAGGAAGAATCATAGAATCAGCCACATGGGAAAAGACCTCAGAGTTCATCAAGCCCAACCTATTACCTAATACCTAACACCTCCTGACAACCATGGCTCCAAGTGCCACATCCAAGCCTTTTTTGAACACCTCCAGGGTCGGGGACTCCACCACCTCCCTCAGCAGCCCATTCCAATGGCCAATCTCTCTTTCTGGGAAGAACTTCTTCCTAACATCCAGCCTAAACCTCCCCTGGCATAGATAGAGACTATCTGTCCTCTTGTTCCGGTGCTGGTTGCCTGGTAGAAGACACCAACCCCACCTGGCTACAACCTCCTTTCAGGGAGTTGTAGAGAACTGTAAGGTCTCCCTGAGCCTCCTCTTCAGGCTAAACACCCCCAGCTCCCTCAGCCTCTCCTCACAGGGTTTGTGAAGGTACAAAGCCTGAAAATATTTCACAGGTGTTTAACACCTGCAAATAAAATCTGTTCACACGCAGGCAAAACCTGCTTTGGAAAGTGAAACACTAGCAGCCACGTTTGTAGAGCTGCCTCTGCGCACCCACGCAGACGTTCGTCGTTACAGGATCCACTCTGCCAGCAGCCCTTGATTACTATGTACAATATTAGCTGTGGCTTAGTGATTCAAGTGTTTACATACAGTGAAGTGATTCATAAGCATTGAATTCAACGTTCAGAAGCAAGTTGGGATGGCAAAGTCTGTAGAGTTTCTTCCAGGCGTGTTTCAAAGTACAGCACTTGGACATTAATGAGCTGGTAGGGGAAAGACTGGAGACTGGGAGCTGGAAAATTGAATTGACTGAGCTGTTGTTAAAATGAAAACTCATTGTTCTGTCCAGAGGTTCACCAGAGGATATTTGTTTAGCCTGGAGAAGAGGAGGCTCAGGGGAGACCTTATTGCTGTCTACGATTACCTGAAGGGAGGTTGTAGCCAGGAGGGGGTTGTTCTCTTCTCCCAGGCAAGCAGCACCAGAACAAGAGGACACAGTCTCTAGCTGAGACTCCTCTAGGTGAGGAGCAAGTTTTTCCCAGAGAGAGTGGTTAGCCATTGGAATGTGCTGCCCAGGGAGGTGATGGAGTCACCATCCCTGGAGGTGTTCAAGAAGGGATTGGACGTGGCATTTGGTGCCATGGTCTAGTAGTCATGAGGTGTTGGGTGACAGGTTGGACTCAATGACCTTTGAGGTCTCTTCCAACCTTGTTGATTTTATGATTCTGTGATTTGCTCTGCTGGCACATCAGAAGAAACTTAAGAAGTCTGTTGTTAGTGGCCATGGGAAGTAATAATTTCACTCAAACAAGGGAATAGGAATTAAAAGGTATAAATATGCCACATCGGTCTGCTCTATGTGAAGCAATTACTGCACGTCGATCGCACAGCTCGCTGCTTGGGCCTAGACAGATCTCACTCTAAACCAGGCTCCTCTTGTGGCTCCCCTTGTTTGTCTGTGGGATTTTTATGTTTGCTTGGTTTTTAATCATGTCATTGTGGAACTAGTCTTTTCACAATTCATAGTTCAAGCCATCTGCTAGGGTTTTGGGGGATTTCATGGAAGATTGGCATTTTAACTAGAGAAAGAGGATGAGTGTCTGAGGGGCAGGTGATGAGCATATGTCCTCTTCTGTTTTCACATGCTGAACTTTCTAAAAAGGCTGTATGGTAAACATCCCTTTTGGAAAGGAAAACCAAAAATCCTTCTCTTCCTGAAGTGCTTTTAACCCCTGTGCTTCCCTGCTCTTTGCACGCTCAGAAGCTGTGTGTTCTGGTCAAGGTTTTGGGTCACAACCACCACGTGGTGAGCTACAGACGTGGGGGTGCGTGGTTGGAAAGCTGCAGCTTGGTGAGGGACCTCGGGGTACTGGTTGATAGTCGACTGAACATGAGTCAGCAGTGTGCCCAGGTGGCCAAGGAAGCCAATGGCATCCTGGCTTGTATTAGAAACGCTTTGGCCAGCAGGAACAAGGAGGTGATCATCCCCTTGTACTCAGCACTGCTGTGACCACACATCTAGTACTGTGTTCGGTTCTGGGCTACTCACTGGGCTACAGGAAGGAGATTGAGGGGCTGAAGTGTGTCCAGAGAAGGACAGGAAAGCTGGTGAAGGATCTGGAGCACATGGCCTATGAGGAGCATCTGAGGGAGCTGGGGTTGTTCAGTCTAGAGAAGAGGAGGCTGAGGGGAGACCTCATTGCTCTCTACAGCTCCTTGAAAGGAGGCTGGAGCGAGGAGAGGGCAGCCTCTTCTCCTTGGTGCCAAGTGATAGAACTAGAGGAAATGATTGCAAGCTGCATCAGGAGAAGTTCAGGGTAGATATTAGGAAATATTTCTTCTACTGAAAGGGTTCTCAAACATTGGAATGGTCTGTCCAAGGCAGTGGTGGAGCCACCATCCCTGGGGCTGTTCAAAGAGTGGCCTGGATCTGGCACTTAGGGACATGGTTTAGTGTTGAACCTTCAGTGCTGGATTGAAGGTTGAACTGGGTGACCTTTGAGGTCTCTTCCAACCAGATCCATTCTGTGATTCTGTGAAATATGTGTTGGTTTTGAGAGCCCAAGGATGTAGGAAATCCACCTTGTAACACTAAATAGAAAGTAGCTGTTCAAAGATGCTTGAGCTCAAAAATCATTTTCTCTGTAACTGTCTTATTTATGGACCAAGATAAATCAGCCTCTGTCTAACACCCATTGGCTGCTGTGTGTGCAGGTCAGGTAGCTCATACAGAGAGTGATGCTGGAGGTGGTGTATCTGCAATTGCCAGACTGCTGACTTCCACTTCACAGTAGGATTTCAGGTGGAAGCAGCTTGTTCAAGACTAGTTGTGGTGTGTGTCGGGAAGCAGAGAGCTGGTGTGGATTCAGGCAGCTGTCAGGTCTCAGATGGGTGTATCTGTTTCTAATACTCCTGATGTACAGAGGTTGGCAGAGCTTCCTCCTGTGCTTGCAGAGCTGATGTCTGGAGCAGCCATGTCACATTAGCAGTCATGGAGTACTCTATTAATAAAATCATTTTAAAGCATCAACTCAAATAGAAGTGTTCTGTGAGTGTTGTGCTGTTCTGCCTGATAAGTGACTCTCTGTAGATGGAGAAATCATTTGGTGGTTCCTTGTTTCAGTGAGGATGAAAAGGGGACACAGGAAGTATCTCTTTTGTGGGCTATGGTTCAAATTCCATCATCTTTCAGAGAATTATGAGACATTTTTTAAACACTGTACTTTGCATTACCAAAACAAAGCCTCTCCAAGAACAAAAATGGGGTAATAAGCCCACTGAGGCTAGAAGAATGGCATGAAAAATTAGTGTTTCAGGCAAAAGAACAAGATAACTATATTGTGGTAAAATTAAACACAAGTATTCTGAATGACAAAATGGGGACAGGCTGCCAGATTTGGGGCTGTTCAGCCTGGAGAGGAGAAGGCTCCAGGGAGACCTTAGAGCAGCCTTCCAGTACCTGAAGCTACAGTGAAGCAAGTGGGGGACTTTTTACAAGGGCTTCTGGTGATGAGAGGGAATGGAATGCAGCTCGAGGAGGGGAGACTGGAGATTAGGAAGAAGGTCTTGACAATGAAGGTGGTGAAACACTGGAACAAGTTGCCCAGAGAGGTTGTGGATGCCCCCTTCCTGGAGTTGTTCAAGGGCAGGATGGGTGAGGCCTTGAGCAACCTGATTTAATGGAAAGTGTCCCTTCCCTGGCTTGGAACTAGATGATCTTTAAGGTCCCTTCCAACCCAAACCATTCTATGAACAAATAATTGAGAAGTTTTGGCTGTCTTAACCTATGGGCCAAGGCCACATACTGTGCAAGAGTCTTGTTTTACTAATGCACTCCAAATATGCCAAGCTAAGCTGGGCTGTACCTCCGTGTGGTGAGATCTATGGACCATATGTTTCTTCCAGTTGCTGGATTCAGTCAGCTCAATGAGAAACTTCCTGCCTGAGCCACTTGAAAAAATAACCCTCCCATTCCTCCCATTCACAGAGATGGCTGTGGGCTCACTGCTCTCCTCTACGTGCTGGGAAGCATCTTTGGATTGCTCAGATAATAATAATAAAGCCATTATCCGTGCTGCTGCCCCAGGCAAACTCCTGTTCTGCTTGCAGGGTAGCTTTGGCCCTGACAAGGGGAACATGCTGTTCTCTCTATTATTGTATTTTCTTTTATCACCCTGGAGTGTCTCCAGAAGGTTGAGCTTATTCTCTGCTCTTGTCCCTGATGTCCACTACTTCACTTCCCGAGGCAGAATTGAGTCTGACTCCCCTTTTCTTGGCAGGGAGCAGAGAAGTGTTTGCTAAGCAAGGCAGTTTAAGCTAATATTTCAACTGTGAGAGGTTTTCAACAGGCTTTTTTCCCCTCCCCCTGCCCAAGTGTAACTTGCAATCAAATTCTAATAGTGCCAGATCTTTCTTACTGTGTTGACAGCCACAAGGGCCAAACGTTTGATCTGTTCCTGTGTTGCTAACTCCCTCCAGCAGACTGTTTGTGGAAATCTCATCCTCATGCCTGGCTGGAGACAAGATGATGCCAGCAAAGCTGCTGGAGGCATCTAGTACCTGGTTCCAGTCTTGCCATACAAACAGGCAGAGCAAAATGCTCTGCTCCTGAGCTCCTGCTGAACCCCATCCTGGTGAGCATGCAGGTGCTGTGAACCACAGCCTGGCCTGAGCTCCTGCTGCCCATCCTGGTGAGCATGCAGGTGCTGTGAACCACAGCCTGGCCTGAGCTCCTGCTGCCCATCCTGGTGAGCATGCAGGTGCTGTGAACCACAGCCTGGCCTGAGCTCCTGCTGCCCATCCTGGTGAGCATGCAGGTGCTGTGAACCACAGCCTGGCCTGAGCTCCTGCTGCCCATCCTGGTGAGCATGCAGGTGCTGTGAACCACAGCCTGGCCTGGCTCCTGCCCCATCCTGGTGAGCCAGGTGCTGTGAACCCAGCTCCTGAGCTCTTGGTCCCATCCTGAATAGCATGCTCCCTCTGAACAAGCCTTGAGCCAACTTTTTAGAAAGAATAACCCTTTGAACAAGCCTTGAACAAGTCTTTGCTCCGTTTTCATCAACCTGCTGTCCGGTTTCACGCAGCTTGAAAGCGTTGAAGCTGCTCCAGGTCCCCCCCAGCTCCATGTGTGAATTTTGGCACAGGGGCTTCTCTGACCATCTTCTGCTCCTTCTGCTGAAATTTTCTCTTTTAATTTCAACCTGGTTGTGGCCCTGGCTTTTAGTGACTGCGTGACTAAGTGGGCAGGAGGCTTTAGTGGCGTGTCTGGCTTTGTCTCTGCAGGGAGGGTTTCATGGGTCTTCATGGTTAGTCACAGAGATTTGCTGAAGATGCTCCATGAAATTGCATGTGTCTGTCTGAATAAAGATGCAGCAATCTCTGGCATGGCTGCTGCCAGGACTTCAAAGCCTGCAATGGGTTACAAGGCTGTTTTGGGATTATTTTGTACTTCCGTCAGGCGTTGCTAATTAAACTTATTCGAGCTGACTTTTGGAGATTAATTTAATCAATAAGGATATTATTACTACTTAGATGGTGTCATTTGTACAAATTGTCACTTGAAGAATGCAATTAACTGAGCATGCTTATTAGCTGGTCCATCCCACACCTTATTTGTGTGGTAAGAATCGATTACTGAAGTCATTAAGAGAAGCACAATTCAGGGATCCCTTTTGAGGTTTAATGGCTGGCTCCAGCTACTTTTTTATTACAAGTGCTAAATGAGCTGAAATTTGGGTTGGATCTTTGTAAACTGTTTGCAGAGGGAAATCACAGTGTGTCCTCTCCATATCCTAGACCATTTTGCCCCCAGATTTGCTGTCTGGATTCAATGGGACAGATTTCTGGAGCAGTCAAGGCAGCAGTAGGATAGGATAGGATAGGATAGGATAGGATAGGATAGGATAGGATAGGATAGGATAGGATAGGATAGGATAGGATAGGATAGGATAGGATAGGATGGAGGACGGGACGGAACGGAACGGAACAGAACAGAACAGAACAGAACAGAACAGAACAGAATAGAATAGAATAGAATAGAATAGAATAGGCCAGGTTGGAAAAGGCTTTTGAGATCATTGAGTCCAACCCATCACTCAACCCTATCTAATCAACTACACCATGGCACCAAGCACCCCAGCCAGTCTCCTCCTAAACGCCTCCAGTGATGGTGACTCCACCACCTCCCTGGGCAGCACATCCCAGTGGCCAATCTCTCTTTCTATGAAGAACTTCTTCCTAGCATCCAGCTGCATGCATAGAGTGAGGCATAATTGCATCCCTGTGCATGGCTGTAGAGACTAGACTGGAAATAGATGACCTTTTGCATCACAGAATCATGGAATGGTGTGAGGGACTAAATCTTGTCTCTCTTGATGTGACTCAACAAGGATAAAATCACCTTTGCTGCTTGCTGCTTTGCTGCTTTCTATTCTATTCTGTTCTATCCTTTTCTGTTTTGTTCTGTTCTTTCATTCTCATAGCCTCTGTTGGACACTCTCTGGTATGTGTCTTGAATTGGGGAGCCCAGAACTGAACACAATACTCCCGTAACCTGCTGCCCACACTCCCTTCCAACTCAAACCATTGTCTGATTCTTTGGTTCTACAATTCTACAACTGGGAATATGGAGCTTTCAACTCAGATGAGTACAATGAGGGCAGGAGCAGATTGTTGGTAGTGGTGATTTCTTTAATGATCAGTCAGAGTCTCATCCTGCAGCCTCTTAGGCACAAAAGTCACCTCATTGCCCTGGCAGTGACATTGATCCTTTCCCAGAGGGTACCTTGCCTGCCTACCCATCAGTCTTTCAGAAACCCTTAAAATAGATTAAATAGCATTTTAATGGTACAAATCTCTTGTGTGCATTTCATCCATGAAGGAGCCCATCTTGTTTATATGGGGACAATTATTCATGTGCTGAAATGTTGAGAGGGTCAGGCAGGGAGAGGGGGGAAAAAACCCCACCACCAAAGAGGAAAGCCTTCCAATAGGTACATTTAAATTCCACAAAGGAGCTTCACTTCTCTGCATTCAGAAAATCAAATCCTTCTCCTCCTGCATGCAGACTGCATTAAACTGTGGCTGTATCTTTTTGTTACAGAGGGAAACAGGGAGGATATTTAGAGCAAGCAATTCTTTTGGCATCCACAGCTTTGCTGGCTCTGAGGTGAGGGACGGGCAGCCTCTGTGGGAGGCAGAAGATCCATTCCATGGGTGGTGGGTGGGAGGGCAGGAGTGACTCATGAAAAAGATGTTTGGATTTGTTTTTCCCTCTCTCTCTCTCTCTCTCTCTCTCTCTCTATATATATATATATATATATATAAATATATAAAAAATGCACTAGAACAGGCTTGCTTTCCCAGCCCAAGTGGGAGCTCCAGCTCTGATGTGGATACCCTCTGGCTTTATATGGCGTTGTGCGTGGCTTTGAAATGGAGTCTGATAGACATGAGCCTAATGGGGGAGCAGTGGAATGCTTTCCTGGATGGGTATTTGGCTGGGTTTTGACTCCTGTGTGAACCTAATGTCTCACTGGTTAGTGCCTGTCATCAAAATGCAAACCTGTCCCTGGGTAGGATGGAATTTGTTTTCACAACACCAGCCAAAGGTGCAGACATCTAATATCAGGTGTCACCTTCTGACTCTGTGATGTGTGGCACTGCTCTCACTCCAAACAGTGTTTTGCTGGGGCTTTCTGTTTGATCATCTTCAAACGTCTCTCTCCCCCTCAGTTCCTCTAATTAATGTATTAAAGTGTGGGTGCAGGCAGAGCTGGTGGGCAGCACCTGAAAGCCCTTTTTAACCACCCTGTCCATCAGCTCCTGGGTGTGATTTCCAGTGTTCCTGAGTGCCTGTCGGGTCTGCTGGCATCCCCAGCCGCTGCACGCTGCAAGGCTTGCAGGATGTGGTGGGCTGCAGGAGATAAGTGGTGAGGTGTTGTGACATCTTTTTGTATCACTTTGGAAAACAGGAAGCTGGAAAGCATGTCACTTATTCACAAGGTTTTTTTAGGTGTGTGAGGGTTGGGAAGGGGTTCAGGGAGGCAGTAGTTAGGGTTGGATCAAGTTTCTTGTGGTGGGCAGGCACTGACTTTGGCTGAGACTAAATTAATCATGAAATTATACAAGGGCTTTTTTTGGGGTAAGTGTGGCACCAAAGCAGCCCAGTCTTTTGAAGAAAGGGCTTTGGAATGGCATGGAATGGCATGGAATGGCATGGAATGGAATGGAATGGAATGGCATGGAATGGAATGGCATGGAATGGAATGGAATGGAATGGAATGGAATGGAATGGAATAGAATAGAATAGAATAGAATAGAAGAATAGAATAGAATAGAATAGAATAGAATAGAATAGAATAGAATTGACCAGGTTGGAAGAGACCTTTGAGATCATCCAGTCCAACCTATCACCCCAACACCATCTCATCAACTAACCCATGGCACCAAGCACCCCATCCAGTCTCTTCCTAAACACCTCCAGTGATGGTGACTCCACCACCTCCCTGGGCAGCACATTCCAATTCCAAATGAAGAACTTCTTCCTAACATCCAGCCTAAACCTCCCATGGTGCAGCTTGAGACTGTGTCCTCTTGTTCTGCTGCTGGTTGCCTGGGAGAAGAGACCAACCCCCACCTGGCTACAATCTCCTTTCAGGTAGTTGTAGACAGCAGAGAGGAGCACAGATTGAGGAGCACAGTTGAGGAGCACAGATAGGGTTTGCTGCAAGGTGTCTTCCAAGATCTGTTTTATAGTTACTCAAACACCTCCTGCAGCCCTTGGCTGACACGTGGAATCACAGATTGGCTTAGGTTGGAAAGGACCTCAGAGATCATCTACTCCAACCTCCCTGCCATGGACAGGGACGGCTCACAACTAGACTTGGTTGCTCAAGGCCTCATCCAATCTGGCCATGAATAGCCCCTAGGGAGGAGGCCTCCACAACCTTCCTGGGCAACCTCTTCCAACCCACTGAAGAACTTCCTAAGATCCAGTCTAAAACTGCTCTCCCTCAGCTTAAAACTATTTCCCCTTGTCCTGTCTCTAGACACCCTCATGAAAAGTCTCTCTGCAGCCTTCCTGTAGGTTCTCTTCAGGTATGGCAAGGCAGCTCTAAGGTCCCTCCCGGAGTCTTCTCTTCTCCAGGCTGAACAACCCCAACTCCCTCAGCCTGTCCTCATAGCAGAGGTGCTCCAGCCCTTGGAATCATCTTTGTGGCCTCCTCTGAACTCGC
Organism: Picus viridis; assembly: GCA_033816785.1. NCBI lineage: Eukaryota > Metazoa > Chordata > Aves > Piciformes > Picidae > Picus > Picus viridis. The sequence goes on from CM066598.1 coordinate 9,685,405, forward strand.
TCCAACAGCTGACCTTTGACTTTTGAAGGCTTTTGGCTAAAATTAACTGGTATCAATTGCTTGTGTGGTGTGTACATACTGTTCAAATAGCCTCTCCAGTGCTGCTTCTGAGAATTTGTACTGAGGAACTGCAGTGGCCATGAAGTTGGTCAGATGCAGATGGTGCAGGATTTGGTGGCAGTAGAAGGGGATTCTTGTAGGCAGGAGGGGAAGGGAGTGAAATTATCCATATTAAGGGAAAGAAATTTTGGAGTTAGAGTAAGACCCTGTTTGAAAAGTTTGGGGGCAAAACCATGGCAAAAGCAATGGAAGACCCACTACAGCCCAGGGAAGTTTTATTTATCACCTAGTGGAATTACAGCTGGCCTAACCTGATCTGCAGGATGAAGCTCCTTGGGCATAGATCACATTATGTCCAGGCAAAAAAAAAGCCTCTCTCTGTAGCATGGAGCAGCTGTAGCAGCAAAGGGTTTGATGCAGGCTCTCAGAGACCTGCTTGCAGCTTGCTGAGACCCCAGAGGCTCCTGCAGCCCACCCCAAGAAAAGCCACCCCCTTCCTCAGCCCAAATCTGCCAACAATGTATGCTCAAGGCCAGCTTTGAAAAAGTGTTTCATCAATCAGACACCAAAAAATGCAGTTACAAATTGGGGCTTGAGGCTGTTTCCATGTGAAAATCAGGTTAGCTTGGAACAGAATCAGAGGCAGGGTAGGACTGACCTTGGGAAAGGTCTTAGAAATGGGGCTACAGGAGTAACTCATTACCTTTGTGTACAGCCCCAGGCTGTTTATTTGTACCTGTATCCCTGTTGGAGAAGTTGATTTTGCTCTTCAGACTGATTGTTCTGTGGTTGGAAGAAATATTTCCAGCACTGAACAATGTCCAATCACTGCCTGAATTTATTTTAAGAGCAGGAATCAGCACAAGCCTGAATTCAGATCCTATGTTTGGCATTTTCCCTGTCAGCTCACTATTTACTGGAGGTGCTTGAAGATGCTTTATCAGAAGCCCCAGTGTCGTTTTCCAAACTGGTAAAATGCTTTTCATCACAGCCCCCTCCATGGAAATGGAGCTGTGGTTTGATTATTTTCTCAGCAGGCTCTAAGCTCGGCAATGGGAGCCAGGGCTCCGCTCGTAGCACCCCGGCGCTCGGGTGGTTTATAGCTGTCCCTCCTCGGGAAAGGAAATTGCAGGCAGGCAGCAGAGCTCCCATCTCTCTCTTGCCTCTTGATGGAAAATGATTTGTCATCCCTGCCTGTTAGCTGCTGACAGATGGGGACAGGTAGAGGCGAGGGGAAGGGACCACTATTTTCCCCCCAGTTGATTCTAGTGTTTTTCCTGACAAGTTGATTCTTATGCTGGGAAGACACTGATCATCTCTGCACTCTTCCCAGGCAATAGGCTGTGTGGTGTGCTTGAGATTCACTGGTGGATGAAGAAATCCATTTTAGGATTCAGCCATGCCTTATCTCCACTTGAAGCTCTTGGCAGCTGTCAGCTTTGTACGGATTTTTCACAGGGCCGCTGCCTGTGGCAGGTGGTGGTTAGGCGTCTGCCAAATGTGCTGGATGATAGCTGTTGTCCTGGACCATAGCTGTTGTCCAGCCTGGTCTGTGGGTGAAGGAAGCCAGAGCCACAATATCTGCATAGTTAAAGGGAGCCATGGAGAGCAAGAGCAAGTGGCAGTAAGCTGCATCGGGGAGGTTTGGGCTGGATGTTAGGAAGAAGTTCTTCCCAGAAAGAGAGATTGGCCATTGGGATGTGCTGCCCAGGGAGGTGGTGGAGTCCCCATCCCTGGAGGAAGAGACTGGATGGGGCACTTGGTGCCATGGTTTAGTTGATCAGATGGTGTTGGGTGATAGGTTGGACTTGATCTCAAAGGTCTTTTCCAACCTGGTTAATTCTATTCTATTCTATTCTATTCTATTCTATTCTATTCTATTCTATTCTATTCTATGCTATTCTATGCTATTCTATGCTATTCTATGCTATTCTATGCTACCCCACCCCACCCCACCCCACCCCACCCCACCCCACCCTACCCTACCCTACCATACCCTACCCCACCCTACCCTACCCTACCCTACTCTACTCTACTCTATTCTATTCTAATAGAGACTTAGCAAGGTTTGTTTTGTTTATGCCTTTCACCAATGGATTTTAGAACACAGCCTGAGTCATGAGAAATGTTCTGCAGACCTCATCTCGGCTCACACTCTGCTCCTCCTCCTGAACAGAGCTATCCCATGTTGCTCCTTCCACTGCATTTTGTGGAAATGTGAATTTCCACTGCTAATAGGATTTGGACCACACTAACCTTGTCTGGTGAGGTTGCTTCAGGAGCACCTCCAGCACAGGGGTGCACACCCCTACCCACATCCAGGCTGTGGGCATGGAAGACACCCCCAGTATCCCTAAGACAGTCTATTTTTATTGTTTTCCACTATCATGTGATGTTTTCTTGGGCATGACACCCATTCCACAAGCCCTTTAACTTCTGGACTTCCAGCTCTCCATACTTTGTGGGGAAAGATGTGGAAAGGCAGCACTCTGAGCCTCTGCAAGTTCACCCTTCCTTCTGTGTTGTTTGGGGCACATCCATTGCTGGCCACGTCCATCAGTATTTTATGTGGAAGTGCCTGAACCCTCCTAGGTGTGGGCTTGGGGCAGGGGCTCAGGGTACCTCAGAATCTAGGTGTTCAAGAGAGAAGATTGGACGTGGCACTTGGTGCCATGGTTTAGTCATGAGGTCTGTGGTGACAAGTTGGACTTGATGATCTTTGAAGTCTCTTCCAACCTTGGTGATTCTGTGTGATTCTATGATCTATGTTTTGTGCTGTGGCTGTTGGTAGCAAACACAGCAGACACATAACATCTGCTGCCCTGCTGACATTGGGGCCATTCTGAACCCTGGTGGAGAGGTTTGCAGGACAGATTTTAGCTAGCTGACAGTCCTGGCTTTGATACTCAGACAATGGTTTCCCTTCATCTCCAACCCCACAGATAGCTGCAGTGCTGCCCTGTGTGTCTCACCCAGCCAGCCCCTGCTGTTGGGGAAGACTCCAAAGACTTTGCCACACCAGGAGACATTTCTTGGCTGTCTGGGCAGGGGTGTCCCATCACGCTGAAATATTTGCTCTAGGTTGGTTTTTTGGGGTCCATCAGCAGGCCTTTTAAGGACTGTGTGAGCCAGAGGTTTATTGTGCTGATGTTCACCATAGGCTGGTGTGTCTGGGAGGTGAAGGAGTTGGCATGAGTGATACCAGCAGGCTTGGCACAGCCATGCTTTGGCTCTCACCCTCTGTGTTCTTGCAGGGAAATTAATGGCTTGTCCTCTTGAGCAGCAGTGATGGGTCTGAACAGCTGAAGAAGGGTTCCTATATTCTTTCAACTGATATATTCCCCTCTATACTGCAAGGCATACTGGTTTACTTCTTTATTAGCCCTCTGGGCCCTGCTGAGTCGAAGCAGTCCTGGGACATCCCTTCCCAACCCCACTGCCTGGGCCATGGTCATGTTTCCAGCGCTGAGCACTCATTAATATGGGGATGATGCATGAGCCAGAGCAGCTTGGGCTCTCTGAGTGCCTGGCAGCTGCAATTCAGTCAGGAATTGCTGAGATGTAGTTAAATTGGACCCTCTGAAAGCTGGTTTTATAGCATCACTCCCAGGAGGACAACTGTCCTTCAAAGTATTTCTGGGTATCTGAAACAATCACTCTGAAACCTGCTTTCTCCTTTCACACTTCACTGTGCAAGGTGAGCATCAGCACATTTACTCTGTGCATGTGCCTGTGATGTCTGGGATATAAATTACCCTATAAACCAAGAAAAACCAGGCTTGGGTCTTCCTGGAAGCCAACTCCAAGCCAAGCTGAGCTCTCTCTTCTTACCAAAAGCACGCTTGGGAAATGGCAAGAGAAAAATGACGCACCAATAAATGAGGCTCATAACAAACTGAGATGAGGAATGAGGCTGGGTTTGCCATCCCATTATATTCATAAAGCTTTCAGAAAGCTCCCTGCTCATCATGACTGCAAAGGCAAGGTTATTTTTCCTGTCTTTTCAGCTGTCCTTTCTTAGGGGAAGGCTTCACTTGGGATGCACTTAGAATCATAGAATCAGTCAGGGTTGGAAGGGACCACAAGGATCAGCTAGTTCCAACCCCCCTGCCATGGGCAGGGACACCCCATACTAGATCAGGCTGGCCAGAGCCTCATCCAGCCTGGGCTTAAACACTTCCAGGGATGGGGCCTCAACCACCTCCCTGGACAACCAATTCCAGGGCTTCACCACTCTCATAGTGAAGAACTTCCTCCTCACGTCCAGCCTGAATCTCCCCACCTCCAGCTTCATTCCATTCCCCCTAGTCCTATCACTCCCTGAGATCCTGAGAAGTCCCTCCCCAGCCTCCTTGGAGCTCCCTTCAGATACTGGAAGGCCACAGTTAGGTCACCTCAGAGCCTTCTTTTCTCCAGCCCCAACTCTTTCAGTCTGTCCTCACAGGAGAGGTGCTCCAGCCCTCTGCTCATCCTCGTGGCCCTTAGAGGGGCTGTAGGACACACAGATCTCTTCCCTACCTCACCCAGAGCTCCAAAGTTGATTTTATCAGTTTTTTCTTGACAGTGAGGGTGGTGAGACACTGGAACAGGTTGCCCAGGGAGGTTATGGATGCCCCCTTCCTGGAGGTGTTCAAGGCCAGGTTGGACAGGGTCTTAAACAACCTGGGCTAGCAAGAGGTGTCCCTTTCCATGCCAGGGGAATTGGAACTAGATGATCTTCAAGGTCCCTTCCAAACCAAACTGTTCTATGATGCTGTAATTCAGTGGCCTCTGATGACTCAGGCAGGGCAGTAGCCTCAGCCCTGGGAGCGAATGATGCTGTTTTGTAATCAGTGAGCACTGGGCTTTGTCAAGGATAAGACTCTCTCTTCATTGTCTGCAGATTTCTCCTAGGCTTGAGGATTGTTCCAGGTGAAAATGTAATCAATGCTGTTACACTCCTGTGATTTTCATCCAAAAATCTTGCACTTAGAAATTCCCAACCAGCTTCTAGAGTGTTCAGTGTCTCTGCAAGGCTTTGCAGCCGTCCTCTCTCAAGGACTTTCAGGTCAAACCAGTTCAGTATTACAGCTGAAAACACTATTTTCTAAGAGCCCCTGCTGCAGTCACAGGCTCTGCTCTGAGAACTGGTCAAGCTGTGTTTCTTTTTTCACCTGAGCTCCTCACTGATATGAAACACAGTTAAAAGGCAGCTGACAGCCTGAGGATGATGGCAAGAAGCAGAGACTGACTGCATTCCCCTGTGTCTGTCCATCCTACCTCTGCCAGTCAGCAGAAAATTGTGGTAGCAGTAATAGTATTCATGAGCAATTATTGTGCCAGCTCTGTAGCAAGGCCACCTTCACTCCCAAATTAAGGCAGACCTTCCTACCCTGCCTCCTGCATGAGCCCTCCAAGCATCTTAGTTTTACTGGAAGGCCCTGAGTCTCTTCTTGCACTCCTCCTTGAACACCTAAGTCTTAGAATCATAGAATGGTTTGGGTTTGAAGGGACCTCCAAAGGTCATCCAGTCCACCCCACTCTGCAGTCAGCAGGGACAGCCTCAACTAGATCAGGTTGCCCAGAGCCCTGACCAGCCTCATCTTGAATATCTCCAGGGATGGGTCCTCAAGCACCTCCCTGAACAAGCTGCTCTGGTGTTCCACCACCCTCACTGTAAGGAACTTTTTCCTAACATCAAATTTAAATATATTCCAGTTTGAAGCCATTTCCCCTCATCCTAGCACTGCAGGCCTCTGCAAACAATCTCTGTCCCTCCTTCTTGTAGCCCACCTTCAGGTACTGGAAGGCTGCTATTAGGGCTCCCTGGAGCCCTCTCTTCTCCAGGCTAAACAACCCCAGCTCCCTCAGGCTGTCACAGGCTCACAGGATGTTAGGGGTTGGAAGGGACCTCTGAATATCATCAAGTCCAACCCCCCTGCCAGAGGAGGACCATAGAATCCAGCACAGATCTCACAGGAATACATCCAGATGGGGCTTGAAAGTCTCCAGAGAAGGAGACTCCACAACCCCTCTAGGCAGCCTGCTCCGGTGCTCTGTGACCCTCACAGTGAAGAAGTTCCTCCTCATGCTGAGGTGGAAGGTCCTGTGCTGTCTTTATAGGAGAGGTTCTCCAGCTCCCCACTCATCTTCATGGCCCTCCTCTGGACCTGCTCTACTTTGAGGCTGATCTACTCACTGGGATTACTTTGTAGCTGTTTCTTTGATGCCAGCTTTTGGGCAGATGTGATGGATTGTGCCGTGTTACAATCATCCATTCCAAATGAAGTCCAGCATGTTTGTATGCCAGTCACCTGCCTCCTGACCTTCTGCATTTCAGTGTTTACTTGGCATGACTTCTCTGGCCATGACTCACTGTTGTGCTGTCACAAGCTCTGGCAGGCAGTGAGTACAAAGCAGATGTAAAACACTTAAGAAGGGTGTTAACACTCAGCACACAATGGTGCCCAGCTCTGAAGCTCTGCACAGATTGGATGTGGCACTTGGTGCCATGGTCTAGTCGTGAGGTCTGTGGTTACAGGTTGGACTCGATGATCTTCGAGGTCTCTTCCAACCTTGGTAATACTGTGATACTGTGATACAAGGCTCTGGAAGATCTCTGCCTCTGGCAAATTGGGCTGTGTCCAGCCCATGGCTGAACACATGCTGTATATTGTGCTTCCTTTGCCTGGTTTGCCATATTCAGGTAGCTTTTGGATATGGGAAACTTGATTAGGGCAGGAATTGCATCATCTGGTGTTTGGAAAAGGTGTTGACCTCTTTGGACTCTGCCAGGGTTCATGGCAGTGATAAGCAGTGTCAACTCCTTTGGTCATAGAATCATAGAATCAATAAGGTTGGTCAAAGAGACCTCAAAGATCATCGAGTCCAACCTGTCACCCAACACCTCATGACTAAACCATGGCACCAAGTGCCACGTCCAATCCCCTCTGGAACGCCTCCAGGGATGATAACTCCACCACCTCCCTGGGCAGCACGTTCCAATGGCAAACAACTCTTTCTGTGAAGAGCTTTCTCCTCATCTCAAGCCTAAACTTCCCCTGTCACAGATTGAGACTGTGTCCTCTTGTTCTGGTGCTGGGTGCCTGGGAGAAGAGACCAACCCCCACTGGGCTACAACCTCCCTTCAGGTAGTTGTAGAGAGCAAGAAGGTCTCCCCTGAGCCTCCTCTTCTCCAAGCTAAACAACCCCAGCTCCCTCAGCCTCTCCTCGTAGGGCTCGTGCTTGAGGCCTCTCCCCAGCCTCATTGCCCTTCTCTGGACATCTTCTCAAGTTTGTTGGCTCATGTCCTCCACAACTCTTTAAGTAGCAGAAGACTTGAGTGCCTGCTTCGGTGCCGCAAGGAGGAGAAAATTCCCAGCCAAATTCAGTGGGAGCCAATCACTTCTCTCCTATCATCCTGGAAACATCTCTTTCCTTCTGTGACTAGCAAGAGCCTGCTGCTGAACGTTTGTCTGTAGCTACACTGCCGCTTGGGACTTGCCCTGGGCATCACTGAGAATAGGAGTGGAAATAACTCGGCATGATTTATGTTTCCCAGTGCATTCATCCTTCAGTCTGGTGTGTCCTTGTGGCACTCTGTGGAGACTGCAAAGGTGCTGCTCCGTGGGACTCATGTTGAGCAGCATCCACAGTCCTGTAAAGCGAATCCTAGGGCAGCAGTGAACGTTCTGGCTTGCCTGTGGTGCCTTTGTTATTCATAGCAGGGCTGTTGCCTCACAGATGACCTAATCACAGTGATGCACTGCTGCCGGCATGCAGGAAAGGTAGTTAACCCCAGTGACACTGCACACACCAGTCATTCCTCTCCTTGGCTTGAGGGTTTTCTCAGGAGCCCCAGGGCAAGAGAGATGTTGCAGCTTGACCTTTATGCTACGGGCTGCTTCCCCGGCGGCCTCCTCATGCTGATATCAAGATGTCAGCCAAATCCCCTCCTTAAATTCTGCAAGAGTTTAGGTGGTTGACCCAAACTTAGAGAATCATAGAAGGCATTGGGTTGGAAGGGTCATCTTGTCAAAGGTCATCATTGTCATCATCATAGAATCACAGAATTGTTGAGGCTGGAAAAGACCTCTGAGATCATCAGGTCCAGCCTATGACCTAACACCACAACATCAGCTAAACCATGCCACCAAGTGCCACATCCAATCTTAAAGACCTCCACTGATGGTGACTCCACCACCTCCTTGAGCAGCACATTCCTGTGCCTAATCAGCCTTTATGTGAGGAAGTGCTTCCTAATATCTAACCTAAACCTTCCCTGGTGCAGCTTCATACCTCTTGTCCTGTCACCAATTGCCTGGGAGAAGAGCCTGACCTCCACCTGCCTATAACTTCCTTCCTTTCATGCAAGCTCACCTTTTCCAACCCTCCCTTGCAGTGAGCAGGGACATCGTCCCTGGGACATTCTTCATGCACAGCCAACTTTCTTGGCTTTGCCTGAAAACTCAGCCAGGAGGGGGTGGTCTCTTCTCCCAGGCAACCAGCACCAGAACAAGAGGACACAGTCCCAAGCTGTGCCAGGGGAGGTTTAGGCTGGATGTGAGGAAGAAGTTCTTCACAGAAAGAGAGATTGGCTTTTGGAATGTGCTGCCCAGGGAGGTGGTGGAGTCTCCATCCCTGGAGGTGTTCCAAAAAGGCTTGGATGTGGCACTTGGAGCCATGGTTTAGTTCTCAGGAGGTGTTAAGTATTAGGGAATAGGTTGGACTTGATGGTCTCTGAGGTCTTTTCCAACCTGGTTGGATTCTATGATTCTATTGTGCCTGCTTAAATGTCAGTGTTTCTTAAGTGCATTTCTGGATGGAGGCCTCTAGAGCTCAACTTGAGCCATGAGGGTTAACATTTTCAAACTGAAAAGTTCTCACTGGAAGAAGCTGTTGCTTCTCCTCCTTCCCCCTTCCTCCCCCCCCCCCCCCCCAACCCCCCCAACGGTGCTTCCATTTTAGGAGCTAATTAACTGGTCTAACGTTAAACTGCAAGTGCATCCTTCTTGGGTCTTGGCGTGTGCCACCACCTTCTGGAGAGCTGTTGGGTGCACAGATACTGCTGGGAGAATACAGGAGGAAGTAAGCTGACCTGTTCCCTGAAGAAATCTATCCCTAAAGCCTCCATAACAGATCCATTTTTTCACACTTACCTACAGACACAAAATAGCTATTAATTACCTGAAGCACTGCTAGTGGCCACGTGCAAATGAAGTGCCAGCCTTTGATCCAAGATCACCCTTTTGCCTCTTTCTGTTTTTTTTTTTTTTTCTCCCCTCCAACATTTTTACTTTATTAAGAAAGTACTGGAGCACTGCAGCCAGTTCTGGAGCCTCTATTAGAGGAAGGAGCTGGAGGTGCTGGAAGGTGTCCAGAGAAGGGCCACGAGGATGAGCAGAGGGCTGGAGCTGCTCTGCTATGAGGACAGGCTGAGGCAATTGGGACCGTTCAGTCTGGAGAAGAGAAGGCTCTGAGGAGACCTAATTGTGGCCTTTCAGGATCTGAAGGGGGCTCCAAGAAAGCTGGGGAGGGACTTCTGAGGGTGTCAGGGAGTGATAGGACGGGGGGGATGGAGCAAAACTAGAAATGGGGAGATTGAGATTGGGTGTTAGGAAGAAGTTGTTCCCCAGGAGGGTGGTGAGAGCCTGGCACAGGTTGCCCAGGGAGGTGGTGGAAGCCTCCTGCCTGGAGGTTTCTGCAGCCAGGGTGGAGGTGGCTGTGAGCAACCTGCTGCAGTGTGAGGTGTCCCTGGCCATGGCAGAGGGGTTGGGACTGGCTGATCCTTGAGGTCCCTTCCAACCCTGACAATTCTGTGATTCTATGAAATACTGCTTTGTGCTGGCTGCAGTTCCTCAATGTCAGATCAGTGCCTCGAAGCTCAGTGCTAGGACCAAAAAGAGAATCAGATTTTTCCTAGCTAGCTCTACAGAAACTGCTGCAAATAAAGCAGCTTATAAATGAAGAATTCATGTGTAATCCCATGGAGGAGATAAGTGTCTAGACCTGCCTCAGGCACAAAGACCCCAAGTCTATTTCTGTAGAAGGTACTTCATTCTGTCAAAGCAACAGAGCTAAACTGAGGCAGACAATTAGATATAAATGAACATTTGGACTAAATATATCTCACTTAATGTGGGAAATAGAAGATTGAAGTCTATAGCTCTGCTTTTCCAAGGCACTAGGCAGCAGCAATACCCAAGAATAAAGGATCTTTTATGTTTGCCTGCAAAGTGCTCACTTAAGGAGGAAGGGGATAGGATAGGATAGGTTAGGTTAGGTTAGGTTAGGATAGGATAGGATAGGATAGGATAGGATAGGATAGGATAGGATAGGATAGGATAGGATAGGATAGGATAGGATAGGATAGGATGGGGTAGGGTAGGGTAGGGTAGGGTAGGGTAGGGTAGGGTAGGGTAGGATAGAATAGAACAGGATAGGATAGAATAGAATAGAATAGAATAGAATAGAATAGAATAGAATAGAATAGAATAGAATAGAATAGAATAGAATAGAATAGAATTAACCAGGTTGGAAAAGATCCTTGGTGTTGTCACCCTTCCCCCCACCCTGGGGTGCCAGCCACCAGGACACCGAGTCAAGCAGCACCTCCCAAGTGCCTTGCTCCTGGCCAGAGGCACTGGGGATGCTCCTGGAGTGTCAGCTCTTAGCTGCTTCAGGCCTTTGCTCAGCATTTTGCACACACTTGTGCTGCACATCTCCCAAGCCATGAGAGGTGGGTGCCTCTCTGCAGGAGAAGGTCATGGTAGTAAATAGACTCATCTCTGAACTGTTAAGCTCAGCAGCCTACTTCCAGTATCTCTTTCATCTTATTTGCTTCTTTGGTGTCATTCAGGTATTGATTGTGCTAAGGGCATATCAGTGTTTTTATAATTGCTTCTGAGGATGCATTTTATTTGCTTGCCAAATGAAAGGTCTAAGCTGGTGAGCCAGGGCTGAGGGCTGCTGCTGTAACCTTTCATGCTGAAGGAGAGCTAACATTAGCATTGCTGCCAAAGGTGTTGTGAGCAGCAGTAAAATTCCTTAATGTGTGGTCTTGTCCACTCAGAGATGTTGATCCACTCACCAAAGAAAGATAAATGTTGATACTCTCCTTTTGCTTACGGGGCCTTGTAGTTCAGATCTATCTGTGTTAACCCCAAGTGCTGTCTGTCTTCGCCCTGGAACTCTGGATGGGCAGAATTAGTCCAAATGCCCAAGCTGAATCATCCTTCTGATGTTTCCTTCATCCTTCTGATGTTTCCCTCATCCTTCAGATGTTTCCTTCATCCTTCTGATGTTTCCTTCATCCTTCAGAATTGTTTCAGCTGGAAAAGCCTTTTAAGCTCATCCAGTCCAACCATTCTCTCGCTCTACCAAGTCAGGTGCTAAACCGTGGCCCTCAGCATCACATCTCTGCCTCTCTCAAAACCCTCCAGGGATTCAAGCACCTCCCTGGGCAGCCTGTTCCACTCTTTGAGAACTTTTTCAGTGAAGAATTTTCTAATATCCAACCTAGACCTCCCCTGGTGCAACATTTCCTCTTACCCTATTGCTTGTTCCTTGGGAGAAGAGAGCAACCCCCACCTAGCTCCAGCCTCCTTTCAGGGAGTTGTAGAGAACCAGAAGGGCTCCCCTCAGCCTCCTTTTCTCCAGACTAGACAACACCAGCTCCCTCAGCTGCTCCTCATAAGACCTTTCTCCTTTTTCCTTCCTGAGATATATAAAGAATCAAATCTGTTTTCTATTAAAAACTTCAGCTTTGGCCATTTGTACTTGAGACTTGCTGTATGCCTGCAAAAAGCTCATGTTTCCTGTTGGATTTTTCCAGGATCAGGAGCCTGGGCTTTGGCTGTGAACATTAAACAAAAACCCCAACACATTCCTATAGCTTTTGGGTTCTGCTCACCCAGCTCCATATCCTGTATCACAGAATCACAGAATCAGTCAGGGTTGGAAGGGACCACAAGGATCATCTAGTTCCAACCCCCTGCCATGGGCAGGGACACCCTGCACTAGATCAGACTGGCCAGAGACTCATCTTAAACCAGGCCAGAGCCTAGCCTTAAACACCTCCAGGGACAGGGCCTCAACCACCTCCCTGGATAACCCATTCCAGGGCTTCACCACTCTCATAGTGAAGAACTTCCTCCTCACCTCCAGCCTGAATCTCCCCACCTCCAGCTTCATTCCATTCCCCCTAGTCTTATCACTCCCTGAGATCCTGAGAAGTCCCTCCCCAGCCTTCCTGTAGCCCCCTTCAGATACTGGAAGGCCACAATGAGGTCACCTCGGAGCCTTCCCTTCTCCAGACTGAACAGCCCCAACTCCTTCAGTCTGTCCTCACAGGAGAGGTGCTCCAGCCCTCTGCTCCTCCTCCTGGCCCTTCTCTGGACACCTTCCAGCACCTCCAGATCCCTCTTGCAATAGGGGCTCCAGAACTGGAGGCAGTACTCCAGATGGGGTTTCACCAGAGCTGAGTAGAGAGCTCCCTTGCTCTGCTGGCCACACTTCTCTTGATGCAGCCCAGGCTGGGCTGCAAGTGCACATTGAGAGCTCATGTTGAGCTTCTCCTTCACCAGCACCCCCAAGTCCCTCTCCTCAGGGCTGCTTTCCAGCCAGACACTGCCCAGCCTGGATTTGTGCCTGGGATTGCCTCAACCCAGATGCAGAACCCTGGTCTTGTTGAAGCTCATGAGGTTGGCTTGTGCCCACCTCTCCAGCCTGTCAAAGTCCCTCTGTAACATCTCAGTGTCCTGGTGATCTCACATTTTGGCAAGCTTTGTTTTCTCCTTATCTGTGCTTGCTCCAGTGGCATCTCCATTAGATGCTCAGAGGTAATGAGTCACAGGAGATGACACATGCTGCCTGCCCCAGGGCTTCCTCTCTCGACTGCTTTAATGGCCAGCACAGATGTCTCAGTTCAACACAGTTCAAAAAACCCAGAGCTAGAAAAAAGCCCTTCAGTCCTCTCATCTTCCAGCCAGCTCTTGTGCTGAGCTATCCTGGCAGCCTTCAAACCTTTCTGATCCCATCCTGACAGCCTTCAAACCCTTGTGATCCCACAAGGACTCCTTGCAGCCGTACCCAAAGCCACAAGCAAGGGGCAATGTCTGCTGGAGACCAGCAGATTTAGCCAGAGCACATAATCAAGTGTCCAACCACACTGTCCATTCCAGCCCCCTTCACAGCTCTTGCTGCTTACATTGTCAGAGGGTTGCAACCATGTTTCTAGTCCAAGCTCATCATAACCACCACCTTCTTGGTAGTTTTGTGGTGTTTCTGTTGCCCAGACAGGGAAGAAGTGTTGCCCAGCTGTTACTATGGTAATAGGTTGCTGGCTCTGCTTGCTGCCCAGCCTTGCTCATCATCTGCACATTCACTGAAGCCCAGCATGGGAGGGTTTGGAAGGGACCTCTGGAGATCATCTAGTCCAAACGCCCTGCTAAAGCAGGGGCACTCAGAACAGGTTGCCCAGGGTCACAATGCCCAGGTGGGTTTGGAATCTCTCCAGAGGAGGAGACTCCACAACCACTCTGGGCAGCCTGGACCAGGACTCCAGCACCCTTACACCAAAGAAGTTTCTGCTTAAGTTGAAGTGAAATCCTTTCTGTTCTGGTTTGTACCCAGCACCATTCATCCCACACCGTCCTTTCTGAGCAGGCATTGCTTCCCCACTGCTTTATGTTGATCACAGCCATGTGTGGCCCCTCTTACTCACCGTAGCTGCTTTACTTGGACTTGACCTCTTGGCCAAGGGTTTGCTGAACCCCAAGTCTCCCTCCAGGGCCCCCATATTGCATCTCTATGTCCTTCTGAGGCCATGGAGCAAAAGCTTCAAAATACAGAAGACTTAAAAGCTACTGAGGGGACAAAGTGAAGAATCACTGCCTGGAGGTCTGAGTTACTCAGGTTTAGGAGAGCTGCAGGAGCAGCATCCAGACCTTTTAAGCAGGGCATCGTAATGGTAATTTTTGCTGACAGTCAAAAATCAGCCAAGTGAACCATTTTAAAAGCCTTTCAGAACTGCTCATTTACATCATCTGCTGCTTCTGTCACAGACACAGAAGAGCCTCTTGTCATGTCTTTTGTCTCATGTTTACAAGAGTTATGTTGTCTCCTTACATTGTTTTACAGGAGCAAGCAACTGTTCAGGGATTATCATTAGTATGATAGAAGGAGAACATTCAAGAACAGGCACATGATGCTTACCTCAGCTGAAACTGCCCTTAAATGAGTTGTTTTTTCCCCTCATGACAAGAACTGAAAGTGCATCCAGTGCTGACTGTGGTCTCCAGTGCAGGTTGGAGCCCATGGTTGAGGACTTCTGGTGAGCAAAATAGGTTCTGTGCTTTGCCCAAATGAGGCAAGGGATGAGAGGCAGATACAGGTTTAGCTATTTTGAAGTCTCTTTGTGTGGAGCAGGTGTTGATGTTCTGGTATGTGCTTGGTTGAATGACCTGGTGACATGGAGATGTGCCCCCACATGACTGATGGGGTACAGGAGCTGCGTGCCCTGAAGAAGCCTAAGGATCGTCCTGCTGTGAACTGTGTGAGCAGCTCCACAGCTCCCTTCAGAGGGAAATGCTTCTGATCAAAACATGTTTGGATGAGGTAGAAGACAGAGCAGATGTGCTCATCTCATTCCTGTCTTCCATGCTTCTAAAAGCTGCTGCTCTTGGTGGAGATTTACACCTGAGGCCAGGGAGCTTATTTCATATATTCATAGAATGGTTTGGGCTGGAAGGGACTTTAAAGATCATCTAATTCCAACTCCCATGCCATGGGCAGGGACACCTCTTGCTAGCCCAGGTTGCTCAAGGCCTCATCCAACCTGGCCTTGAACACCTCAAGGGAGAGAACATCCACAACCTCCCTGGGCAACCTGTTCCAGTGTCTCCCCACCCTCTTTGGAAAGAATTTCTTCCTATTCTTCAATTTAACTCTGCCCTCCTCAAGCTTTAATCTATTCCCCCTCATCCTGTCACCACAAGCCCTTGTAAAAAGGCCCTTCCCAGCTTTATTGTAGAATCATAGAATCAGTCAGGGTTGGAGGGGACCACAAGGATCAGCTAGTTCCAACCCCTGCCATGGGCAGGGACACCCCACACTACATCAGGCTGGCCACAGCCTCATCCAGCCTGGTCTTAAACACCTCCAGGGACAGGGCCTCAACCACCTCCCTGGACAACCCATTCCAGGGCTTCACCACTCTCATGGTGAACAACTTATCCCTTTCAGGTAGTGGAAGGCTGCTCTAGGATCTCCCCTGTGTCTTTTCTTCTCCGGGCTGAAGAGCCCCAACTGTGGCAGCCTGTCTCTGTAGGGGAGGTTCTCCAGCCCTCTGATCACAATCATGTTCTGCCTTGGTTTCATCAGGGAAATGCAGTGCCTCTTTTTCTTCCTGAAATCAGTGCTGCCTTCTTCTTCCTCCTGAAATCTCTTTTGGATTTAAAAACATTTACAGCAGCTCTGTGTTTTGTTTCGGTGCGAGTTTGCTTGTTTGGTTGGGGTTTCGTTTGGTTGGGGTGGGTTTTGTTTGCTTTTGTGAGGGACACTTAGACCCCAAGTCATTCACAGTATCACAGGATCGCTAAGGTTGGAAGAGACCTCAAAGATCATCGAGTCCAACCTGTCACCACAGACCCCATGACTAGACCGTGGCACCAAGTGCCACATCCAAACCCCTCTTGAACACCTCCAGGGACGGCGACTCCACCACCTCCCCGGGCAGCACATTCCAATGGCGAATGACTCTCTCGGTGAAGAACTGTCTCCTCACCTCGAGCCTAAACTTCCCCTGTTGCAGCTTGAGACTGTGTCCCCTTGTTCTGGTGCTGGTTGCTAGAGAGAAGAGACCAACCCCTTCCTGGCTATAACCACCCTTCAGGTAGTTGTAGAGAGCAATGAGGTCTTCCCTGAGCCTCCTCTTCTCCAGGCTCAGCAACCCCAGCTCCCTCAGCCTCTCCTCACAGGGCTGTGCTCAAGGCCTCTCCCCAGCCTTGTTGCCCTTCTCTGGACACCTTCAAGTGTCTCGATGTCCTTCTTAAACTGAGGGGCCCAGAACTGGACAGAGTGCTTTCCTCCCCTCTTTCCAGCACCTTTCTGAGCAATAAAACTGAGAACCATCTCCCTTAAAAAACTGAGCACCCGTGGCAGCATCTGCCTGGGCCCCTTGGATTCGCTTTGCTGTGGGGAATGCCTCGCCGCCGGCGCGGCGATCCGCGTGCGGAATGGATTTGCTCGGCTCTTTCTGCAGCGTGGATCAAGGGAGAAACGTGTATCAAATCTTGAAGGCCTGTTACATTTAAAAGGGAAATGTGTTCAGTGCTTCTGGAAATGTGATATGCAATGGGAAATTGTCAGGTTTTGCTGTCTTGGCAGAACTTCTCTCAGCTTTTCTGACCAGGCTTCTGCAGTGCTGTTATAACCCAGGTCCTAAAAGACCCTGAATGCATAATGAAACACCTGCAGCGTGTCATCATTTTGGCTTCTATTACTCTAACTGGTGTGTGTATATCTAAAGGCAATCATCTCTGCAGAGAAGGCAGGGAATACAGAGAGAGCCTCAAATTTCTTCAGACACTGAAGCATCTGAAGGAGGAGCTGTAATGGTAATATATGATCAACCTATTTTGGTTTTATCTTCTCATAAAATTGTATCTCTCTGCCTTTTTGCTCCTCAAGTTGATCTGACTTTCCAGCAGGCAGGTTGCAGAAATAGATGGCTGATTACCTAAACAACAGGTATTCATAAAACTCCTTGGTTTACAGCAGCATTTGAGGCAGCACACAGGAGGTGCTCCTCAAGCAGATATACTCACCTGAGGTGCCGTAGACAAATGAATAGTTATGTCTGGTAGAGCTTGTGTTCACTTGGTGCTTACTCTGCTGGTGTAAATTCATGTAGCTTTATGGAGAGGGAAGAGCAGTGTCGTTTTATAGCTGCAGGAGACCTATCCTGAGGCTGCAGAGCTCTGGGCACTGCACTGAGGGAATGCTATGGCTTCAGCTGGCTCAGGAGCACATCTCCAGAAGTGCAAATGAGATTCATCTCTTTTTATCCTTGGAATTCCATATTTCAGCTCCAGTTAAGAGCAAGTCCTGGGGCAATCTGGGACAGCCTGCTTTCATTGCTGGAAAGCATCACTGCAAAGGGAAAAGGAGAACTTCTAAATGAGCAGCTTGTAGTAGATTATTCTCACTGAAAGCATTTAGCTCTTGGCAGATATGTATCATGTAAATAGAACAGACTGTAAAGAATATCTGATAATGCTGACTGAAGAGCATGAAGAGCCCAAAACTCTCAGTCACCTGGAAGGGTCTCTGGCTCTCAGAAGTAAATAGAATCACAGAATCACCAAGGTTGGAAGAGACCTCCAAGATCATCAAGTCCAACCTGTCACCACAGACCTCATGACTAGACCATGGCACCAAGTGCCACATCCAATCCCTCTTGAACACCTCCAGGGATGGGGACTCCACCACCTCCCTGGGCAGCACATTCCAATGGCTAACGACTCTCTCAGCAAAGAACTTTCTCCTCACCTCGAGCCTAAACTTCCCCTGGCGCAGCTTGAGACTGTGTCCTCTTGTTCTGGTAGGTTTCTCTTGTAGCATTGCTGCAGGGGCATTTGGTAGTTTAAATGCAGAAGTATTTTTGTGGTTGACCCCCATTGGATGTCAGGTCAGATGTCCCCCACTGATTTCTTTGCCAATGTCCACCCTTTGGAAACTCAGTCCCCTGTGTGGGGAGTTGGGGATTGGTGTTACAGCGACCTGTGGTGGGCAGCTTCTGAAAGCATCATCTGTGTGTCAGCAGCAGTGAAAAGGTGGGGATTTATCAGGAGAGGAGCTGAGGCTAAAAGCAAGGCCATTGCTATGCCTGTCCACACCCTGACTGCACTGTGTGGCTCTGGGGTCTTGCTCTCAAAAACGATTTTGAGTTGGAAAACAGCTCAGAGGAAGGCAGTGAGGGTAATGGAGGGTATGGAAGGGCTCCTGTATGGGAAGTGCTTGGTGGAGAAGTCATCTGGAGCCTGGACAGAGGAGAAGGATGTGAGAAATCTGCAATATCAGAAGTGACACAGGGCAAGTAAATGGAGAGTTGGCACTTTCTTGGGCTGTTCCACTGGGACAGAGCACAGAGGCATTTGATGCACCAAAGGAGATACTTCTTCACATTGTGTGTGGGCACTTGGCTGCTGCTAAAAGTTCACTTGTTCAACAGGTTCCTGGATTAATTAGTGGATGAAAAGTCCACTGAGGGCTGTTAAATTTAGGGAGACTGTCTCTAAATGGCACCCAGAGCTCTGCTCAAGGCTGGGAGCAAGCTCAGGGGCAGCTCTGCTGCATGTTTCTTCTCCTCACCACATCCAGCTTCATTTCCTTTTTAAAAACCTTAGGCTTAGATCTGACTGAAGGCAAGGAGAGGAGCTGTGAATGTTATCTCTGCTCACTTTATTACTCCTTTTCCACCCCATCTATTTGCATCTCCTTTTACTGTGTGCACAAAAGCGGTGCCACCTTGGATGCACCTGGTTGTGGCTGTGTGGTGCTGCCGTTCACGTTCCTGCAGCAGCTCTGGGCTTCCTGGTTGAAGGATCTCCTTTTCCATGTCTCACTGTAACATCCTGCAGGGAGATACATGTTCTTTATAATGAGAAGAAAGAGTTGGGCTTTTGGAGTGATTCATCCTGCTTAAGTTTAACTCCTGCAGTGGGAGTTTGGATAAATGCCTTAGGCTGGATGGTGGAGAAGAGCTGCATCTCACAGTCCTTATTTCACCTCTGTTTGTGTGGCCTCATTTCACAACTCGTGTGTGCTTACAGGACAACTCTGGGAAATCCATAAAGCACAGAAGATGCACACAAGTTTACAGCAAGTGATTTCCAAGTTGTTTCTGTCCCCTGCCGCCAGCTAAATCGTAATATGGAGGGGAAGCGCTCGGCAGCAGGAAGGATTTCTTCTGACAGAGCAAATCAGCTCAAAATCTCCTTGCAGGAGAGGTTAAGCACAGCAAACCCAGATCTGTCAAAACTACACTCATTTCATCATCAAGGCAGACAGTGTCCTTTCTTCTGCTGTCAGGAATGTGGTATTTGTTAACCCTTTACCCCCTTCCTTTCTCAGTCCGTGTCCTTTAATCGCCTGTTAATCAGATTAGCATGCCTGACTTCATCCTCCTCCTCACTGCTGCACTTGCCAGCCTGTCTGAGCCAGTTAAAAGTCAACACTGGCAGATAGTACAAATGTTTCCATCATATTTTTTTCCCCTGCTGTTGCTCCTTGTTTGACCCTTCCTCGCACATCTCCAGCGGAGATGCTCAAAGATGGTATCTGTTTCCTTTTCTGTGGGTACTGCGTTCGGCACTCCTGCTCTGCAGCAAGGGATGATCACAGAGTCACAGCGTGGTGGGGGTTGGAAGGGACCTCTGTGGATCTTACAAACCAACCCTCCTGCTAAAGCAAGGGTCACCCAGAGCAGGCTGTCCAGCTGGGTTTGGAATCTCTGCAGGTAAAGAGACTCCATAACCTCTCTGGGCAGCCTGCTCCAGGGCTCCAGCACCCTCACACCAAGGAATTTTCTCCTTCTGTTCAGATGGAACCTTCTGGTTTCCAGTTTGTGTCCTCTGCCCCTTTTCCTGTCACTGGGCACCACTGAGAAGAATCTGGCCCCATACTCTTTGCCCCGCATCCTTTAGCTCTTGCTGAGCATTGATCAGATCTCCTCACAGGCTGCTCATCCCCAGGCTAAGCAGCCTCAGGTCTCTTGGCCTCTCCTTGTAAGAGAGATGCTCCAGTCCCCTCAGCATCCTTATGGCCTTCTGACTCTTTCCAGTAGTTCCCTGTCTCACTTGAACTGAGGAGCCCAGAGCTGGATGCAATACTCCAGGAGGAGAGAACCTTCCTCAACCTGCTGGTGACGCTCTTCTTCCTGCACCCTGGTGACCATCAGCCTTCCTGGCCACAGGGACCCACTGCTGGCTCACGATGAACTTGCCCACCAGCACTCCCAGTTCCTTCTGGGCAGAGCTGCTTTTCAGCAAGTCAGCCCCTAACCTGTAGTGGTGCAGGGGTTATTCCTCCCCATATGCTCCTAATGTGTCACCACTTCCTTTGCAAGCTGCTTTAGCGAGGTCCAGCTTGTGCCATCAAACCCTGTGCTGATCTCAAAGCTGCTGTACAGGTAGCAGGGACATGCAGGCTGGCACTGACGGGCTGTGGAGATGCAGCTGACAGAGCAGACCTCTCAAATGCACTTCCTGGCACTGCCAAATCTTTTTTCACATGACCAGTAGTTCAGAAAGAAGATAAACCGAATCAATGCATCAGTGGAGCTTAGGTGAATAAAAAAACCCCAAACCATCGCTGCTGGAGATGTTTTTTATTCTCAAGAAGAGAGGCTTTGAGAGATTGTTTCTGCCTTGGAGAAGATGTTTCTCTTCTAAGAGTGATTGAAATGTTGCTGTTTAAAAAAAAATTATATTAAAGGTGCTTGAAGTGGGGCTGGATCAAGGAAAGACAGGTCTCAGTGGCTGTAACACCAGCAGCACATGAAGAGTCTGAAGGCAGCAAACATGACACCATGAGGGCTGAACTATCAATGTGAAATGGTTCCTGCCTTCCAGCAAACAACACAGCAGTCAGGCCACTTATCTTTAGTCCTTACTGGCTCTCTGGGTGAGAGCCAGAGACTTCACACATCAAACAATGATGGGGGTGCTTCTTCCTCGTTTATCATCTCAAAAACCAGTTTGACTTCATCAGTGGTTATGGATATGTAAAGGGTGAGTGCCCAGAGGCTGGAGCCAGGCCCTGCTCGGTGGTGGTGCTCAATGCCAGCACAAGGGGCAGTGGTGGAAGTTGAGGCACAGGAAGTTTCATGTAAATATAGAATAGAATGGAATGGAATGGAATGGAATGGAATGGAATGGAATGGAATGGAATGGAATGGAATGGAATGGAATGGAATGGAATGGAATGGAATAGAATAGAATAGAATAGAATAGAATAGAATAGAATAGAATAGAATAGAATAGAATAGAATAGAATAGAATAGACCAGGTTGGAAGAGACCTTCAAGATCATCGTGTCCAACCTATCACCCAACACCACCTAATCAACTAACCCATGGCACCAAGCACCCCAGCAAGTCTCCTCCTGAACACCTCCAGTGACGGCAATTCCACCACCTCCTTGGGCAGCCCATTCCAATGGCCAACAACTCTCTCTGGGAAGAACTTTCTCCTCACCTCCAGCCTAAACCTCCCCTGGCACAGCTTGAGACTGTGTCCTCTTGTTCTGGTGCTGCTTGCCTGGGAGAAGAGACCAACCTCTGCCTGTCTGCAGCCTCCTTTCAGGGAATTGTAGAGAGCAATAAGGTCACCCCTCAGTCTCCTCCTCTCCAGGCTAAGCAACCCCAGCTCCCTCAGCCTCTCCTCATAGGGCTTGTGTTCCAAGCCCCTCACCAACCTTTTTGCCCTTCTCTGGACATGTTCCAGCAAGTCAACATCCTTCCTAAACTGAGGGGCCCAGAACTGGACACAGGACTCAAGGTGTGGCCTAACCAGTGCAGTGTACAGGGGCAGAATGACCTCCCTGCTCCTGCTGGCCACACTGTTCCTGATTCAGGCCAGGATGCCATTGGCCTTCTTGGCTGCCTGAGCACACTGCAGGCTCCTGTTCAGCCTACCATCAACCCGTACCCCCAGGTTCCTCTCTGCCTGGCCTATGAGGGAAATGTTTTTCCCGGTGAGGGTGACAGAGCCCTGGAACAGGCTGCCCAGGGGGGTTGTGGAGTCTCCCTCTCTGCAGGTATTAAAAACCTGCCCGGATGCATTCCTGTGTGATCTGGTGTAGCTGATCCTGCTCTGGCAGTGGGTCTGGGCTAGATGATCTTTTGAGGTCCCTTCCAGCCCCTGAAATTCTGTGATTCTGTGGCTTTCTGATGCTCATCCAGTGCTGGACCATCTTGTGCAACCTTCCTGGGCCGACCAGCTCCAGCCCTGATCCGATGGTGAGTTTCATGGGACTGCTGCATGCAGGGAGCTGCCCAGGGAGGACCTGCCTGGAAGAGTCTCATTCCCAGGCTGTCATTCTCTACTTTTCCTTCTTTGTATCAGTTTCTTTGGTGGCAATGCTATTTAAAGACAATGAATGTTCCACCCAAGCAAGTACAAATATAAAACATGTTTCACGATTCCTTGCCTTGTGATTCCTGCACGGTGGATAAGAATTGCTGTTTAAATTCTGGTGATGTTCTGGAAGTGGCATGATCATATCTTAAATACAAATAGAACACAGAATTAACCAGGTTGGAAAAGACCTTTGAGATCATCAAGTCCAACCTATCACCCAGCACCATCTAATCAACGCAACCAGAAGAAAGAAGTGAGCTACCATACATGAGCATGAGCAGGACAGCTTATCTCCTGCAGTGTAAGAAGGCTCCACAGAGGGATCTGGACAGGCTGGATTGATGCACCAAGTCCACCTGTATGAGGTTTAACAAGGCCAGGTGCTGGGTCCTGCACTTGGGTCACAACAACCCCATGAATGCTCCAGGCTTGGTGGACAGTGTCTGGAAACTATCCAGCAGAGAAAGACCTGGGGGTGAAGCTGGCTGAAGATGAGCCAGTGTGTGCCCAGGTGGCCAAGGAGGCCAACAGCATCAACAACAGTGTGGTCAGCAGGACCAGGGAAGTGATTGTCCCTCTGTACTCAGTGCCCGTGAGGCCACACCTTGAGTACTGGTTTCAGTTTTGGGCCCCTCACTCCAAGGACATTGAGGTGCTGGTGTCCAGAGAAGGGCAACAAACTGGTGAATGGGCTGGAGAACAGGGCTGGTTGGGAGTAGCTGTGGGAGCTGGGGTTGTTCAGTCTGGAGAAAAGGGGGTTGAGGGGAGACCTTATTGCTCTGTACAACTCACTGAAAGAAGTTGGAGCCAGGTGGATGTTGGTCTCTTCTTCCTAGGAAGAAATGATAGGGCAAGAGGAAATGGCCTGACATTGCACCAAGGAAGGATTAGATTGAATAGTAGAAGAAGCTTCTGCACTGAAAGGGTGCTCAAACATAGGAACAGGCTCCCCAAGGAGGTGGTTGAATCCCCATCCCTGAGGGTGTTTCAGAGGCAGAGCTGTGGTGCTGAGGGCCGTGGTTTAGCACCAGCCTTGGTCGCGTTAGAGAATGGTTGGGCTGGATGAGCTTAAAGGTTATTTCCAAATGTAACAATTCCATGATTCTAACTAAAATAGAAGAGAAAGTCCCCTTTCTTCCCTCTCATGGGTTTTTAGATGATTCCCAGCAAATTCTCTGTAGGCACAAAACGGCAACTCCTTGCTGTCAGCTATAGATGCACTAGATGAAACCCACCTGGCTCATGAGTATTGCAGGTATAAAAAGGCAGCCATTATTAGGGCATTTTCCTGTTTCTCTTGGTTGCCATCACAGTAGGTGGAGACCTTCCATTTAAATGGGTGCTGCCTGCAGTATCTGGACCTTCGGGATCATTATTGTTATTACAGAATACAGAATGAAGCAGGTTGGAAAAGACCTTTGAGATCACAGAGTCCAACCTACCACCCAATATCATTTAATCAACTGAACCATGGCACTAAGTGCCTCATCCAGTCTCTTTTTAAACACTTCCAGTGATGGTGACTCCACCACCTCCCTGGGCAGCACATTTCAATGGCAAATCTTTCTTTCTGGGAAGAATTTCTTCCTAACATCCAGCCTAAACCTCCCCTGGCACAGCTTGAGACTGTGTCCTCTTGTTCTGGTGCTGCTTGCCTGGGAGAAGAGACCAACCCCCAGCTGGCTACAACCTCCCTTCAGGTTGTTGTAGAGAGCAAGAAGGTCTCCCTGAGCCTCCTCTTCTGCAGGCTAAGCAACCCCAGCTCCCTCAGCCTCTCCTCACAGGGCTGTGCTCCAAGCCACTCACATCCTCAGAGTAGGGTGTTGCTGAGTTTAAGAAACTACAGAACCCAAGTTTATTGCTGGGGAAATATGTGATGGTGAAAAAGTGATGATGAGCATGGAAATGCAAGGCCTTGCACCACACAAGAAATCCTTTGAGCATCAAGGACACTTTCACAGGCATCATTTCCAGGGCAGGGACCTTCATCCAGCAGCAGCCTCTTCATTTTGCTCTGCTGTTCTCCTTTCGAGATGCCTTCAACAGACAGCAGAATGAGATGCAGGCAGGCACATGATTTTCCTTTATGATCCATTTGGCTCATCCTCATGAGACTTGTCCTGGCCTTCTGCTGGTTGTGGTGTGAATGTTTCCAATACACTGAGTCGTGTGACATCAGCCTCGCTCTGCTCTCAAGGTCTTTGGAAGATGTCATCCTACCTACTTATGATACAGAGCATCATCCCCTTGGCTGAGGATGATTTAATAGAGTGTTTGAAAAATATATTTCCCTGAGTGTTCCATCAGTTTTTCTGGTTTGATAATTGCTGCTGCTTTGAAGTCATGCTGGTGGATGGCATCTGAGTCAAACCAGCGATCCCAGTGGAGCCGAACCTTCCTTTGGCTGTGCGGTCGATGCCGACGATAGTGATAACACTTTGCGCTTCTGAAGGTCAGATTTGCCATAGGAGACCTGCAGAGTCCTTCCCAAACTGATGATCTGGATACAATATGGGATTTAGGTCAGCCTTGGCACGTGCTGAAGTCTCCAGTGCCTGCCAGTTTCTGTGAAGTCTGGCTGGGGTCTGTTCTGCCAGCTCAGCATTTCCCAGCGGCGCGGTGCTGCCACCGTGTTGGGGCACATGCAGCATCCCAGCTCCTCTCTGGACTCAACATGAGGCTGGAGCACCTGCATCCTGTGCCTTTGCAGATGGCCAGAAGCTAGTGAGGATCTTCTGGCTCCTTTGGATCAGTTTGTGATGGGATTAAATGCATGGCCTGGTGTCAGTCGGTGAGACCCCAGCACAGGGAAGCTGCATCTCAGCCAGCTCTGAGCAGCTGGCAGTGGCTCTCCCCAAACCACCCTGCAACACGAGCACTCCAGTCCCCTGCTGGGGTCCCCTGTTTTCCACTGCTCAGAAACACGGCCTGATGAGGTTTTCTGAAGGCAGGAGGAGATGTAGCCACAGTTATTACAGCAGGGGGAAAAAAAAGAGTCTTTGAGAACCAGGCCAAGAAGGTTATCTCAAGGTGAGAACCACATGTGTCAGTCATGAGAGATTTTCATTTCTAAGAGCTGCTTGTGAGTCCTGTAGCAGGCTGGATCCTCAGGCAGGGTTTTGTTTGTTCTATAGCAGACAAGGTTGGCTGATGTGTTGAATGCCACAGGAGCAAACCATCTTTGCCTGAGCTTGGCTTCTTTCAGATTATGTCATCATTTACATTTGGTGTCTGGATAAAATATGCTCCATGAATGAATATTCCTTTTGATGATTGCTTGTCTCCTGTGCTTAGCCCTGTTGAGGCTGCACCTTGAATTCTGGGCTCAGTTTTGGGCCCCTCCCTGCAAGAAAAACATTGAGGTGCTGGAGCATGTCCACAGAAGGACAATGAAGCTGGTGAAGTGTCATGGTATCATAGTATCAGTCAGGGTTGGAAGGGACCACAAGGATCAGCTAGTTCCAACCCCCCTGCCATGGGCAGGGACACCCCACGCTAGATCAGGCTGGCCAGAGCCTCATCCAGCCTGGGCTTAAACACCTCCAGGGACGGGGCCTCAACCACCTCCCTGGACAACCCATTCCAGGGCTTCACCACTCTCATGGGGAAGAACTTCCTCCTCACGTCCAGCCTGAATCTCTCCACCTCCAGCTTCATTCCATTCCCCCTAGTCCTGTCACTACCTGAGAGACTGAGAAGTCCCTCCCCAGCCTTCCTGTAGCCCCCTTCAGATACTGGAAGGCCACAATGAGGTCACCTCGGAGCCTTCTCTTGTCCAGACTGAACAGCCCCAACTCCTTCAGTCTGTCCTCACAGGAGAGGTGCTCCAGCCCTCTGCTCATCCTTGTGGCCCTTCTCTGGACACCTTCCAGCACCTCCAGATCCCTCTTGTAATAGGGGCTCCAGAACTGGAGGCAGTACTCCAGGTGGGGTCTCCCCAGAGCTGAGCAGAGGGGAGAATCACCTCCCTTGCCCTGCTGGCCACACTTCTCTTGCTGCAGCCCAGGATCTGATTGGCTTTCTGGGCTGCAAGTGCACACTGAGAGCTCATGTTGAGGGTCTGGAGAACAGAGCTGGTGAGGAGCACCTGGGGAGGCTAAGGGGAGACCTCTTTGCCCTTTACAGCTCCCTGAAAGGAGGTTGTGATGAGGAGGGTGTTGGTCTCCTCTGCCAAGCAGCTAGTGATAGGACAAGAGGAAATGGCCTCAAGTTGCTCCAGGGAGGTTTAGGTTGGGTATTAGGAAAAATTTCTTTCCTGAAAAGGTTGTCAAGCCCTGGAAGAGGCTGCCTGGGGAAGTGGTGGAGTCCCCATCCCTAGAAGGATTTAAAAGATGTGTGCTGAAGGATGTGGTTTAGTGGCGGCTTGGTAATGCTGACTTATCAGGTGGACTTGGTGATCTTAAAAGTCTCTTCCAACCAAAATGATTCTATGGATTCTATATAAAAATGCCATGAAAAAAAAATCATCTCCCTCCCTGGCATTGCTCCAACCAGGGAAAGTCTACAGAAGAATGGAATCTTGGTACCTCTGCACCACATCCCATGGCAGAGCAATCAAGAGCAACGTTCCCCAGTTCAAGAGGGACAGGGATCTGCTGGAGAGGGTCCAGCAGAGGGCTACCAGGATGATTTGGGGACTGGAACACTGCCTTGGGAGGAGAGGCTGAGGGACCTGGGGCTCTTTAGTCTGGAAAAGAGAAGACTGAGAGGGGATTTAATAAATGCTCATAAATATCTGAGGGCTGGGGATCAGGAGGGAGGGCACAGGCTGTGATGGGACAAGGAGCAGTGGATGTAAGCTGCAGCACAGGAGGTTCCACCTCAACACAAGGGGGAACTACTTTACTGTAAGGGTCACAGAGCACTGGAACAGACTTTCAAGGCCTATCTGGATGCATTCCTGTGTGACCTGAGCTAGGTTGTATGGTTCTGCTCTGGCAGGGGTTTGGTCTCGATGATCTCTTTGGGTCCCTACCAACCCCTGATAATCTGTGAGCCTACTCAGTTGTACCCTGGGATAGGACAAGGGGCAATGGATATAAAATCCAGCACAGGAGGTTCCACCTCAACATGAGGAGGAACTTCTTCACTGTGGGGGTCACAGAGCACTGCTGCCCAGGGAGATTGTGGAGTCTCCTTCTCTGGAGGCTTTCAAGATCCATCTGGACGCATTCCTGTGTGGCCTGTGCTGGACCTGTGGTCCTGCTCTGGGAGGGGTGTTGAACTTAATGACCTCCAGAGGTCCCTTCCAACCCCTGACATCCTGTGAGCCTGTGAATGACAGACTTTTTCAAACAAGTGCTTTTTGCTGAGGATGAGTGCTGCAGGCTGATACCTCAGTGAACATCTGGGACTGGGTGGTCCAGCAAATATGGCACTTTGTAAGATTGGCCTAAGGAGTGCAGCAAACCTGTGAATGGGAAGGGTGGCCACAGGCTGTGCATGGAGAGAAGCCTGGCATGATGCATTGCTTAAACCTCTTACTGCTGTGGACACAGTGGCTCCTGCTGTTTTCCTGCAAACAGTCTGCCTAATCCCCGGGGAAGGCAGGTTTCTAATTGAGGAGCTGTGTGCTGTGTTTTCAGCCCCAGCTCTGATTTATGCCTGCTGCTATTGGAATACATATTCATGGCAGATTTTGCATAAAGCAAAGCACAAATTATTGTTGTGAAAATATGTAGGGCAAGAATCCCTTCAATTTGTTCCCTCCTGAAGTGTCTCTCGTGATTCCAGTGGCACGCAAAGCGATGGGTTTGGATTTACATTAGTCTGGGAAGGAAGGGGAGGTCATTTGTTAGAGAGCTGTCCTTTTGGGAGGGGGGATGTGAAGCATTAATAACTGCTGACAGATCCCGTTGGTCTTGCTTGGTTGTGTCCCCAGATCACTCTCTAGTTTCTATCAGTGTAGTGACATTGCTCATATTATTACCCCAGAATGATAGGGGGTTGGAAGGGACCTCTGGAGATCATCTAGTCCGACCTGCCTGCACCAGAGCATGTTGCACAGGATGGCACATAGGCAGGTTCTGAATGACTCCAGAGATGAAGACTCCACCATTTCTCTGGGCAGCCTGTTCCAATGCTCCACCACTCTCAATGTAAAGAAGTTCCTTCTCATGTTTAGATGGAACTTCCTGTGTTCAGGTTTGTGCCCTTTTACTTCTTGCCCTGTCCCTGGGCACCACTGACAAAAGACTGGCCCCATCCTCCTGGCACTCACCCTTTAACTATGTGTAAGCATTGAGAAGATGCTCCCTCAATCTTCTCTTCTCCAGGCTAAAAAGCCCCAGGTCCCTCATCTTTTCTTTGTAAGGGAGATGTCCTGGTCCCCTAAGCATCTTTATAGCCCCTTCATAACTATGTTTTAGGAACCAGTGAGGTTACTCTAGTACATTCTGCTCCTTCACACAGCATATGTACAGCGCAGGTTAACATAGCTCCAAATGTACCTGAAACTAGCTCTGCTGTCCCTCAAAAAGGTCATCAGGGGCAATGAGGTTGGTGAGAGGTCTCGAGCACAAGCCCTATGAAGAGAGGCTGAGGGAGCTGGGATTATTTAGCCTGGAGAAGAGGAGGCTCAGGGAGACCTTCTTGCTCTCTACAACTACCTGAAAGGAGGTTGTAGCCAGGAGGGTTGGTCTCTTCTCCCAGGCAACCAATACCAGAACAAGTGGGCACAGTGTCAAGCTGTGCCAGGGGAAGTTTAGTTTTGAGGTGAGGAGAAAGTTCTTCACAGAGAGAGTTGTTAGCCATTGGAATGTGCTGCCCAGGGAGGTGGTGGAGTCCCCATCCCTGGAGGTGTTCAAGAGGGGACTGGATGTGACACTTGGTGCCATGGTTTAGTCAGTCATGAGGTGTTGGGTGACAGGTTGGGCTTGATGATTTCCAACCTTATTGATTCTATGATTCTATGATCAGGTTCTGTATGTTGGTTGGGACATGTTGCAGTGTTTGTGCTGTGCTGGGGTTGGGGTTACAACTGGATCTCCCAGCCTTACAATGGTACTCAGCCTACAGCTGTAAATGGTGCATGTACTTCACACGGTCAGGTTTGATGGGGCTCTGGGCAAGCTGATCTGCTTGGGGATGTCCCTGCTTACAGCAGGGGCACTGGACTAGATGCCCCTTAAAGGTCCCTTCCAACCCAGTGTATTCTGTGGTCCTGCTTTGGAAATACCAATGTCTCTTGGCAACTGAGAAGCAGAGAGGATGGTTGGAACTGATGTCTGAACTGGGTACGTTGCTCCAGGTGGCTTGTTTGCCCACCTCTGGAGCTGGCCACCACATCATTCACGATGAGTTACTGAGCTTTAGGTAACTTTAGCTGCAAGCCCATGAATAAAAGACCTCTGTCTTTCACCAACACTGCCTGAACCAGGCAAATCAAAGAGGTGAGGAGAGGGGATGCTCAGTGAGCGTGAGCCTGGTTTCTGATTAAACGTGAGCTTTCAGCATACTAGGTAGATGAGATCTACCCTTAAATTAATACACTCTGAACTCTAAATAATTACTTGAAGGGAAAAAAAAAAGGTAAAGGCAAAAAAAAAAAAAAAAAGAGCTGGAGATGATGGATTACTTGCCAGCATGCCAAGTGTTTCCTGAATGGAAGACAGGTTGCCACTGCTTCTGCCCTGGTGAGAAAAATACTTGGGAAAAGACTCTGCCTGAGCCTGTCTTGTGCAGATTCCACCTCCTTCCCTTTTCCACTTGACTCATAGAAATGTTTCTGTTTGTTTTGTGCAACCTTTTGATTGGCTTTGAGAAGGAACATGATGTTATTTACTGTGCTGTAGCCTTGTCCTTTAATCTGTTTTTTTAGTAGCAGAACAAATTAACTGCTTTCTCCATCTCTACTAAGAGGCTCTGGTTCAGAGCCAGCTTAGCCTCAAAACAAAGGCTGCTTTTAGTCACTGCATCTTCCCAAGCTCCCAATCCTTAGTGGATTATTTTACTATTCCCCCTCTGGTTTGGAGATCAAAAGTGGAGATGTTTAAAGCTATATATTTACAATATAGCAGGAGTCAGCCCCTGAGAGCTAATGCAGTCAGGCTTTATGCAATTTAGGGCACGGCGTGTTGCTCCAGATCAAATGCTCTGCCCGAGCAAGTGTGTTCTGATACAGGGGAAATCCTTTTAAGTGGCAAATGCTGCAGAGGCAATCAGATGCAGGGAGTGATTATTCAGACTGGGAATTAGCATACTGGGAAATTAGAAAGCTTAAGAAAACTCCTGACAGGAGCAGAGAGGTCATCTCTTGGAGATTGGGTGGTAGGGAGAGCATGGCATCCAGTGAGCTTAGAGAGTGAACAAGCTGCTCTGTGCCCTGCTAGGGGAGAGCATAGATTCAGAGATTCATGGAATGGTTTGATTGGAAGGGACCTTAAAGATCAGCTAGTCCCAACCCCCCTGCTATGGGCAGGAACACCTTCTGCTAGCCCAGGTTGCTCAAGGCCTCATCTATCCTGGCCGTGGATACCTCCAGGCGGGAGGCATCCACAACCTCTCTGGGCAACCTGTTCCAGTGTCTCACCACCCCCACTTAAAGAATTTCTTCCTAGTCTCCAATATGAATCTGATCTCTTCTCTTCTCTTCTCTTCTCTTCTCTTCTCTTCTCTTCTCTTCTCTTCTCTTCTCTTCTCTTCTCTTCTCTTCTCTTCTCTTCTCTTCTCTTCTCTTCTCTTTCTACTTTGGGAGATGGTTGAGTAGACATGGTAGGGTTGGGTTGATGGCTGGACTTGATCTTAAAGGTCTTTCCCAGCCTTACTGGTAATAATAACACAGAGTACTAAAGAGAGCTTGATTTTTTGCAACAATGATTCAGAAGGCACCAGAGCCCTTTTCTCCAGGTATATCTCCATCAGTTTAGTGTTGCAGAGATCATCTGGGAAACCAGGGGGGAGCCTCATTATTGGGAACCAGTTCCTCTGTGTCCCTGGAGGTGTTGTACCAGGAATGTGGAGTAGAAGTGGTGGAGAGCTTTGGGGGTGTTGCAAGTGGCTGGCTGGCTTTGGGTGAAGTTCTTAAGATCACAGTATCACAGTATTACCAAGGTTGGAATAGACCTCGAAGATCATCGAGTCCAACCTGTAACCACAAACCTCACGACTAGACCATGGCACCAAGTGCCACATCCAGTCCCCTCTTGAACGCCTCCAGGGATGGTGACTCAACCACCTCCCTGGGCAGCCCATTCCAAAGATGATCCTTTGAAAAGGAATTGCACATCCTAGTAGCAGTGAGGTGCCCCAAACAGCCATTTCCTTCTGCCTCTGGCCAACCTTATCAGCAAAAATATTCTTTCTGCATTGGAAAGCTGCTTATCAAAACTTTGCCCAGACCTTATTATTTCCTGCTTCTTTGGGAAGGATTTAAAGAGAGATCATGCTCATAAATCCAGTTGCTTTTTTTTTCTTCCTCAGCCACCTTCAGAGTGGAAACCTTAAACCCTCCCATAAAATGTCTGTTTTCTCTCCATCTTCAGTTTCAAATCACTGGATTTCGTGTGCTTTCCCACTTGTCTTGTTCAAGCACAGGCTGTGCCATGCATAGAAATGCATCATTATTTAAGGCTCAGTGGAAGACAAAGAGGCTGCAAAGCTCTTAGTTTCTCTAGGTGCTTTCTGTCTTTGGGCTGAATTCAGGAGGAAGCCACTGCAAGCAGAAATCACATCCCCCTGTCCAAAAGGGCAGTCTGGACCTTAGTGAAGCTTTTCAGAAGCTGGAACAAGCATACTGTGAATTCTTATTCCCATTTTGGTTCACATCCCTTGGCTCAGCTGTGTAGAAGTTGCTTGGCAAAGCCCAGGCACAAAACTCCTGAAATAATCCCAGAGGATGCAGGAACTGTGTGCAATAGGTTCAGTGAGGAGAGAGGACACTTGGAATATTATTTTCCTGATTATGAAATGGAAACCCATTTTAGGAAAGGAACTGGGTTTCCTGCTCAAAAACAAGAAGAAAGGCATGAGCTGTGCTAGCTGAAGGCACGCCTGTTTCTCTGCAAGGTTTGTGTGTTTCACTCAATTGGCTGCAGAGTTACTTGGAAGGAAATTTATTGCTGTCTACAACTACCTAAAGGGTGGTTGTAGCCAGGAGGGGGTTGGTCTTTTCTCCCAGGCAACCAGCACCAGAACAAGAGGACACAGTCTCAAGCTGTGCCAGGGGAAGTTTAGGCTGGAGGTGAGGAGAAAGTTCTTCACAGAGAGAGTCGTTCGCCTTTGGAATGTGCTGCCCAGGGAGGTGGTGGAGTCCCCATCCCTGGAGGTGTTCAAGAGAGGATTGGATGTGGCACTTGGTGCTATGGTCTAGTCATGAGATGTTGGGTGACAGGTTGGACTTGATGACCTTTGAGGTCTCTTCCAACCTTGGTGATTCTTGGTTGCATGGTTGAGTTGATTAGGTGGTGTCGGATGATAGGTTGGACGCAATTATCTTGAAGGTCTCTTCCAACCTGGTTTATTGTACTCCTATTCTATTCTATTCTATTCTATTCTATTCTATTCTATTCTATTCTATTCTATTCTATTCTATTCTATTCTATTCTATTCCCATTCCATTCCATTCCATTCCATGATTCTGTGAAACACAGAACCTTTCTCTGGGTGGATATGTTTTCCTTGGTTCTGCACAGCTTCTTGGGTGGTGATGGGAAGAGAGGGAACTTGCCTCAGAAAGAAAAGGAGTTCAGCATCCTTATAGGATGATGAAGGGAGCATCTTCTCCCAGGCAACCAGCACCAGAACAAGAGGACACAGTCTCAAGCTGCACCAGGGGAGGTTTAGGCTGGATGTCCACCTCTCTGCACAGATGCTCTTGCAGAAGGAGCTTCCATGAAATGCTGTATATATACACAAGCCCTCGCCTGGCACTGTGCTAACAGCTACAAGCAGTTATTAGAATTAATTAATAACTGTAATACATGGTCTGGGAAATGAAACTCAATTTCCCATTCAGTCTTTAGCCCAGTTTTGCCTGGTAGGAACACAGGCTAAGTGCTGAAAAAGCAGGTGAATATCAGGCAAATTAAAGGGAGGCTGAAGTGGTTTCTAATTTTATCTGGAGCAACACATGAAGGACTGCAGCAGGTCAGCTGGTGCAGTATTAATTGCTTCCCAACCCCTGTGGTTGAGCTTTTGGGGCACTTGAATGGCTGCTTGCTTGATCAGAGGAAAAGAAAAAGGAGTGTTAGGCATCTTGCCCAGCAAAAACAAAAAGGTGTCATTATCTGCCTGCTAATTTGCTCTAAGTTCGTTTTCCTTTACAGCTTTCATTGAAGCCTTTTTTTTTTTCCTATTTCACCTTGTGTGAAATAATCCACACAAAAAGCCAAGATGTTTGTGCAGTGCATTTGCTCCCTGTTCATAGAATCATTAGGAATTGTTAGGATTGGAAGGGATCTCCAGAATCATCCAGTCTCAACCCCCCTGCCATGGCGAGGGGCACCTCACACTACAGCAGGTTGCTCACAGCCACATCCAGCCTGGCTGCAAACACCTCCAGGCATGAGGCTTCCACCACCTCCCTGGGCAGCCTGTGCCAGGCTCTCACCACTCTCATTCCTCATGATGAAGAATTTCTTCCTAACATCCAATCTGAATCTACCTATTTCTATTTTTTTCCCATTCCCCCAAGTCCTATCATTACCTGACACCCTAAGAAGTCCCTCCCCAGCTTTCTTGTAGCCCCCTTAAGATACTGGAAGGCCACAATTAGGTCTCCTTGGAGCCTTCTCTTCTCCAGACTGAACAGCCCCAACTCCCTCAGTCTGTCCTCATAGCAGAGCAGCTCCAGCCCTCTGCTCTTCCTCGTGGCCCTTCTCTGGACACCTTCCAGCACCTCCAGATCCTTCCTGTAATAGAAGCTCCAGAACTGGACACAGTACTCCAGGTGGGGTCTCACCAGAGTGGAGTAGAGGAGGGGAATCACCTCTTTCAACCTTCTGGCTCTGCTTCTCTCAGGATATATGAGGTTTAAACTAGTACAAAAATACTGACTTCTTACACTGAGCTAACAGCATTTATTGTTTGCTCTTCATACATTGGCTAACAGCATTTATTGTTTGCTCTACAAGCAGCCAAGTAGTACGAGGACGCTGCAGGGAGGTGAG
Source organism: Picus viridis (assembly GCA_033816785.1). NCBI lineage: Eukaryota > Metazoa > Chordata > Aves > Piciformes > Picidae > Picus > Picus viridis. The sequence continues at coordinate 9,719,693 of CM066598.1, forward strand.
GGTTGGTCTCTTCTCCTCAGTATCAAGTGGTAGAATGAGAGGAAATGGCCTGAAATTGTGCCAGGGAAGGTTTAGGAAGGAGATTAGGAAAAATTTCTTTGTTGAAAGAGTGCTCAGGGATTGGAACAGGCTGTCCAGGAAGGTGGTGGAGTCCCCATCCCTGGAGGTGTTCAAGAAATGTGTGGACCTGGCACACAGGGACATGGTTTAATGGTCATGGTGGCTCTAGATGGACAGTTGGACTTGATCTTAGAGAGCTTTTCCAACGAAAGCCATTCTTTGGTTCTAAGTAAGCTTGGGGGCTATTTCTGTTACAGTTTTATCTATCATTTTGTTCTGGGTCTGAACTCCTGTTGATTCTTCAGCTTCCTTATTTTTTTTGCCAGCAAAGCAGGCACATCCTCTTGAGCAGCTGAGCTTGTGTAGAGAGTGGTCAGTAAGAAGATCTGGCCTGAATTGTGGGTTAGGATGGAATGGAATGGAATGGAATGGAATGGAATGGAATGGAATGGAATGGAATGGAATGGAATGGAATGGAATAGAATAGAATAGAATAGAATAGAATAGAATAGAATAGAATAGAATAGAATAGAATAGAATAGAATAGAATAGAATAGAATAGAATTAACCAGGTTGGAAAAGACCTTCAAGAACATCAAGTCCAAGCTATCACCCAACACCATCTGATCAACTAAACCATGGCACCAAGCACCTCACCAAGTCTCTTCTTAAACACTTCCAATGATGGGGATTCCACCACCTCCCCAGGCAGCACATTCCAATGGCCAATCTCTCTTTCTGGGAAGAACTTCTTCCCAACATCCAGCCTCAACCTCCCCTGGCACAGCTTGAGACTGTGTCCTCTTGTTTTGGTGCTGGTTGCCTGGGAGAAGAGACCAACCCCCACCTGGCTACAACTTCCCTTCAGGGAGTTGGAGACAGCAATAAGGTCTCCCCTGGGCCTCCTCTTCTGCAGGCTAAGCAACCCCAGCTCCCTCAGCCTCTCCTCACAGGGCTGTGCTCCACAAACCCCTCCCCAGCTTTGTTGCCCTTCTCTGGACATGTTCCAGAGAAGGGATCTCTGGATGGGTTCTGGGATGGGTGCAAGCTACTCTGGAAGAGAAGTTGTAGCCTGCTTACTGGTTTTGTAGCTGTTGTAAGTCATTTGGCATGGAATAAAAATTGTAGAGTCCAGCATGGTCCTGGTGAGGTATGAGCCATCTGGGAGGGCATGGGTTAGAGCTGCTCAGGGGGGACACTGGATGAGGGCTGGGAGGTGTAGGACTCCCATTCATGACCAGCACTCTCAAGCTTTCATCATCCCTAAAGTTTCTGGCGGGTGCTGGTGTGCTTGAAGCATGATCAGGGATGATGGTTTAGATGACCCAACTCAGGTTTGGACAATTCAAGTCCCAGTTACCCAATGTCCTTAAGCCCACATCTGGCCCTGAGCTTGTCACATAGGTGGGGCTGCAGGAATGGGATTGGATTTGCTGCTTCACTACTTTGTAAAGAGTCTGCATGTGTAGGCTCCTTCCATGACCTCCCCACCAGCAACTCAGTGGTGCTGCACACTGCTTTGAGTATGCTGCTGCTCCTCTGCTTTTTGCTCAGAGGATCAGGGTCAAAGTGCTTCATTCACCCTCCTCTTCTTCCTCCCAGGAATGAGCTCACAGCCCTCAGATTTTGATCCTTAGAAAGAGTAAGTAAAAACTAGGTCCGTGCTCTGGCCTCAGATTGACCTTGTCTTCCTCCAGCCAATATGTCTTCAGGGTTTTGTGATGTTGGATGAGATCACATTGGAAGGGAGCATGCTTTGTTGTGGCTGCTTCCAAGATGATGGGGAGGGGATGCATTTGGTGTGTTTGATTGCAGGGGTTTTGCATAGACATAGTGTTAGTGTGGCTCTTTTACAGACCCAGCCCCTAAGCACTTGCCCATGCTTTCATCATCTTCTGTTTTGGCATTGCCTGCTAGTAGAGCCCTCAACATCTTGTGATCTCATCATTGCTCAAGAGAAGCCCCAGGGTGGCTGTTCAGACAGGGAAGCTGTTGGCTGGATGATCCCCATTCCAACCTGTATTTCATTACATCCCTGTGACAGAAGGCATGAGGAACCCCTGGGGCAGTGCTTCCCAGTGTAACTTTCAGCACTTCTTTTTCACTGCAGCGTGGCCACAGGCTGGACTAAATTATTCCTGGAGGATAATGGGGTATGTTGAAGGGAGGGAGGAGCAATTTGAAGTCCCTGTGAGGTGTGGCCAGGGGAGGGGAGGGGAGGGGAGGGGGAGAGGAGAGGAGAGGAGAGGAGAGGAGAGGAGAGGAGAGGAGAGGAGAGGAGAGGAGAGGAGAGGAGAGGAGAGGAGAGGAGAGGAGAGGAGAGGAGAGGAGAGGAGAGGAGAGGAGAGGAGAGGAGAGGAGAGGAGAGGGGGAGGGGAGGGGAGGGGAGGGGAGGGAGGGGAGGGAGAGGAGAGGAGAGGAGAGGAGAGGAGAGGAGAGAGGAGAGGAGAGGAGAGGAGAGGAGAGGAGAGGAGAGGAGAGGAGAGGAGAGGAGAGGAGAGGAGAGGAGAGGAGAGGAGAGGAGAGAGAGGAGAGGGAGAGGAGAGGAGAGAGGAGAGGAGAGGAGAGGAGAGGGAAAAGGTGAAGGAAAGGAAAAAAAAGGAAGGCAAGGGGAAGAGGAAAAGGGGAAGGGAGACAGTGTTTGTCATGGGAGCAGCAAGGTAGCACTGACCACAGACTGCTTTCATCAGTAATGTGTTCCCAAGTCACTCTGCTTCCCTGCTGGTTTTTCCATTCTCTCTCTTGTCACTTCGAAGCTTTCCCTTGTTTGAATGCCAGCTTCAGCACTTCTCACTTGTGACACATGCTTAGGCTGGTTTGGACAAAGCTGATAGATTGACAGTGGCCTTTATCTGAAAGCAAAGTTTGAATTTCAGTCAATAGAGAACGAGGGCTGCTCTCAGATTTCATTTTGTTGTGGTGGGTTTTTTTTTTCACCCTAGTTAATTGTAGGCAGAAAGTGATGTGGCTGTCTGGGCAAAGTGGTTCAGGAGGCTCCCTTTCAGTTCTTTAATTGAATTCCTGTGTGCAGGGAACCTTTTTGGGCTGCTGCAAACCTGAAGCCTGATTGTATAACACATGAAGAGTTGAGCATCCACAGACCAGTTACACTCAGAGTGTGCTCATGACAGCCCCGGTCCTGCTCAGCATCCACACTCTTGGCAGCCACCACTGGAGCTGGAGCTGGAGCTGTCATCTGTGATTACAAGTTGGAGCTTAACATTGTTGTGAAAGGAAGGGCTGCTTTGGTTAGGGGTGGGGAAGGTGTGGGTCACCTTAGTCATTGATGTGAGGGGGGAAATAAATACCATCCATTTCTCTGGAGATGGCTGAGTCCATGGGCCAAGGCTTGCAGCAGCTGGAAACATTCAGCTTTGGAAGTCTGAAGCTAGAAATGCTGAACCTACAGGACTTGTTGTTTCTCTCGTTTCTTCCTGTTCACAGTTGTGATACATCCAGAGGGTAAATTGAATCTGCATCCCTTCCCCCTTCCTAATGATACTCCATACCATTAAACATCCCAGCCAGGTTCAGGCCTGAGCTTCATTCCAGGGGCATTGTGAGTTTTACCATGTGTGCTGCAAAGAAGGACTCAGAACTGTAAAATGCCTTTTCTGCCAACTGAATGGTGTCAGATTGAGCCTCCTGCTCAGGAAAAAAGACCCATTTCCATGTCCCTTGGGAGCCTGTTGTGAGGAATTTGCCCATCTGGCTGTGGGTCTTTGCAGTCTCAGGGGTGTGAGCAGGTACATGCTTTGCTGTAGCAGAGAGGGCCTATAAATAAGGAAGGAGAAAGATTATTCTTTTTCTTCCTCCATTCCTTGCTTATTCTCTGCAGAAAAAGTAAGGTTTCACCCATTTCCTTCCACTGGAAGGGTTTGTCCTTCATACAAAACCAGCACTTGGGTTTTGATTCAGGCTCACTCTGGCTGTTTAAGGCTCCTTCTGCTCACAGGCTCACAGGATGATACTATGTGATACTATGATGTCAGGCGTTGGAAGGGACTTCCAAAGATCATCGAGTCCAACCCCCTGCCAGAGCAGGACCATAGAACCCAGCACAGTTCACACAGGAATGCATCCAGATGGGTCTTGAAAGTCTCCAGAGGAGGAGACTCCACAACCTCTCTGGGCAGCCTGTTCCAGGGCTCTGGGAGCCTCACAGTGAAGAAGTTCCTCCTCGTGTTGAGGTGGAACCTCCTGTGCTGCAGCTTACATCCATTGCCCCTTGTCCTATCCCAAGGTGCAACTGAGCAAAGCCTGTCCCCTCCCTCTTGACCCCCAGCCCTCAGATATTTCTAAACATGTATTAAATCCCTTTCAGTCTTCTCTTCTCCAGACTGAACAGCCCCAGGTCCCTCAGCCTCTCCCAGAATCACAGAAATATTCAGGTTGGAAAAGTCCCTCAGGATCACCAAGTCCAACCAATAACCCTACTCAACAAGGTTCACCCCTAAACCATAGCCCCAAGCACCACATCCAAATGACAAATGACCTTTAAACACATTTCCTCATAGGGCAGTGCTCCAGTCCTTCAATCATCCTGGCAGCCCTCTGTTGGACTCTCTCCAGCAGATCCCTATCCCTCTTGAACTGAGGAGCCCAAAACTGGGCGCAATATTCTGCTGTGGTTCTGAGTGTGCAGCATGCAAGGGGTATTCTGGCCTCCTTCTGACCTATCTCTTAATAGAAGACCCCTCTTGGAGTACTGCATCCAGTTCTGGAGCCCCTGTTACAGGAAGGATCTAGAGATGCTGGAAGGTGTCCAGAGAAGGGCCATGAGGATGAGCAGAGGGCTGGAGCTGCTCTGCTATGAGGACAGACTGAGGCAATTGGGACCGTTCAGTCTGGACAAGAGAAGTTGCCAAAGAGACCTTCTTGTGGCCTTCCAGTATCTGAAGGGGGCTACAAGAAAGCTGGGGAGGGACTTGTTAGGGTGTCAGGGAGTGACAGGACTGGGGGAACTGTAACAAAAGTAGAAATGGGTAGATTCAGATTGGATGTTAGGAAGAAGTTCTTCCCCAGGAGGGTGGTGAGAGACTGGCACAGGTTGCCCAGGGAGGTGGTGGAAGCCTCATCCCTGGAGGTGTTTGCAGCCAGGCTGGATGTGGCTGTGAGCAACCTGCTGTGGTGTGAGGTGTCCCTGCCCATAGCAGGGGGGTTGGAACTGGCTGATCCTTGAGGTCCCTTCCAACCCTGACAATTCTAAGACTCTATGATTCCCACTGTTATCAGAGTGATAACAAAGGAAATGAGACAAAATAAAATCGAGCTGCTGTTCAGGCTGCCAGTGCCAAGGAGCTGTCAGGGGTGAGAAGATGATCAAAAGTCAGACCCATGAAGATCAGATTTTTCTCAGTGACTTTAATTTGCAGGGTCCACAGGCTGGAGCTGATGTGCATGGCAGCACTGGGAGTCTGTTTGCTGAGCTCGGCGGCAGCACAGGGCTCATCCATGCGCTCGGTATTAATATATGCAATAACTCATCATGGACTAATTAAGCAGCTCAATTTGTAAAAGAGGCATGAGGGAATTGGATCCAGGGCATTTGTTTGAAGAGCACAATGCAGGGTTTTGTTTTGGGCAGCCGAGCGTAGTGAATCCTGCTGGCCCCTTGACACAGGCAGCAAATCTGGTGAGCGTGCCCCGTGGCAGCGAGGGGACTCTTGGTGTTACCCTCTCACCATGCTGCAGAGAACATGGAGCTCTTAAATAACCTGGAGTACCTTGGAGGGCCAGAGGAATCATAGAATTGTTAGGGTTGGAAGGGAGGTGGTGGAGTCCCCATCCCTGGAGGTGTTCAAGAGGGGATTGGACATGGCATTTGGTGCCATGGTTTAGTCATGGGGTCTGTGGTGACAGGTTGGACTCAATGATCTTTGAGGTCTCTTCCAACCTTGGTGATACTGTGATTCTGTGACCTCAAGGCTCATGCAGTTCCAACCCCCTGCCATAGGCAGGGACACCTCACACTACAGCAGGTTGCTCACAGCCACATCCAGCCTGGCTGCAAAAACCTCCAGGCAGGAGGCTTCCACCACCTCCCTGGGCAACCTGTGCCAGTCTCTCACCACCCTCCTGGGGAAGAACTTCTTCCTAACATCCAATCTGAATCTACCCATTTCTACTTTTGTTACAGTCCCCCCAGTCCTGTCACTCCCTGACACCCTAACAAGTCCCTCCCCAGCTTTCTTGGAGCCCCCTTCAGATCCTGGAAGGCCACAATGAGGTCTCCTCAGAGCCTTCTCTTCTCCAGATAATTTATATTAAAAAACCCATAAAAATCCCTTTTGGTTGCTTTAGTCTGTTCAGCTGAAGCTGTTTGAGGCTGAAATGGCAGGGGAGAGCCCATGAAGAAGGGGAAAGATGGAAATGGAGCAGACTCGCTAACTGGGGTGGGGAGAAAATCAGCAGCACCGCAGCCGTGTTTGCAGGAGAGGCTCTTGGTAACTGCTGGAGCTAATTACAGCAGGGTGTTTGAGGGGGGGCTCAGAAGGATAGCAGCAAATATTTTTGAAGCTGCTTTAATACCTGGAGTATTGCTGTGAAAGCCTGGTCCTGCTGATGTGTTTATTTATGCAAATTCTCCTGTCAAAGCAGCAGTCCTGGGCGATTTGTCTGCCGTGGAGTCTCGCACAGGCGTTCCGTGGGTGTCCCCGCTGGAAATCACATCCTGTTTGCTTGCCTTTAATAGACAATTACCATGAAGTGTGGCCACAAAATGGATTTAAAGCAAAAAAAGGAAAAGAAAAGAAAAATAGCAAGGAAGTAAGGAAGCAAATCCCAGGGAAAACATCTGGAATGACTGTGTGTGCCTGCATTGCCCAGGGAAAATATTTTGACAGTTCAAACTGAAAGCAGGCTTTGGAGTTTGGGGCCTTCTCCCCCTTCTTTATAAGACTGATTATATTTTTTATATATATATATATATATATATATATATGCAGAGGGACCTCCACCAGCTGGACAGATGGGCAGAGTCCAACGGGATGGCATTCAACAAGTCCAAGTGCCGGGTGCTGCACAGGCTGGGGTCGGAGTGGCTGGAGAGCGGCCGGACAGAGAGGGACCTGGGGGTGCTGATCGACAGCTGCCTGAACATGAGCCAGCAGTGTGCCCAGGTGGCCAAGAAGGCCAACGGCATCCTGGCCTGCATTAGGAATGGTGTGGCCAGCAGGAGAAGGGAGGTCATTGTGCCCATGTGCTCTGCACTGATTAGGCCACACCTTGAGTCCTGTGTCCAGTTCTGGGCCCCTCAGTTTAAGAAGGACATTGAGACACTTGAAGGTGCCCAGAGAAGGGCAACAAGGCTGGGGAGGGGTCTAGAGCACAAGCCCTATGAGAAGAGGCTGAGGGAGCTGGGGTTGTTTAGCCTGGAGAAGAGGAGGCTCAGGGAAGACCTCATTGCTCTCTACAACTACCTGAAAGGTGATTGTAGCCAGGAGGGGTTGGCCTCTTCTCCCTAGCAAGCAGCACCAGAACAAGAGGACACAGTCTCAAGCTGCAACAGGGGAGGTTTAGGCTGGAGGTGCGGAGAAAGTTCTTCACCGAGAGAGTGATTCGCCACTGGAATGGGCTGCCCAAGGAGGTGGTGGAGTCGCCGTCCCTGGAGGTGTTGAAGAGGGGACTGGACGTGGCACTTGGTGCCATGGTCTAGTCGTGAGGTCTGTGGTGACAAGTTGGACTCGATGATCTTCGAGGTCTCTTCCAACCTTAGTGATCCTGTGAGACTGTGATACATATTTATTTGCATTTTTTTAGAGAGCTGTGGTGTGGAGCACAGCTTTGTGCTCTAATGGAATCTGGGGAGCTCAATAATATGTTTCACGTTTGGATAAAAGAGAGGGGAAATTGCTTCCAGCACTTTCATGCTTCAGAAAAACAAAGCCCAAGTCATCCCTCTGTGATGTCTTCTCTGTGGTGGTTTATCAGTGTGGTACCTAAAAGTGTAGTTTTGGGGAGAGCTCGCTGAGACTTCTCAGCTCGGAGAGGAGAGCAGAGAAAACTGGAACACGCTCTTGAGTTACCTCACATTGACCTTTCTCTCTGAAAAAGAACACAAGGAGAGGGCTAAGTGGATGGCTTGATTTTCAAGGACCCTTCTGCCCAGGGTTCAGTGAAACATGCAGGAAGTCAAGCCAAGGTGGCAGAAGGCCTCTATGGGTGAACAAGAAGCTGCTGACAAAACTCAAATATGAGCAAATGTGCTGTGGGTGAAAGCAGAGCCAGGGCACCCAGGAGGAACCCCGAGATTATCCAAGTGGGTGGGCACAGGACTGGGAAAGCCAAAGCCTACCTGGAGTTCAATCTGGTGAAGGATGTGGAAGGCAACACCACTAGTTTTTATGCAGTGGATATTCAAATGTGGAGCAGGAGAACTGGAAAAGGTTGAGAGGTCTTCAATGCCACCATCACCTTGCTCAGATTGACCCTGAAAAACCCCAGGCCCTTGAGTCCAGGGGGAAAGTCTGGAGCAAGGCAGACTTGGCCACAATTGAGGAGGATCTTCTGACATTGCAGGAGTCTTCTGGCATGGCAGGATTTCTGTTTTTTAGGAAAGATGTTGAGTTGCTGGAACATGTCCAGAGAAGGGCAACAAAGTTGATGAGGGGTCTGGAGCACAGCCCTGTGAGGAGAGGCTGAGGGAGCTGGGGTTGCTTAGCCTGCAGAAGAGGAGGCTCAGGGGAGACCTTCTTGCTGCCTACAACTCCCTGCAGGGAGGTTGTAGCCAGGTGGGGGTTGGTCTCTTCTCCCAGGCAAGCAGCACCAGAACAAGAGGACACAGTCTCAAGCTGTGCCAGGGGAGGTTCAGACTGGATGTTAGGAAGAAATTCTTCATAGAGAGAGAGATTGGCCATTGGAATGTGCTGCCCAGGGAGGTGGTGGAGTCACCATCATTGGAGGTGTTTAGGAGGAGACTTGATGGGGTGCTTGGTGCCATGGTTTAGTTGATCAGATGGTGTTGGATGATGGGCTGGATGTGATGATCTTGAAGGTGTATTCTATTCTATTCTATTCTATTCTATTCTATTCTATTCTATTCTATTCTGTTATCTTCTGTTCTGCTCTATTCTATTAACAAACTGGATATACACAAGTTCAGGGGACCTGGGGAATGCACCCATAAGTGCTGAAGGAGTTGTCTGGTATCATTGCAAGGCTAATTCATTGTCTTTGAAAGCTTGTGGCAACTGGGAAAGAGTCTAAATGTGACTTCTGCTTTCAAGAAAGAGGACCCAGGAAATTACAGGCTAGTCAGCCTCAACACTGTCCCTGGAAAAGTGATGGAGCAACTGACCCTGGAAGTCACTTCCAATTATCTGAAGGGCAAAAAATCAGTTGGGAATAGTCCACATGGATTTACCACAAAGGACAAATCATGGGTGGCCAACCCAGCATCCTTTTGGGATGAGGGGAATGGCTCAGTGGTTGAGGGAATGGCAGTAGATGTTTATCTTGACCTTAGAAAAGCATTTGGTACTGTCCCCCATAACATGCTTATTGACAGACTGATGGGGTTCAGACTAGAGCAGGGAGCAGTGAGGTGCTGGACTCAGCTGTGACTGGGGACACTGGGATCACTGAGAGGTGACCTCATCAATGTTTATAATTATGTAAAGGGTGAGTCCTGAGGGGCTGGAGCCAGGCTCTGCTTGGTGGTGCCCAATGCCAGCACAAGGGGCAATGAGTGGAAGTTGAGGCATAGGAAGTTTCATATAAATATGAGGAAACATTTTTTCCCTGGGAGGGTGACAGAGCACTGGAACAGGCTGCCCAGGGGGTTGGGGAGTCTCCCTCTCTGGAGATACTCAAAACTCGCCTGGATGTGTTCCTGTGTGATCTGGTGTAGGTGATCCTGCTCTGGCAGGGGAGTTGGACTGGGTGAGCATTCGAGGTCCCTTCCAGCCCCTGAAATTCTGTGACCCTGTGATTCTGTGGTCATGTATTAGCATGAGACAGTCTATTTGCCCACTGCTGGCCTTTCTAAGGATGAACACATGGAATTGGACAGGGAAGTCTGCACAGTGTCTCATCCATCCTGCATCCCTGGTGCTCAGCAGCAACAGTCAGGTTTGCTTGAAGGTTACCATGAGAAAGACAGACAGGCGGACAAGGCTGCCCTGCTCGGCTGGATCGAGCTGTGACCAGAAAGCCTTCAGCCCAGCCTGGCAGTACACCGGGGAGCGTGTGTTCAGGTAGCACTGAGATTTAATCTTCAAATCCCCCCAGCTGCTTTAGCTGCTGCTAATTCTGTCCTGTCTGGTTTCCAGCCAGCAGCCCCCAGTAACAGGGGCTGTGAATGACGCCTTCGGGAAACCCAGCAGCAGAAGTTAATCTTCTCCCTTTCATCTCCGTCCCTTCTGCTGCTTCTGAGCAATAGCTGTGCGGGTTTTGCACCCTTTTTAGCATGCCAAACGTTTCCCCCATCTCTTTATCTTCTGGGTTTTTGGGGGTTTTTTCCCCTTTATGTCCTTATCCTTTTGCTTGAGACAGCCTCATCTGCAGGGACCGCTGCGCCGCGGCCGCGGAGCGCCTGGGCTGAGGAGCTTTAAGAAAACAGTTATCTGAAGATTAAGCAGAGATGGCAAGCATGCCTGCTCGAGTTTTATCTGCTTCTGCTCCTTGTTAATTGCCTTTGGAGAGGAAAAAAAGGGGTTTTATGTTTCCAGGGATGGGGAGCCGATAACTCATTTAATCTTCCAATCTCGCTTGTTCCAGTCTTATGACTCACACTGGAAAGGGGGAGAAAAAAATTGTCTTAAAAGATTCCAGGAGATAGCTGCCCAACAGCTTCTCTTTTGGGGCCAGGTTTCTCCCCTTATTCCCAGGATAAAATGAAGCCAAAGACACAAGTTGTCATGGCAGTCCATAAGTCGTGGGTGTGGGTCAGACATCCTCCAAGAGGATTCTTCCTTGGCCTTTGTCATCCCTGGTGCAGCCCTGGCGGTCCCTGTTCATGCACCTGATGCTTTGCCAGGGATGAGACAGGAGGTTCCTGGCAGAGGCATGGACTTAGTATCATAGTATCAGTCAGGGTTGGAAGGGACCACAAGGATCATCTAGTTCCAACCCCCCCGCCATGGGCAGGGATACCTCACACTAGATCAGGCTGGCCAGAGCCTCATCCAGCCTGGGCTTAAACACCTCCAGGGACAGGGCCTCAACTACTTCCCTGGACAACCCATTCTAGGGCTTCACCACTCTCATGGTGAAGAACTTCCTCCTCACCTCCAGCTTCATTCCATGCCCCCTAGTCCTATCACTCCCTGAGATCCTGAGAAGTCCCTCCCCAGCCTTCTTGTAGCCCCCTTCAGATACTGGAAGTCACCTGGGAGCCTTCTCTTCTCCAGACTGAACAGCCCCAACTCTTTCAGTCTGCAATGGCATAGCTGAATTCTTGGAAGTTGACTTTAGAGCTGAAGCCTTTCTGGCTGACCCCAGGGTGTGAGCAGAGCTGTGTGTCAGCAGTTGGTGCCTCAGGGTTGTGCTTGTGGAGACCTTTCTGCAGCAAGGTGCAGGAAGCATTTGCTCTCCTTTCCCCTTGCTTTAGGGGTGCCTCACTGAAAGGCCACGTGGACACTTGGATCTTTTCTCCTCCTTTTCAGCTGCTGGTAAAAATTCCTGCTGGAAGGAAGTAAGGAATTTCTTCCCCCTCTTGCAGCTATATGCACTTAATTATTTTTACAAAGCAGAAATAATGATTTGCAGATGGCAGCAGAGAAAACCTTCAAGAATGTGCCTTTCATTTTGGAGATGACTTTTTAGCCTGGTTCGAAGCCAGCAGATTGAAGAGTCAGAGTGAAATCCCTTGAGGCCAAGTGCAGTCTGCAGATGTTTGATTCCTACTTTCATTTTCATGGGCTCTTGTCACAGGAGAGTCTCCCCGAGAGCCCAGCCTGCTGCTGAATTTGCCCTTCTCAGCTGCAAGCTTCAGCAAGGGGACCTCAGTGGGGTGGTGCTTAAGGGAAGTCACCCAGGACTGTGAGTCATGGATTAATAGTTTGCCCTTTTCAACTTGGGGCTCATTACTCTTGGATTTTTCATCCTCTGCTTGTCCCAGTTCCTACCAGTTCTTGCGATCCTCCAGTGAGTCACCACTTCAGAGCTGTTTTCTCCCAGTGTTACCCTGAGTGTTTCCTGCTGCTTCATAGATTTCATTTGATTTTTCTTGCACAGGTGAGCTCTGAAACCTGTAAGGATTTTGGCCAGCAGTGGCCAGGGCGGCGTGACTCTCATCACGACTGCATTTGTGCAGCGCTTGTGTTTGCCCCTCTAGTTCCCACGTGAATGAGGAGATCGAGTGCTCCCTCAGTAAGGTCACACCAAGCTGGGTGGGAGTGTTGATCTGCTCAGAGGTAGGAAGGCCCTGCAAAGGGATCTGGACAGGTTGGATTGAAGGGCCAAGGTCAATTGAATGAGATTTAACACTGCACATTGGCCACAGCAACCCCATGAATGCTCCAGGATTGGGGCAGGGTGGCTGGAAACTGCCCAGCAGAAAAGGACCTCAGGGTGTTGACTTACAGCCAGCTGAACGTGAGCCACCATGTGCCCTGGTAGCCAAGAAGGCCACCAACATCCTGGTCTGGATCAGCAAGTGTGGTCAGCAGGACCAGGGAAGTGATTGTGCCCCTGTATTAGACACTGGTAAGACTGCACCTCAAATATTGGGGCCCCTCACTACAAGAAGGACTTTGAGGTGCTAGAGCAGGTCCAGAGAAGGGTATGAAGCTGGTGAGGGGTCTGCAGAGCAGGGCTGGTGAGAAGCAGCTGAGGGAGCTGGGGCTGCTTAGCCTGGAGAAGAGGAGGCTGAGGGGAGCCCTCATTGTTCTCTACAACTCCCTGAAAGGAGGTTGGAGCCAGGTGGGGGTTGGTCTTTTCTCCCTAGTGTCTGGTTGTAGAACAAGGGGAAATGGTCTGAGATTGTGCAGGGGAGGTTTAGGTTAGAGATGAGGAAAAATTTCTTTCCTGCAAGAGTAGTCAGGCATTGGAACAGGCTGCCCAGGGAGGTGGTGGAGTCTCTATCCCTGGAGCTGTTCAAAAAACATGTTGACATTCACTTCAGGACATGGTTTAGTGGCCATGGAGGTGTGAGGTTGATGATTGGATTCAGTGGTCTTTCAGCTCTTTTCCAGCCAAAACAACTCAAGGATTCTAGGATAGCTGTAGGTACAATACAGGTAAGAACAGCCCTTGGGCTGCATGCACTGAACAACATTTGCAGCTCAATCCCTCAGTGTCTTCTGTGGCACAGCGACACTGCACGTGGGATTTGTTGTACTGAAACAGAGTTAGGCAGAAATTAGATATTTAATCCTAATTAGTCTAACTAGCACTGGAGGGGAGCTGGGAACTCCTGTGGGTGCAATTCATCTTCTGACAGTGCCTATCCTTCTCCATTGACAGCAGGGGAAGCTGGAGTGAGTGGCAGGAGTGAGGTGGCTGTGCTGTGAGCAGCCGAGGGCAAAGCCCAACGAGCCTTGCTTCAAACGGAGTCCGATAAATCACTGCTTTATGCTGCTTAACAGCTCAGGCTTCTTCCTGGTCACTAAATATTTTAGTCCTTATTCAATGTCTGGTGAGGTTTGTTGGAATTTTTTATTGATTTTGCTGGGTGGTGCCTTAAGTCTGAAATATGCAGCTCCCAGCAGACACACGTGGAAGAGCGCTGGCCTTCAGAGAGCCAAGAGTGCAGGCCTGCCAACCATGGCCAAAGCTCCTCCTAAATAATCCCCTGTACAACACCCATCTCACCTATCTGGAAATGTATTTCTGTTCCTGGCCCTACACCTGGATTATCTCTGCAGATCAGGGAGAGATGAGTGCTGTCTGAGGGATGATTCATCCCACAATGACATCAGTGGGTAAAGTTCTTCATAGCGGTGCCTCGCTGCCTGCTTGAGCTCTGGAAAAACACAGGTGACGAGCTTGGGCTGGAGATCATGCCTGAAATTGTGCCCAGGGAGGTTTAGGTTGGATATTAGGAAAAGATTTCTTTCCTGCAAGAGTGGTCAGGCATTGGAACTGGCTGTCCAGGGAGCTGGGGGAGTCAGTGTCCCTGGAGGTGTTCAAGAAATGTGTGGCCATGGCACTTTGGGACTGTGTGGGACTTACTGACTGTGATGGTGCTGGGCTGATGGCTGGACTTGATGATCTTAGAGGCCTTTTCCAGGCAAAACAATTCTATGAAAAGCTTGGGGGTAAAGAGATGCTCTCTGCTAAAATATTTTTTTCCTGCTTCAGTGGGAAAGGAGAGTGGAGAGCTTGAGCTAAACAAGAATAGCATCAACTATGCCGGAATTTCAGGAAGGCTCTGCCAGCAGTGGGACACCGTATGCGAGTAGGCTGGTTGGCTCAGTGCCTGCTTCAGACTTTGCACAGGGAGTGCAGGGTTAAACCTCCCCATTTAGGTGGCTAACTCGAAGCCAGCACTAGATGAAAGCTGTGGTGGCAGTCCTGGCCCTAGCCACAGCCATGGCTGAGTGAGATGCACCCTTGCTCTGCAGCTGCAGCACTTCACAGCTCATGTATGGAGATCATCTGTCCCTGAGACTTCTGCTGAGTTGAGCAGGCAACAGTCTCAGCTTCAGCCATTCCCTCCCAACTGCTGCCAGCTCTCCACTGCATCCCAGTCTTCCAGCTTGGGAAGATGAACACTGTTCTTCTTGCTGGTGCTGCCAAGAAATGAAAATAACAAATGCTATGGAGTGGTTGTGAAAGTATTTAACTTGCCAAAAAACTTTCCAGTACTTTCTTTGCAGAGCAGGAAGAGAAAAGCAGGAAAAGAATGGTTTGCAGCCTCCTTTGCCTTTTTTTTTTGGTGCCTGACAGCTTAGGGGCTTGGTTTTCATTTAGAAAATGCAAGAAAGGGAAAGAGCAGCGGTGTGAAAATGACAAACAACAGCAGGGGTTGGTCAGGGGGAAATGCTTTCAAGAAAAGCAGCGACTACAGTTCCTAATTGTCCTAAGTAATTGTCCTAAGTAATTGTCGCTGCCTTTTGGAAGGAGTCAACTGCTGCTTAATTGTGAATCCACGGAGAGTGTGGGGTGTGACCCCTGACAACTCCTAAATTAATTGCTACCTTTAAACCCTGCATTTGCTTAACTGCTGCTGCTATTAGCTCATTTTAAGAGATTGTTACAGATCTGGGACTAAACCCAAGCTCCTCTGCCACCATCACAAGATGCTGCTGGCAGCATCAGGGCTTGGGCTGCACTTTGTGCAGCACGTGTGTGACCCAGGAACATCTGATCTTACTGCAGATGAGCTGAAATCCCATCTCCCTCCTGCATGCATGGAGCTGAAGAGCAGGAAAAAGCAGCTGGTGTTAGACAGGCTTGCCACCGACGCTGCTGACTGAAGGGTTAGTTGCTGGCCTGGTTGTCTTGGGTTTGGTGAGGAGCATCCAGAATTAAGCATTGTGCCATAATTAAACACTGTGTGTGTATTCTCCCAGTAAATCAGTGCTGTGGCAGGTCAAACCTTGAGAAGCTTGATTAGTGCAGGGTGTGTGTTACTCTTCTGCTCTGGTGCCCTTATCTGGGACTGCTGAGAATGAAAAAGGGTCTCCAAATCGTGGTATTTTTCATGGAAATAGAGTTCCTGGTAGTTGGCAGTCCCACCCCAGCTGGGCTGGGGCTCCTTGATGCAATTTCACAGAATCACAGAATCAGCCAGGTTGGAAGAGACCTCCTAGATCATCAGGTCCAATCGATGACCCAACCCTAACTAATCAGCTAGGCCATGGCACTAAGTGCCTCATCCAGGCTTTTCTTAAACAGGGACATCAACCCCACCACCTCCCTGGGCAGCCCATTCCAATAGCCAATCTCTCTTCCTGTGAAGAACCTCCTTCTAAGATCAAGCTTAAACTTCCCCCTGCACAGCTTGAGACTGTGTCCTCTTGTTCTGATGCTGGCTGCTTGAGAGAAGAGACCACCCTTCACCTGGCTACAACCTCCCTTCAGGTAGCTGTAGACAGCAAGAAGGTCTCCTCTGAGCCTCCTCTCCTCCAGGCTAAGCAACCCCAGCTCCCTCAGCCTCTCCTCACAGGGCTGTGCTCCAGACACAGTCCTCCCCAGCTTTCTTGCCCTTCTCTGGACACATTCAGTTTCTGCTGGAAACCTCTGTGCCTGCCCCATCCTTGCAGAAGCCAGGCTGGACTTGGACTCCTGACTGGCACAAGGCGAGGCTGGGGTTTCAGCAGCAGATCGCCCCAAACACCTTCATCAGGGTTCTCTTACAGCAACAAGGGCATTGGGGAACCAGAGAGCTCATTGGTCTGTGGGAAAGCTGAGTCATGTCTCCCTGGTGAAGGCATCTATCTCAGAAGTAATTATAGAGAGATGAAAACCATCAGTGACAAGCTCTGTGCTGGCAGCCTGAGCTCAGCTTCTCATTTCGTGCCGCAGAAGGATGAGTAATTCCAAACAGCGCTAACGCCATTCAAAAGCACCCAAACCATGACAGGCAGAACGAGGCAAACGAGCACAAGGGGAGTTATTATATGCTTTGTGAGCATGTACAAAGCCCTCTTATCAACAGTACGCTGATACACACGTTGTCATCATCTGTGAGGGTACCTGAGATGTGCTTCTCTAGGGCAGGGCAGGTTTGGGGACACCAAAGCCCGCTGCTTTCTTCCCCCAGCAGCGCTGAAGGCTTCAGCAGCCTTGAGTTCTGCCAGGCAGAGATGAAAATAGATGTGCAGCTGCTCCATCGTGGTGCTTCCAGCAAGGAACTGCTTATTCAAAAACATGGAGGAACCATATGATGATGGAAGGAGAGTTTTGCTCTCTACCCAGAGACAGAAAGCTAAAAACACATAGAAACGTGTGGGAGGCAGAAGGAGAACCCCAACGGTTCCCTATCACAGCATGAGAGGGGTTGGAAGGGACACAGAATCACAGAGTGGACTGGGTTGGAATCACAGAATCAGCCAGGTTGGAAGAGACCTCCAAGATCATTAAGTCCAACTGATCACCCAATCCTAACTAATCAACCAGACCATGGCACCAAGTGCCCCATCCGGTCTCTTCCTAAACACATCCAGTGATGGTGACTCCACCACCTCCCTGGGCAGCACATTCCAATGGCCAATCTCTCTTTCTGTGAAGAACCTCTTTATAAGATCAAGCCTAAACTTCCCCCTGCGTAGCTTAAGACTGTACCCTCTTGTTCTGGTGCTGGTTGCCTCCTTCAGGTTGTTGCAACCTCCCTTCAGGTAGTTGTAGGCAGCAAGAAGGTCTCCCTGAGCCTCCTCTTCTCCAGGCTAAACAAGCCCAGCTCCTTCAGCTGCTCCTCATGGGGCTAGTATTCCAGACCCCTCACCAGCTTCTGTTGCTGGTTGCCTGGGAGAAGAGCACAACCCCCTTGAAGGCCTCAGCCACATCTAGAGAATCTGTTCCAGTATTTCACCACTCTCAGTGTAAAGAACTTCCACCTTATGTCTAATGGAGTCCACGGAGGGGACACCAGAAGTCACCTGTTACAACATGCTGGCACACCAGGGCTAGAAAGGACAATGGCACCTGTAGTGTAGGGCCTTGTGGTGGGTCATGGACTTTTGTGAGGCACTAATGAAAGGACAAGATCCCAGCAGGGCCTGCTGATGCCTAGGTGAGCCCAATTGTATTCCATTCCATTCCATTCCATTCCACTCCATTCCACCCCATTCCACCCCATTCCATCCCATTCTGCCATGTTTCCTGCTTTCTACATGAAGCATTCCCCAAGCCATTTATCTAAACAAAATGGCACACCCCTGAAAAACAAACAAGCGCATGGTGTAGTTAGCCAGCCACCTTCCAAATTCTGCCTGCTCTAAAGAAGAGATTCCTCTTGCTTTGGAGCCCACTCTTAAGCTTTCCTCCTGCCTCTTGCAAGCACTCACTGTCACTTGCACATCTCGAGCTGGCTTTCATTAAATTGAGATTAAAAGGACTTTCCATTTTATGATTTTGTGTGTGGAGAAAAAGTCTCAGTTCAGCTTTTGCCTCCAAACAGGAGGCTTGCCATTCAAGGGCACACCAGCACTAATAACTTTTCTGCTGAAGCAGCCACTTCTATTTCATTTCTTTCAAATGCCTGACCGAGGCTACAGCCCCCAGAGCTGCAGCAGAGGACACGTCTCCAAGAGCAGCTCCGTGGCACCTGTGCACTTTGTCTTGCTCTGGGAGACTCCGCTGCACCGCCAGCACAAAGGGCATGGCTGTGATGTGCCCCTGCTCTCTTCTTGTGCTTCTGACCTCCCTCCCTGGTATTTGCTGTGAATTCAGTGTAAAAAGCTCTGGCCATGCCTGAAGACAGAGACCATGGACTCACAGAATCAGAATGGGCTGTGTTGGAAGGGACGTTTAAAGGTCATCCAGTCCAGCCTCCCTGCAGTCAGCAGGGACATCCCCACCTAGGGCAGGATGCTCAGAGCCCTATATAGCCTGACCTTGAATGTCTTCAGGGATGGGGCCTCCGCCACCTCCCTGGACAACCTGTTCCACTCTCAGAGTAAAGAACTTCTTCCTAATGTCCAGTCTGAATCTCCCCTCCTCCAGTTTCAAACCCTTGTTCCCTGTCCTGGTGCTACAAGGCTCTGTAAACAGTCCCCTGCCAAGCTTCCTTGTAGTCCCTCTTTGGGTACTGAAAGACCACAATAAGGTCTCCCCAAACCTTCTTCTTCTCCAGGCTGAACACCCCCAGCTCCCTCAGCCTGTCCTCACAGCAGATGAGCTCCAGCCCCTGATCATTTTCATGGTCCTCCTCTGAACCCACCCCATCAGGTCCATATCCTTCCTGTGTTGAGGATGCCAGAGCTGGATGCAGCACTCCAGGTGAGGTCTCCCCAGAGCAGAGGGGCAGAATCCCCTCTCTCTGTCTGCTGGCCATGCTTTTTATGCAGCCCAAGATGCCACTGGCCTTTTGGGCTGCAAGTGCCCATTGCTGGCCCCTGTGCAGCTTCTTATCCACCAGCACCTCCAAGTTTTCTGCAGGGCTGCTCTCAATCACATCATCCCCCAGCCTAAACTGATCACGAGGTTTGTGCCAGCACAGGTGCAGCGCCTTGCCCTTGGCCTTGCTGGAACCTCGTGAGGTTCACCTGGACCCAAACTTCAGCTTGGTCGGGTCCCTCTGGATGCCATCCATTCCTTGTGCTGCATGAGTCAGAAGCATCCAAAAGCTTCTTCTTTACAAAATTGGAAGAATTCTGCCACAAAGGAAGTGTAGCATTGCTAGAGAATGGATCAAGGCTCATTTAGAGCTCATCAGAATGGAGCCTGGCTGTATTTTTGGCTTTGCATTAAGTTCAAACCTCAGAATAGATGACAATAGAACTGAAAGCTCTGAATGAAGCTTAATTCCAATTTAGTGAAACAAAGCATTCTCAGCAATTAAAACTTTTCTTTGTGGCTTCCCTTTTGGAAACTTGTCAGTTTTTGTGGTGTGTTGGGGTTTCCCCCCCCCCCCCCTCTGAAATGCATTTCAAAACCCAAAGGGAAATAATGAGTACTGGAAACCAGAATGTATGAAGTGAACAGCACAGAAGGAAAGAGGCAATGAGCAGTGTTGTGTCTTCAGGTCCTGACAACAGAATGGAAGAATGGAATGGAATGGAATAGAATAGAATAGAATAGAATAGAATAGAATAGAATAGAATAGAATAGAATAGAATAGAATAGACCAGGTTGGAAAAGAACTTTGAGATCATCAAGTCCAACCTATCACCCAGCACCATCTAATCAACTAAACCATGGCACCAAGGGCCTCATCCAGGCTCTTCTTAAACACTTCCAGGGATGGTGACTCCACCACCTCCCTGGGCAGCACATTCCAATGGCAAATCACTCTCTCTGTGAAGAATTTCTTCCTAACATCCAGCCTAAAGCTCCCCTGGCACAGCTTGAGACTGTGTCCTCTTGTTCTGGTGCTGGGTGCCTGGGAGAACAGACCAACCCCCACCTGGCTACAACCCCCCTTCAGGTAGCTTTAGAGAGCAAGAAGATCTCCTCTGAGCCTCCTCTCCTCCAGGCTAAGCAACCCCAGCTCCCTCAGCCTCTCCTCACAGGGCTGTGCTCCAGACCCCTCCCCAGCTTTCTTGCCCTTCTCTGGACACCTTCCAGCATCTCAACATCTTTCCTCAACTGAGGAGCCCAGAACTGGACACAGGACTCAAGGTGTGGCCTAACCAGTGCTGAGCACAGGGCAGAATGACTTCCCTGCTCCTGCTGGCCACACAATTCCTGATTTGACTCACTTCTCATTCATTTGTTTAGCTGTCAGACCAGTTGTTATTAGTGCCCAATTCATCAGCATTCCTGGGTTGGGTAGGAGCTTAAATTGACAAATGTATCAATTTCCTCTAAAGACACAGCACAGAAGAGATGGTAACAGAGTATAAATCCACAAGATCTCACCTTAATTGCTTCCAAGTTCCTGTCACCATATTTTTCTGGATCATGTGTTGGAAACAATGCCTCCTGCTGCAACCTTGGAGGTTGCCTTTTATGCATTCCTCTGCTTGAGCAAGGTCATGCAGCATGAGGGCTGCTCCAAAGCTTCTCATG
Organism: Picus viridis; assembly: GCA_033816785.1. Taxonomy (NCBI): domain Eukaryota; kingdom Metazoa; phylum Chordata; class Aves; order Piciformes; family Picidae; genus Picus; species Picus viridis. The sequence goes on from CM066598.1 coordinate 9,740,312, forward strand.
GCTTTGCAAGTCACAGAGTCATGGAAGGAGGTAATCCCGTCCAACCCCCCCATGCTAAAGCAGGGTCACCCACAGCATCTTGCCCAGGATTGCAGTGCCCAGGTTGGGTTTGGAATCTCTCCAGAAAAGGACACTCCACAACCTCCCTGGGCACCTCCAGGGCTCCAGCACCCTCCCTAAGTTCAGGTAAAACCTCCTGTGTACTAGTTTGTACCCACTGGCCCTTGTCCTATCACAAAGTCATACCAGCATATTAAGATCTTTCATCTGATTTCCCTTGTAAGTCGCCAGACAGCCTTAAAGTCACTGCAGCCCCTAAGGCACTGAAAAGCCTTTAACCAAATTCCCTCTCAAATGAAGCCTGGGCCACATTCTGGCTCCACTTCAAATTACACTTGAAAAGTGTGAGCCAAATCCCTGAAGGAAAATGGAAACACTCCCAACCTCTTTGACAGGCTTTAAATCAGCCTTGAGCATGGTCCCACAAGCCTGGGAGGTGCCAATGCCATCATTACCTGCCAGGGCCAAGACTTCAATCACAGTGTGCTGGTAAAACTTCTTCTTTTTGCTTTTTTTTTCCTTTTCCTTTCTAATTAAAAAGGTGCAAAAGGATCTGCTCCTGTCAGGCTCTGGGTCTCAGAAGTGCCTCTCAGCTTCATTAGTTTAACCAGAAGCCACTCACTGATCTCCTCCGTAAACGAGTGAGCTCTGGCACGCTGTTCAGCACAGTTACACACATCGTGCTGCAGGCACACAACAAGCCTGCCTGGATGCTCCCATCTCCTTTATGGCTGTGGATAGCCCAGACAGGTGGTGGAGCCTCCATCTCATTCCAAACCTGCCTGGACACCATCCTGTGCAACCTGCCCTAAGGTGATGCTGCTCTGGCAGAGGGGTTGGAATAGATGATCTCGAGAGGTTGAGAGAGGTGATTCTGCCACTCTGCTCTGCTCTGGTCAGACCTCACCTGGAGTACTGTGTCAGGGACCCAGCACAAGAAAGAGATGGGCCTGATGGTGCAAGAGGGCTGGAGCATCTCTCTTGCAAAAACAGGCTGAGAAAGATTGGGGCTGTCCAGTCTGGAGGAGAGAAGGCTCCAGGGAGACCTTGTTGCTGCATTCAAATATCTGAAGGAGACCTACAGGAAGGCTGGGGAAGGGCTGTTTAGAAGGGCCTGTGGTGATAGGACAAGGGGCAGTGGTTTGAAATTGGAGCAGGGGAGATTCAGGTTGGACATGAGGAGAGAGTTCTTCAAAATGAGAGTGGTGAAACACTGGAACAAGTTGTCCAGAGATGTGAGTGAGACCCCATCCCTGGAGACCTTCAAGGTCACACTTGATGTGGCTCTGAGCAACCTGATCTAGTTGGGGACATCCCTGCTGACTGCAGGGGGTTTGAATAAGATGACTTTGGAGGTTCCCTTCCAACCCAATGCATTCTGTGATTCTGTGACCCAGGCCATCCCAGGAGCTGTGCTGCTCTGGCCTGAACCAGATGTATATCTAAGCAAATGTGTAACCAGGAGCTTGGCCAGATGGGTGGATGGCATCATGAAGAACTTTAGACTTGGTGAATTCTGAAGGCATGAAAACTGATGGCAAAACTCCTTTGTCCCCACAAAGTATAATGACTAATACAGGTGGTTAGTTTCTGATTATGGAGGTCTACCTCATTGTCCCCTTGCTAGGAGCTGTCGTGAGTACTGGAGAGACAAGAGTGGTTTTGTCCTGGTCCAAAACAAAATGCTTGTTCCCTCTGGGTGTTGACAGCACCAAAGTCCTGTAGATGTATGCCTGGGAGTCCTCTTCTGAATGACCAAACGTAACAGGACCAACCTGTGATGGCATGGGTGATGCTGTACTGTCCCAGCACACCCACACCACTTTGGGCTCCTGATTGTCCATTTTCTCCTATACATCCTTCATCTAGAAACTCTCACTCTTCTTCTTTGCATGAAAGCACTTTGCCCACGTCTTCTCAGCTGCTCTCTGGATACAGCTGATGTGAAGGAGCTATTAGAGCACAGAGTGAATTCCAGCTGCATCAGCCAGCCCTCTAGTCAGAGAGCTTAGCTGAAGAAATCTGAAGTCACTGTTGGACTCTGCACTTCTGGGGCCATGGGAGCCTGCAGTGGTGGGACACTCCAGTTGATAAGGTTACCTGGAGTCAGTCAAAAAGGGAGAAGGAGGAACCTGGAAACTCCAGGCCAGTCAGCCTGACCTCAGTGCCAGGTGCTGCACTTTGGCCACAGCAACCCCAGGCAGAGCTACAGGCTGGGGTCGGAGTGGCTGGAGAGCTCCCAAAAAGAGAGGGACCTGAGGGTGCTGATTGACAGCTGCCTGAACATGAGCCAGCAGTGTGCCCAGGTGGCCAAGAAGGCCAATGGCATCCTGGCCTGCATCAAGAATAGTGTGACCAGCAGGAGCAGGAAGGTCATTGTGCCCCTGTACTCTGCTTTGGTTAGGCCACACCTTGAGTCCTGTGTCCAGTTCTGGGCCCCTCAGTTTAAGAAGGACATGGAGACACTTGAAGGTGTCCAGAGAAGGGCAACGAGGCTGGGGAGAGGCCTTGAGCACAGCCCTGTGAGGAGAGGCTGAGGGAGCTGGGGTTGCTTAGCCTGGAGAAGAGGAGCCTCATTGCTCTCTACAACTACCTGAAAGGTGATTGTAGCCAGGAGGGGGTTGGTCTCTTCTCCTAGGCAACCAGCACCAGAACAAGAGGACAGAGTCTCAAGCTGTGCCAGGGGAGGTTTAGGCTGGAGGTGAGGAGAAAGTTCTTCACAGACAGAGTTGTTAGCTGTTGGAATGTGCTGCCCAGGGAGGTGGTGGAGTCACCGTCCCTGGAGGTGTTGAAGAGGGGACTGGATGTGGCACTTGGTGCCATGGTCTAGTCATGAGGTCTGTGGTGACAGGTTGGACTCGATGATCTTCAAGGTCTCTTCCAACCTTGGTGATACTGTGATACTGTGATACTGTGATACTGTGAAGTGCAGTCAGACTGCACAACCCAGGGCTTGCTTTCTGCCTGTCTCAGCAGATATGTGTGGTACTCCCTGTTTTGCCTTCAGCCTCTGCAGGATGCCCAGCACTGGCTTTTTGAATACCTGCATCTCTGGGCATTCATAATGCCTCTGAGATACCCACAGCCAGAGCAGTGTGGACTTGGGGGGGGGGAGGGGAATGAACGTGGGAGGTGGATGCCACTACACGGAGTGCAGCCCAGTTTGGGGAGACTTGGAAAATAGCAATTCTGACTAAGAGGCAAATTTCTACAGTGAGAGCCTTTTTTTGTTTGCTGTTCCTGTCTTCAGCTGAAAAAAAAAGTAAAAGAGTAGAAATATTCTCCCTGGAAGTGTCTGATTAGAATATAATCACCATTTTTATACTTCTTGGTGCTTTTTGAAGCTCTCAGTTACAGGGAATGGTAATTGGTTCCTCTGTGTTAGAATAAAATACCTGACTCTGTGTGTTCATAACTATGTAGAGATAGAAATAAATGAAAACATTAATTATTACCTTTTTTCCCCCCCTTCTTTATCAACATGCTTCACTGGGGGAAAAAAATATACATCCTTATGAGCTCTTTTTATAGCTATTCAGGTGACAATCTGTCTGAAGCCACCATTGTGGGATTGTATCACTTCCACTGCAGTTGTCTCTAATTGGCAACTCGAGGCCAGGAGGAGGCAGGGGAGGAAGGGATGAGGATTGTGCTTCTGTTGTTCAAGTGCACTCTCCAGATTGGCCTGTGCTGAGTGGAAGTCATAGAGTGGTTTGGGATGGAAGGGACCTTAAAGATCATCTAGGTCCAACTGCAATGTCATGGGCAAGGGGCACCTCCCACTAGCCCAGGTTGCTCAAGGCCATGTCCAACCTGACCTCGAACACCTCCAGGCAGGGGGCATCCACAACTCTCTGGGCAACATGTTCCAGTGTGTCAGCACCCTCACTCTAAAGAATTTCTTAGAATCATAGAATCAGTCAGGGTTGGAAGGGGATCATCTAGTTCCACCCCCCTGCCATGGGCAGGGATACCTTACACTAGATCAGGCTGGCCAGAGCCTCATCCAGCCTGGGCTCAAACACCTCCAGGGACAGGGCCTCAACCACTTCCCTGGACAACCCATTCCAGGGCTTCACCCTGGTGAAGAACTTCTTCCTCATGTCCAGTCTGAATCTCCCCACCTCCAGCTTCATTCCATTCCCCCTAGTCCTATCACTACCTGAGCTCCTGAGCAGTCCCTCCCCAGCCTTCTTGTAGCCCCCTTCAGATCCTGGAAGGCCACAATGAGGTCACCTCGGAGCCTTCTCTTCTCCAGACTGAACAGCCCCAACTCCTTCAGTCTGTCCTCATGGGAGAGGTGCTCCAGCCCTCTGATCATCCTCATGGCCCTTAATCTTCCTAATCTCCAGTCTCAATCTGCTCTTCTCAAGCTTCAATCCATTCCCTCTCATCCTGTCACAACAAACCCTTTTATGAAGTCCCTCCCCAGTTTTCTTGTAGCCCACTTCAGGTACTGGAAGGCTGCTCTAAGGTGTCCCTGGAGCCTTCTCTTCTCCAGGCTAAGCAGTCCCAACTCTCTCAGCCTGTGCCCATAAAGGAGGTGCTCCAGCCCTCTGATCATATCCTTAGCCTTCTGTGGACCCACTCCAACCGTTCCATGTCCTTCTTGTGTTTGTGCCCCTAGCTAGGCTTGCAGTACCTTTTGTAGGGATTTGAGGGCATCATTATTCTACTGAAGTTTTCTTCTTTTTCCTTTTTCTTTTTCTTAAGGAGTAAATGAATTATTGATTTCACACAGGGATGTACCATGGAAATAGGAACAAGTGGATATTAGGTGATCTTAAACAACAGCCCTGCCTTTGGGGAGGCTTAGAATTGAAAATCTTAAAATCTAGTAAATATTTAGTGAGACTTTTAAATGTGACAGCAGGAGAGAAAGCACAGAAGTGTGGTAACCACAACAGTATCCAGTGAATAATAGGAAGAAATTCTTTCCAGTGAGGGTGATGAGATGCTGGAATGGGTTGCCCAGGGAGGTGGCGGAATCCCCCTTCCTGGAGGTGTTTAAGGCCAGGTTGGATGAGGCCTTGAGAGGCAGGGAGGTTGGTGTAGATGATGTCTAAGGTCCCTTCCCATCAAAACCATTCTATGATTGATGATTCTATGATTCTATTCATCTTGAACAACCTGGTCTAGTGGAAGGTGTCCCTGCCCATGGAGCAGGGAGGGTTGGAACTAGATGATCTTAAAAGTCCCTTCCAACCTAAACCATTCTGTGAATCTGTGAACCAACACTGTCCTGTCAGATCAACAGGTGAAAGCGTGTCTGGATGTTTCTACCACCACATTTGATGCAAAATAAAATGTATTAGTTCCTAAAGTTTGGCAAATGAACCAGTGAACTGAGTCCATGACCCCTTCAGAGGTGTTTTGGCTTGCTTTGACCAAAAGCTCAGCTGCAGAGCGTTTTGGGCAGTGACTGCTCTCATCGACTTCCAGCACAGTTTAATTCACTTGAGAGCTGTGGCTGTTCAGAGGAGCAGTGCTTTTATTGCACATCAGATTTCCTTAAGGGCTAGCCTTCAACACTTGGCAATATGCCTGTGTTGCCCAACTTGCTTCTCCTGAATCAGCTTCTCTGTTAAAACTTTATTGGAGATTGTGGTGGGTTGAAATTTCCCTTCCCCCACCCCACCCCCAACATTACATTTGCCAGAGCAGCTCAGTATGGAAGCAGATGAAAGCTGTATTTACAAGCAGACTACAATCTACAATGGAATGCAGTGAATCTGTACAAAATCTACAGGATTTACAATATTTACAGGGATTTGCAATTAGCAAACAGCATAAAACCTCCCCCTGGTCAAAGGCCAGGGGAAGCTACTAGCTTCCATGCTACAGGCTGGGGTTGGAGTGGCTGGTGAGCAGCCAGAAAGAGAAAGGGACCTAGGGGTACTGGTTGACAGCCACCTAAATATGAGCCAGCAGTGTGCCCAGGTGGCCAAGAAGGCCAATGGCATCCTGGCCTGCATCAGGAACAGTGTGACCAGCAGGAGCAGAGAAGTCATTCTGCCCTGTGCTCAGCACTGCTTAGGCCACACCTTGAGTCCTGTGTCCAGTTCTGGGCTCCTCAATTTAAGAAGGACATTGAGACTGTTGAACGTGTCCAGAGAAGGGCAAGAAAGCTGGGGAGGGGTCTGGAGCACAGCCCTGTGAGGAGAGGCTGAGGGAGCTGGGGTTGCTTAGCCTGCAGAAGAGGAGGCTCAGGGGAGACCTTGCTCTCTCCAACTCCCTGAAGGGAGGTTGTAGCCAGGAGGGAGTTGGTGTGTTCTCCCAGGCACCCAGCACCAGAACAAGAGGACACAGTCTCAAGCTGCACCAGGGGAAGTTTAGGCTGGAGGTGAGGAGAAAGTTCTTCACAGAGAGAGGTGCTAGCCATTAGAATGTGCTGCTCAGGGAGGTGGTGGAGTCCCCATCCCTGGAGGTGTTGAAGAGGGGATTAGACGTGGCACTTGGAGCCATGGTTTAGTTGTCAGGAGGTGTTGGGTGACAGGTTGGACTCGATGATCTTTGAGGTCTTTTCCAACCTTACTGGTTCTATGATTCTATGATTCTCCCTCTCTGCCTACCCCTGACCCCACTGTACAAAAGAAGGGACAAGAGAAAGAAGCAGAGAAGTTAATACCAAAGCAATGCAGCCAAGGCCAAGCAGAAGCAAGTTAGCATCCCTCCAGAGCAAAGAGGTGAGAAGAAAAGAGAAATTGGTTTGGTACAACCAGTGTTAGTCCCTTCTCTCTGCCAATGGGGTCGTTTAGAATCATCTTTGTTTTCCTTTTCACCCCCAAGAGTGTTTTATTTACATTTTACTACTCATCTGTTCACGATCTGTGAAAAAAATTTAAATATTTCAGGCTGGGACTGTTGGAGGGCAGAAGCCCACTTCTAACTCAAAGCTGGCCAAGCTTCAGAGTCACATCAGCTTTCCCAGGAACTTGCCCAGTCAAGGCTAGAGAACAGAGGGTCCGCAGCCACTCACGGCCCCATGGTAACTCAATGGTCTTGGAATGCTTCATGGATAGATCAAGCAGCTGCACCTCAGTTATCCCCCTGAACACTGCTCCTAAAGACAGGCCTACCCCATTTGAAACCACTGCTCCAGCTCCTTGGCTGCTCTGTCCCGATGGGAAATGTTTCAGGAGCTGGCCAGAGTTGAAGCAGTGATGTTCCACAGACGATGGTGCCTACAATGCCGAGATGAGCAGCCGGCAGAGGTGCTCCAGCCCTCTGATCATCTCCTCTTGGAGAGCCATTGCACAATGCTTTACCTGCACATGTAGCAGGATTTTCACATCCATTGCAGCAATGGTTGAAGGCTGCCCATGTCAATCAGTTATCAGAGGGTTTGCTGATGATAGCTTCAGAGCCACAGTGGTTGCTCAGGCTTTCAGCACTCATGCTTGCTTTGGTTTGCAAAGCATTCATTATTTCAAAGGGTGATACTGCTTCTCTGAAGAGGGGATTTCATCTCTGCCAGGAAAAATTAAGCAGATGGCAAAGTGAATGGCAAAAACATGACAGAGCTGCCCTGGTCTCCAACCATCTGGTTTGGACCTTAGTTTAACATTTCAAACTTGCTCACACCAAGTCCAACTGCAGAAGCATGCAACAGCCCACAGATGAGAATCTGTCTTCAGGACATTTCCCCATCTAAACCAAGCACCACATGACAGCTAGGTTCCAGATTTCACTTACCCTTTGGGAGCTTCCCAGAGTCATTCCTAAAGAGACACAGTCAGGTGTCTGTGGCAGCCCAGCATTGCTCTCGGTTTTGACAGGACAAAGAAACAGGTTTAGTGCTGGCTCCCTCCAACTCTTCTGAACACCAGTTCTGATCATTTTCTTCTGTCTAACTGTGACCGGTTTAGGCTGTGCCTTTAAGAAAGCGACTGTTGCTGAACATTCTGGCTGAATGTATTGAAAACAAAGATATTCTAAACTAATTTCATTGGTAGATTGGTAGAATGCAACTTTAAGTTTTGGGTTCAGTCTGTTTGTGGACAGTCTGTTCTTCTCTGTCCTGTGGGCTGGTCGGTTTCTCTCTTTCTGAAGCAACGGTTTTGCTGGGCAGGAGCGACCTTGAATTAACAAAGCTAACCAGATAAGAAAACTAACTCTTGCATTCGCTTTGAGCTAACAGAATTTTTCTCCTTAATTGCCTTTCTCTCTCTCTCTAACCCTTTTTGGGTTTTTGCTTTTTTTTCCCAAAAAGGGTTAGTAGAGAGGGAGAAGGGGGATAGCGGCCATGGTCAACAGGAAAAGAGAAGACTGACAAGGGATTTAATAAATGTTTGTAAATCTCTGAGGGCTGGGGGTCAGGAGGGAGGGGACAGGCTCTGCTCACTTGCTCCCTGGGATAGGACAAGGAGCAGTGGATGTAAGCTGCAGCACAGGAGGTTCCACCTCAACACAAGGGGGAACTTCTTTACTGTAAGGGTCACAGAGCACTGGAAGAGGCTGCCCAGAGAGGTTGTGGAGACTCCTTCTCTGGAGACTTTCCAGGCCTGTCTGGATGTGTTCCTGTGTGACCTGAGCTAGATTGTGTGGTCCTGCTGTGGCAGGGGGTTGGACTTGATGATCTCTCTGGGTCCTTTCCAACCCCTGACGTCCTGTGAGCCTGTGAAATCCAGCAATAACAGTCACAATGGAGCATTTTTCAAAGAAACATGTGGTTCAAACTCATCCAACTCCCTCTGCCTCAGCGGCAGCTGCGTACCAGATCAGGCTTCATGCGCTGCGAACGGGCAGGACCTTTGGAAACCCCTCCTAAGAAGAACAAAATCAAAACCTGAGGTAGACAACCTCAAACAAACCTGACAGTTTGTTTCAGTGCTGTTGTTGAGAACCCTTTCCAGGCTTAGGAAGCGTCGCCAGTCTGGCTTTGAGCAGGCAGGCACCGAACACCGCTTTCCCTGCAACGTGCCGGGACGCACTCTCAGGGGTTCGCAGCGCACAGCAGACACACACACAGACACTGAATGCATTGCCTCCCTCTCGGTTTGCATGCTCTGCTTTCAAACTCATTAGCTGCTCTTTTCTTTTTCTTTTTTTATTTTTTCTTTTTGGATGAGTTTCCTGAGCAGTTTTCTGCAGAGAGGATGGACTGAGTCACTTTGTCTGTCTTTTTTTGGTTTTCTTCTCAATTAACCAGGTTGGAAAAGACCTTTGAGATCATCAAGTCCAACCTATCACCCAACACCATCTGATCAACTCAACCATGGCACCAAGCACCCCATCCAGTCTCCTCCTAAACACCTCCAGGGATGGTGACTCCACCACCTCCCCAGGCAGCACATTCCAATGGCCAATCTCTCTTTTTGTGAAGAACTTCTTCCCAACATCCAGCCTAAACCTCCCCTGGCACAGCTTGAGACTGTGTCCTCTTCTGGTGCTGCTTGCCTGGGAGAAGAGACCAACCCCCACCTGGATACAGCCACCCTTCAGGTAGTTGTAGAGAGCAAGAAGGTCTCTTCTGAGCCTCCTTTTCTCCAGGCTAAGCAACCCCAGCTCCCTCAGCCTCTCCTCACAGGGCTTCCACTCCTAACCCCTCTCCAGCTTTGTTGCCCTTCTCTGGACACCTTCCAGCACCTCAACATCTTTCCTAAACTGAGGAGCCCAGAACTGGACACAGGACTCAAGGTGTGACCTAACCAGTGCTGAGCACTGGGCACAATGACCTCCCTGCTCCTTCTGGCCACACTGTTCCTGATCCAGGCTGGGATGCTGTTGGCCTTCTTGGCCACCTGGGGCACACTGCTGGCTCATGTTCAGCTGCTGTCAACCAGTACCCCCAGGTCCCTTTCTGCCTGGCTGCTCTCCAGGATGCCATTGGCCTGCCTGGCTGCCTTGGCACACTACTGGCTCATGTTCGGTCCATCTATGAACAGCTGTGGAGGAGCTGGGCGTGCTTCCAGTGCCTTCCCCATCAGGCTCCGATAAGAGGCTATCTCTAGTTGCACATCACAGAAGTGGCGATGTGCTGGAGTTCAGAGGCCTGGCAAGAGCGCGGTGGAGCTGGGATGCTGTCAGCTCAGGAGCTGCTCTATCACACGCCTGCCTCTCTCTGCATAAATAATTCTGTTTCAGAACTGCTTCTTATGGTTAAAAAAAATATAAAGAAAATGCTACATGGCACCTTTCCTCCTCCTCCTCCTCCTCCTGCCTCTCCCCACGTGGAATCCTGTCTGAAGAGCTGTCTGTGGATCATTTTCTCTAAAGGCTTCTTCTTCTTCTTCTTCTTCCTTCTTCTTCTTCTTCTTCTTCTCTTCTGCTTCTCTTCTTCTTCTTCTTCTTCTTCTTCTTCTTCTTCTTCTTCTTCTTCTTCTTCTTCTTCTTCTTCTTCTTCTTCTTCTTCTGCTTCTGCTTCTTCTGCTTCTTCTGCTTCTTCTGCTGCTTCTGCTTCTTCTGCTTCTTCTGCTGCTTCTTCTTCTTCTTCTTCTTCTGCTTCTTCTTCTGCTTCTTTCTGCTTTGCTTCTTCTGCTTCTTCTTCTGCTTCTTCTGCTTCTTCTTCTTCTGCTTCTTCTTCTGCTTCTTCTTCTGCTTCTTCTTCTTCTGCTTTCTTCTGCTTCTTCTGCTTCTGCTTCTGCTTCTTCTTCTTTCTGCTGCTTCTTCTTCTTCTGCTTCTTCTGCTTCTTCTGCTTCTGCTTCTTCTTCTTCTGCTTCTTCTGCTTCTTCTGCTTCTTCTGCTTCTGCTTCTTCTGCTTCTTCTGCTTCTGCTTCTTCTGCTTCTTTCTTCTTCTGCTTCTTCTGCTTCTGCTTCTTCTGCTTCTTCTGCTTCTGCTTCTTCTGCTTCTTCTTCTTCTGCTTCTGCTTCTTCTGCTTCTTCTGCTTCTTCTGCTTCTGCTTCTTCTGCTTCTTTCTTCTGCTTCTTCTGCTTCTTCTGCTTCTGCTTCTGCTTCTTCTGCTTCTGCTTCTGCTTCTGCTTCTTCTTCTGCTTCTTCTGCTTCTGCTTCTGCTTCTTCTGCTTCTGCTTCTGCTTCTGCTTCTGCTTCTTCTGCTTCTGCTTCTCCTGCTTCTTCTGCTTCTTCTTTTCCCTTGCATGAAAAATAGATCAAAACTCTGTTGGTCTATTTATGCTGGTTTATTTTTACAGCTTTGACAGAAATGGTAATAGGGAAATGAGATCAAGATGCTTTTTTTGGTGCATTAGTGGCAACAAAATAATTTTTTTAAAAAGGAAAAAAACAAAGAAAATAAAAGAAAAAGAGAAACAACCCAAAAGAGCAATCTCCAAGTAGTTCAGGGTCAGATCCTGCAAGTAATTTCTGTACTATGAGTGTTCAAAGCCCAGCACATTCTTTTCCTTCTGAAAGGGCTTCTGGGTATTGTTGATGCTGGGTTTAAAGGACTTAAATAGCATAGGGTAGGGTAGGATAGGATAGGGTAGGGTAGGGTAGGATAGGGTAGGGTAGGGTAGGATAGGGTAGGGTAGGGTAGGATAGGATAGGATAGGATAGAGTAGGATAGAGTAGGGTAGGATAGGGGTAGGGTAGGGTAGGGTAGGGTAGGGTAGGATAGGATAGGGTAGGGTAGGGTAGGGTAGGATAGGGTAGGGTAGGATAGGATAGGATAGAGTAGGATAGAGTAGGGTAGGATAGGGTAGGGTAGGGTAGGGTAGGATAGGAATAGGGTAGGATAGGGTAGTAGGATAGGATAGGATAGGATAGGATAGGATGGATAGGATAGGATAGGATAGGATAGGATAGGATAGGATAGGATAGGTTAGGATAGGATAGGATAGGGTAGGGTAGGATAGGATAGGAGGGTAGGGTAGGGTAGGGTAGGGTAGGGTAGGGTAGGGTAGGATAGAGTAGGATAGAGTAGGGTAGGATAGGATAGGGTAGGGTAGGATAGGAATAGGGTAGGATAGGGTAGGGTAGGATAGGATAGGATAGGATAGGATAGGATAGGAGGATAGGATAGGATAGGATAGGATAGGATAGGTTAGGATAGGATAGGATAGGGTAGGATAGGATAGGATAGGATAGGATAGGATAGGATAGGATAGGATAGGATAGGATAGGATAGGATAGGATAGGATAGGGTAGGATAGGGTAGGATAGGATAGGATAGGAATACTCCCATTTTCAAAAAGGGCAAGAAGGAGGAACCAGGGAACTACAGGCCAGTCAGTCTCACCTCTGTGCCCGGAAAGATCATGGAGCAGATCCTCCTGGAGGCACTAATGACTCAAAAGAACAGTGAAGAGGTGATTGGGAATAGTCAGCATGGCTTTGCCAAGGGCAAATCCTGCCTGACAAACCTGGTGGCCTTCTATGATCAGGTGACAGCATTAATAGATGAGGGGCGAGCAACTGATGTCGTTTACCTGGACTTGAGCAAAGCCTTCGACACTGTCCCGCACCACCTCCTGGTCTCCAAGCTGGCAACACATGGGTTTGATAGATGGACCACTAGATGGATAAAGAATTGGCTTGATGGCTGCACCCAAAGAGTGGCTGTCAACGGGTCCATGTCCCAGTGGAGGCCAGTGACAAGCGGAGTCCCTCAGGGATCAGTCCTGGGACCTGTCTTGTTCAACATCTTTGTGGGTGCCATGGACAGTGGCATCGAGTGCACCCTCAGCAAGTTTGCTGATGACACCAAGCTGTGTGGTGCAGGGGACACGCTGGAGGGAAGGGATGCCATCCAGAGGGACCTGGACAGGCTGGAGAGGTGGGCACAAGCCAACCTCATGAGCTTCAACGAGACCAAGGGCAGGGTCCTGCAGCTGGGTCGAGGCAATCCCAGGCACAAATCCAGGCTGGGCAGGGACTGGCTGGAGAGCAGCCCTGAGGAGAGGGACTTGGGGGTGCTGGTGGACGAGAAGCTCAACATGAGCTCTCAATGTGTGCTTGCAGCCCGGAAAGCCAATCAGAGCCTGGGCTGCAGCAGGAGAAGTGTGACCAGCAGGGCAAGGGAGGTGCTTCTCCCCCTCTACTCAGCTCTGGGGAGACCCCACCTGGAGTACTGCCTCCAATTCTGGAGCCCCTATTACAGGAGGGATGTGGACGTGCTGGAGCGTGTCCAGAGAAGGGCCACGAGGATGATCAGAGGGCTGGAGCACCTCTCCTATGAGGACAGACTGAAGGAGCTGGGGCTGTTCAGTCTGGAGAAGAGAAGGCTCCGAGGTGACCTCATTGTGGCCTTCCAGTATCTGAAGGGGGCCTACAGGAAGGCTGGGGAGGGATTTCTCAGGATCTCAGGTAGTGATAGGACTAGGGGGAACGGTATGAAGCTGGAGATAGGGAGATTCAGGCTAGATGTGAGGAAGAAGTTCTTCACCATGAGAGTGGTGAAGGCCTGGAATGGGTTATCCAGGGAGGTGGTTGAGGCCCTATCCCTGGAGGTGTTTAAGACCAGGCTGGACGAGGCTCTGGCCAGCGTGATCTAGTGTAGGGTGTCCCTGCCCATGGCAGGGGGTTGGAACTCGATGATCCTTGTGGTCCCTTCCAACCCTGACTGATTCTATGATTCTATGATAGGGTAGGATAGGGTAGGGTAGGATAGGGTAGGGTAGGGTAGGATAGGATAGGATAGGATAGGATAGGATAGGATAGGATAGGATAGGATAGGATAGGATGGAATGGAATGGAATGGAATGGAATGGAATGGAATGGAATGGAATGGAATAGAATAGAATAGAATAGAATAGAATAGAATAGAATAGAATAGAATAGAATAGAATAGAATAGAATAGAATAGAATAGAATAGACCAGGTTGGAAGAGACTGTTGAGATCATCAAGTCCAACCTATCACCCAACACCATCTAATCAACTAAACCATGGCACCAAGCACCCTATCAAATCTCCTCCTAAACACCCCTAGTGATGGTGACTCCACCACCTCCCCAGGCAGCACATTCCAATGGCCAATCTCTTTCTGGGAAGAACTTCTTCCTAACATCCAGCCTAAACCTCCCCTGGCACAGCTTGAGACTCTGTCCTCTGGTTCTGGTGCTGCTTGCCTGGGAGAAGAGACCAACCCCCACCTGGCTACAACCTCCCTTCAGGTAGATATAGACTGCAAGAAGGTCTCCCCTGAGCCTTGGGGATGTTTGGTTTTTTTCCAACCCACTGTTTTGGAAGCACTGACACAACCAAGCTCCCGTTGCTCTGGTTTAATTTAGCAGCAATTAAAAGATCAGTCCCACTGCAGTGAGAAGTGAGATGCTTCTTTTCAGCAGTGTTTCCAAGGCAAGAGGATGAGGCCACCTGTCACTGGAGCTAATCCTCCCCACGCTGTGCTTTGATCGGAGTCGCACCGAGCCCATTCTTGGGTATCTTATCTAGTGATAAAGTCAGATCAATAGCTATTGTAGCCAGGACTGATACACCACTTAGAGCAGGTTGTGCTGTATTTGCTGGAGAGGCACAGCACGCATTTCTCATTGGGAAAGGCTCCGCTTTGGGTCTGCATCCTCCTCCTCGAACCGTGGCAGCGCAGAGGAATCGCTGCTCTGCATCGACGTGAGCCTTGCTTTATCCTAACCCCGCCAATATGTCAAATGTTTAAGTGTTTATGTTCCTTGCTGAGTTAAGAGGATGAAAACCAAGGCTATTACCTGCTGCTGCTGTAGGTTAGGCTGTGTGGAGTGAATTGTGCACCTCGATTCCATTCTTATTTGGCCTTCTTAAGTGGCTGTTTTCAAAGAAATGAATTTAGCAGTCTCAGCAGGAAAGGGAAGGCATTTGGACACTGCACAACCTGGACATTTCTGTTATTGGTCTGGCACTAGACAAGACAGGAACCTATCCAAAGTGGTATCATCCATGAAGATAAAATGTGAGGGGAAAAAATGCCAAGGAAGTTGTTCTTCTAAGTGCCAAACCATGAGCTTCATGCAGGAAGAGATTGTCCCTCTGTACTTGGCACTGGTGAGGCCACACCTTGAGTACTGGATCCAGTTTTGGGTCTGTCACTACAAGAACAACATTGAGGGGCTGGAGTGGATCCAGGGAAGGATAATGAAGCTGGAGAACAGATCTTCTGAGGAGCAGCTGAAGGAACTGGGGTTGTTCAACTTGAAGAAAAGGAGGCTCAAGGGAGACCACCTGGCTCTCTACAGCTCCCTGAAATGAGGTTGGAGCCAGGTGGGTGTTGGTCTCTTCTCCCAAGTAACAAGCAATAGGAAGAGAGGAAATTGCCTAAAACTGCACCAGGAGAGGTTTAGGTCAGAGATTAGGAAAAATTTCTTTCCTGCAAGAGTGGTCAGGCATTGGAACCGGCTACCCAGGGAGGTGGTGGAGTCACCATCCCTGGAGGAGCTCAAAAACTATGTAGACATGGCACCTGGGGACACGGTTTAATGGGAATGGTGGTGTTGGGTTGGCAGTTGGAGTTGATCTTAGAGATCTTACCCTGTGATTCTGTGATGTGGCAGCAGAAGCTTGGCCCTGGGGACATTTTCTCATGGTGTCCTGTGGGGACAGGGGATGGAGCACAACCAAAGCAAGCTCAGAAAGGATAGAAACTGCTTCAGCTGGGAATGTGTCTGGGTGTGTTGCCTCTTCTGACGAAAGGAATCATTTGGTGAGATACTGTCTCTCCAAACTGTCTGAGGGAGCATGTGGAGAAATTATTATGTCTTTGCCTTTGTTTTTTTGGCTGTTTCTCAGTTTTATTATTCAGGTCTTTGTTCTGATGCATTCCCTTATTATTGCAGTTGCCCTGGGTAATTGTGTTTTTCCTTCAACTTTGGAAGTTACTTTTCAAAGAAGGGGGACACACACGCACACACACACACAGAGATAAGGCAAAGCTGTTAAATGGGAAATCTATTGCTAATTAAGGCATGGATTTGTTAATCGCCTTAGAAATGAAGTTATCAGCTGAAAAAGCCTGGAGTTTGTGTAATGAAAGTGAGGAACAGGGGGGGAATTCCCCCCTGTCTCCTTCTGTCACGATGCATCCGGCGATGGAAAGTTTACCTCGCAGACTCGTCTTGACACCATTAGACATGATGTCTCTTTGCATTAACTGCAGGCAGGCTCGAGCTGTTCTAGGATATATTTCAGTCTGAATAGTTAAAATTGGGCAAAGTTATGAGCAGCTAAAGTCAGGAGCCTTTAATGGGAGCTGTCAGCGCTCATCAGAGATGTCACGCCGCGCCCCGGCTGGAACGCCGTGTCCGGGACCCAAGGTAGTCACTGTCCTTTCTTGTTTTACTTAGGTAATTGTTATTATTCCTGATATCCCAGGGAGGAGGAGGGGCCAGCACAGCAATATATAAGGAAGCAGCCAGGATCATAGAATCATAGAATCAGTCAGGGTCATCTAGTTCCAACCCCCTGCCATGGGCAGGGACACCTCACACTAGATCAGGCTGGCCACAGCCTCATCCAGCCTGGTCTCAAACACCTCCAGGGATGGGGCCTCAACCACCTCCCTGGACAACCCATTCCAGGGCTTCACCACTCTCACAGTGAAGAACTTCCTCCTCACGTCCAGCCTGAATCTCTCCACCTCCAGCTTCATTCCATTCCATTAATATGATGGGCTGAGGCCAACTGTATGATATTCAACAAGGCCAAGGGCTGGGTCCTGCACTTCGGTCACAAAACCCCCTATGCGATGCTACAGGCTTGGGGAAGAGAGGCTGGAAAATTGCTTGGCAGAGAGGAATCTGGGGGTACTGGTTGACAGACAAGTAAATATGAGCCAGCAGTCTGCTCAGGTGGCCAGGAAGCCAAACAGCATCCTATCCTAGATCAGGAATAGCACAGACTGCAGAGCATGGGAAGTGATTGTCATAGAACCATAGAATCAACAAGGCTGGAAAAGACCTCAACGATCATCAAGTCCAACCTGTCACCCAAGACCTCATAACCAAGTGCCACGTCCAATCCCCTCTTGAACACCTCCAGGGACGGTGACTCCACCACCTCCCTGGGCAGCACATTCCAATGGCTAACAACTCTCTCAGTGAAGAACTTTCTCCTCACCCCGAGCCTAAACTTCCCCTGGTGTAGCTTGAGACTGTGTCTTCTTGTTCTGGTGCTCCCCTGTGCTGGGCACTGGTGAGGCCACACCTTGAGTCCTGGGCTCAGTTTTGGACTCCTTATTCCAAGAAGGACATCAAGATGCTGGAGCATGTCCAGAAAAGGGCAACAAAGCTGGTGGAGGGTCTTGAACAAAGTCCTGTGAGAAGTGGCTGAGGGATTCTGGAGAAGAGGAGGCTCTTTGCAGCTACCTGAAAGGTGGTTATAGCAACATGGCAGCTTGTCTTTACTCCCAGTGACAAGTGATAGGACAAGAGGAAATGGCCTCAGGTTGCACCAGGGGAAGTTCAAGTTGGATATTAGGAAAAATTTCTTCATCAGAAAGGTGGCTGGGCACAGGGACAGGCAGCCCAGGGAGCTGGTGGTGTCAGCATCCCTGGAGGTGCATAAAGGACATTTGGGTGAGCTGCTTAGGGATGTGGCCTAACAGTTGTGTACAGGGACAGGTTAGGTTATGGTTGGACTCCATGATGTTAAGGTCTTTTCCAACCAGGTGATTCCATGATTCTGTGATGATTTGTTTTGGTTTGTGTTGGTTTTTTTCCCTATGGGTTTTCATCTGGAGATGCTGATGGCTGAGAGGAGAAGGTACTGTGCTTGAGCAGGACACCATCCTGGCACTCTTGCCAGTGGGAGAGAGTGAGGGTTCAGCCCCAGTTCTGCCTGTGCTCTTGCAGAAGTCCTTCTCTCTTTTTGTGGTGTTGACTTTCAGTGTGCCAGAAGCAGATGGTGAGCCTGAATTCCCTGGCAGGGCTGGCAGCCACAGGAGGAGGAGCAGGATGTATGAGCTGCTCTGACATCCCAGGGGAAGCTGCCCCTGCCTCAGTGCTTTCTGATGGAAATGTTCATCTTGAGTTAATAATTTTCTCTTCTGCTTCCCTGCCACTGGGCACCATGGCATAGCAAGGACTGCTTGCAGAAGACTGGGGAGAAGGTTTTCTTACTTTCTATGCATGGCAGCTCTGTTTCCAGAGTTTGTATCTTTTCCTGTTCTTTGGCTAGAGCTGTGGTTGTGCCTTGTCCTCTGTGTGTCACAGAATGCTGGGGGTTGGAAGGGACCTCTGGGGATCATCCAATCCAACCCCCTTTCTAAAGCAGGGGCTCACACAGCAGGTTGCCCAGGATCACAATGCCCATGAGGGTTTGGAATCTCCCCAGACAAGAAGACTCCACAATCTCTCTGGGCAGCCTACACCAGGGCTCCAGCGGCCTCACACCAAAGAATTTTCTCCTCCTGTTCACAGAATCACAGAATGTTAGGGGATTGAAATGGAACCATAGAGTCCAAACCTCCTGCATAGGGCAGGGCACACAGGAACACATCCAGGTGGGTTTTGAAAGTCTCCAAAGAAGGAGGCTCCACAACCCCTCTGGGCAGCCTGCTCCAGGGCTCCAGCAGCCCTGGAGTGTCTCCTTGTGTTGAGGTGGAACCTCCTGTGTTCTATCTTGTACTCATTGTTCCTTGTCCTATCCCTGGGCACCACTGAAAAGAGGCTGGCACCTTCATCATCATCATTTATAGAGATTGGGAAGATCCCCTCTCAGCCTTCTTCTCTCCAGCCTAAACAGCCCCAGGCCCTTCAGTCGTTCTTCACAGGAGAGATGTTCAAGTCCCCCAATCATCCTCACAGCTCTCTGTTGAAGTCTCTTTAGCAGGGGGTTTGGACTTGCTCTCCAATGGTCCCTTCCTCCCCCAACCATTCTATAATTCCATGCTCCCAGGGTGATGGATTTGGTTTCTGTTTGTTTCTCTGGGCTGTCTTCCCCTGGATTTCAGTGTTAGCTGGTTATTTATAAACCCCAGCATCTCTCCATGTGTTTGGTGACTCCTGTGTGTGTAGACTGCTGGAGAAGCTACTGAGTCACTGTCATTTAGTGGAGGGGAATGTTTCTATTTTTAACTCTGTGCCTCTTTATGGGTGGATGAGTGGCAAGCTAATAGATGTGTTGAAATTTGAATGTCAGAAAACAAGGGAGAAACTTGAGACTGGCTCATCATTCTTAACCTGCTGTGTTACCTACCCTACCTTGAGTCTTTCAACACACCAGCCATGCTGCTCTGAGAAAAATCAAGTGAGAGTGGTCTCATCCTCTGTAAGAAGGAATAGAAAAGCCTCTTGCCTTGTTAAATAGACTAAACATGAATTAATTGGGCAGTGCTTTGTTTTTCTGATTGGTCTCAGTGTTGTGCTGGCTCTTGATCTGCTAAGAGGTAATTCTTCAAGGAGTTAGCAAAAGGAGAATGCTGGACTGATTGTCCTCTAAGTTCCAGCAAACAGAGTGTCTTAAGGGGCTGGAGGTTTATTTGCTGGGGAAGTTAAAAAACTACTTAATAGGAAGGCAGTTTATCTGTTAAAGGTCTTTGATGGGACAATGTGGCTCATCAAGAGGGATATGAGTGAAGGTTCCCAAAGAACCTTCTGCCCTCCGAAGGTCTGAGTGCCACAGGGGTGAAGTTGCTGTTGGCTGGGACATCAAACATCAGCAAGGTTATGACTTGCTGAGGGGATGGAGGCCTGCTGCATGCAGTGTCTTGCAGCTCATCTGCCATTGGCAGCAAGACAATAAAATCTGAAGCCTTTCTCTGGGCTCCACAGACGTGGGTGTCGTAAAGATAAAGCGCCATGCTGACCATGTTGGGCAAGTGCACCTCACGCTTCATGGCCATGGAGGATGTCTCCTGTATTGCAGCCCCTGCGTTGTCACCTGTAGACATGTTCAAATGCATTTCTGGATGTCAGCAGGAACATGAGGTCCTTTCCAGACCACATGGGAACAAGCAATGGCTTCCTGGGGCCTTGGTTTACCCCTCTGTGCCATGAGGACGGTGATGCCAGGTGCAACCTTTTCAGTCTTTTTCCAGAAGTGGCCAGTGACAGAGCAAGAGGCAATGGGCACAAACTTGAACTTATTTCTATCTAAATGTGAGAAGGAACTTCTTTGCTCTTAGAGTGGTAGAGCACTGGAGCAGGCTACTCCTGCAGAGGTGAGAGAGTCTCCATCTTCTCTGGAGTCATTCAAAACCCATCTGGACACCATCCTGTGCAACCTGCTCGAGGTGAGCCTGATGTGGCAGTGGGTTGGACTGGATGATCTCCAGGGGTCACTTCCTACCCCTACCATTCTGTCATTCTGTGAACCTGGCCCTTTCCTATAGAATCATAGAGTCAACCAGATTAGAAAAGACCTCAGAGATCATCAAGTCCAACCTAGTACCTAATACCTAACGCCTCCTGACAACTAAACCATGGCTCCAAGTGCCACATCCAAGCCTTTTTGAAGACCTCCACAGATGGGGACTCCACCATCTCCCTGGGCAGCACATTCCAATGGCCAATCTCTCTTTCTATGAAGGAATTCCTCCTATCATCCAGCCTGAACCTCCCCTGACACAGCTTGAGACTGTGTGCTCTTGTTCTGGTGCTGGTTGCCTGGGAGAAGAGACCAACCCCCACCTGGCTACAACCTCCCTTCAGGGAGCTGGAGAGAGCAATAAGGTCACCCCTCAGTCTCCTCTTCTCCAGGCTAAGCAACCCCAGCTCCCTCAGCCTCTCCTCACAGGGCTGTGCTCCAGACCCTTCCCCAGCTTTGTTGCCCTTCTCTGGACACCTTCCAGCAGCTCAACATCTTTCCTAAACTGAGGGGCCCAGAACTGGACACAGGACTCAAGGTGTGGCTTAACCAGTGCTGAGTACAGGGGCAGAATGACCTCCCTGCTCCTGCTGGCCACACTCTTCCTGATGCAGGCCAGGATGCCCTTGGCCTTCTTGGCCACCTGGGGCACACTGCTGGCTCATGTTCAGCTGCTGTCCACCAGTACCCCCAGGTCCCTTTCTGCCTGGCTGCTCTCCAGCCACTCTGTCCCCAGCCTGTAGCAGTGTCTGGGGTTGCTGTGCAGAACCAGGCCAGACAGCAGAACAGGAGAAAGATGGAGAGTCTGCTTCTCTGGAGAGATTCCAAACCCACCTGGACATTGTGGTCCTGGTCAACCCATTGACCAGGTTGAACCTGCTCTGGCAGGTGGGGCTAGACAAGATAATCTCCAAAAGTCCCTTTCAAGCCCCACCATGCTGGGATCCTGTGGCTCTGTGATGGGAATGTGTTTTACTACATGCTTATGCACCAGTTAATAAAAAGGGGCTCTGAGGTGGCTTCTGATGTGGGCTCCTCATGTTTTGCAGCCATCTGAGTGAGAACAGCAGGAGGAGCAGGATTAGGCCAAGGGAAGCTGTCTTCTGCTGTACTGCTCCTCACTTCACACAGTGCATTAGAGGTCAGAAGGGACCTCCAGAGATCATTGAGTCCACCCCCTGCCAAAGCAGGATCATCCATGGTAGTCTGCACAGGAATGCATCCTGGTGGGGTTGGAAAAGTCTCCAGAGAAGGAGACTCCACAACCTCTCTGGGCATCCTGCTCCAGGGCTCCATCACCCCCACTGTAAAGAAGTTTCTCCTCATGTTGAGGTGAAATCTTCTCTGTTCAAGCTCAAACCTATTGTTTCTTGACTTAGCAGACCCACGTTTGGGTGGGTGTAACCCAGAGCTCAGAGAAGCAGAAGGGCAGCTGACAGCGCTGGGAGAGAGGACCGTGGGGCTCAGGACCATTTGGGGTGCGCAGATGGGCTAAAAGGTGGTGAGCCTGGAAGAGCTCCCAGGACCGCTTGGGTGTTATAACAACTGTGCAAAATGCCAATGCAGAGCAGACTGCAGGAGAGGCGAGGCTGGGCTTATTAGGTCTCTTTGGCATATGTGTTTGGAACGCTTGCCCAGTGCCTGGTGTGCCCTGGGTACGTGCCTTTGATCGAAGATCAATAACTTCAGCAGTGAAGACAAAGAGGGAGGGAAGGCCTCAGGTATCATTGTGAGTCCATCTGCCAATTCCCTCTCCGTGTGACAGAAAGGAGACCTCAGAAGGCTTTATTGGCTTTGCAAGCTGTGATTTAAGGAGGTTCATTTTTTCTTGGGTTTTTTTTGGTGGATTTGGTTTTTTTTTAAACAGCATGGGAAAGAAAAAAAAATATATTGAACAAATGTTTTCAAGTGGGAGAAATCTGTCCCTGCCATATGCTTGACTGAGTCATCCCTTCTGCAGGGGGAGGCCTTGGCAATTGTTTCAGCTGTTCCAGTCGCTAATGCTTTTTAGTTGGTAGCAACATCAGTGCAAGCTCAGCACCTGATCCTTACTTGTTTTATACAATAGAATAGAATAGAAGAGAATAGAGAATAGAGTATAATAGAATATAGAATAGAATAGAATATAGAATAGAACAGAACAGAATATAGAGAATAGAATAGAATAGAATAGAATAGAATAGAATAGAATAGAATAGAATAGAATACAAAGAAAATAATAGAATAGAATAGAATAGAATAGAATAGAATAGAATAGAATACAATACAATACAATACAATACAATAGAAAGAATAGAATAGAAAGAATAGAGTATAATAGAATATAGAATAGAGTATAATAGAATATAGAATAGAATAGAATAGAATATAGAATAGAGTATAATAGAATATAGAATAGAATAGAATATAGAATAGAATAGAAAGAATAGAGTAGAATAGAATAGAATAGAATAGAATAGAACAGAATACAATACAATACAATACAATACAATACAATAGAATACAATACAATACAATACAATACCATACCATACCATACCATAGAAAGAATAGAATAGAATAGAATAGAATAGAATAGAATAGAATAGAATAGAATAGAATAGAATAGAATAGAATAAG
Source organism: Picus viridis (assembly GCA_033816785.1). Classification (NCBI taxonomy): domain Eukaryota; kingdom Metazoa; phylum Chordata; class Aves; order Piciformes; family Picidae; genus Picus; species Picus viridis. Next base: position 9,763,125 of record CM066598.1, read on the forward strand.
CCAGGTTGGAAAAGACCTTTGAGATCATCAAGTCCAACCCATCATCCAACACCATCTGATCAACTAAACCATGGCACCAAGCACCTCATCCAGGCTCTTCCTAAACTCCTCCAGGGATGGTGACTCCACCACCTCCCCGGGCAGCACATTCCAATGGGCAATCACTCTCTCTATGAAGAATTTCCTCCTAACATCCAGCCTGAACCTCCCCTGGCACAGCTTGAGACTGTGTCCTCTTGTTCTGGGGCTGGGTGCCTGGGAGAAGAGACCAACCCCTCCTGTCTACAACCTTCCTTCAGGGAGTTGTAGAGAGCAAGAAGGTCTCCCTGAGCCTCCTCTTCTCCAGGCTAAGCAACCCCAGCTCCCTCAGCCTCTCCTCACAGGGCTGTGCTCCAAACCCCTCCCCAGCCTTGTTGCCCTTCTCTGGACACATTCCAGCAACTCAACATCTTTCTTAACCTGAGGAGCCCAGAACTGGACACAGGACTCAAGGTGTGATACTCTGAGACACCTCAACCCCCACCACTTCTTTCTTTTTACTTTACACATGGACCCTTCAAAGGCAAGGCCTCAGCAGAGCCCTGTGCTGATGGCTCTGTCGTGTGGTTGTGTTGCAGGTGTGGCTGTGTGGGGGCAGCATGGAGGTGCTGCCCTGCTCCAGGGTGGCTCACATCGAGCGCAAGAAGAAGCCCTACAACAACAACATTGGGTTCTACACCAAGCGCAACGCGCTGCGGGTGGCCGAGGTGTGGATGGATGACTACAAATGGCACGTCTACATCGCCTGGAACCTGCCACTGGAGGTATGGCCCTTGCACCCCACCCTGAGTCACAGGATCACAGGATGCTAGGGGTTGGAAAGGACCTCCAGAGATCATCAAGTCCACAGCAGGACCATAGAACCTAGTGTAGGTCACACAGGAATGCATCTAGATGGGGCTGGAAAGTCTCCAGAGAAGGAGACTCCACAAACCCTCTGGGAGCCTGTTCCAAGGCTCCATGACCTTCACAGTGAAGAAGTTCCTCCTCATGTTGAGGTGGAACCTCCTGTGCTGTAGTTTATATCCATTACCCCTTGTCCTATCACGGAGTCTTCACTTTGCACACAGTGGGGGAAGGGACCTCTGGAGATAATAGAATCATACAATGGTCCATGCTGGAAGGGACCTCCAAAGGTCATCCAGTCCAACCTCCCTGCAGTCAGCAGGGACATCCCCAACAAGACCATGTTGCCCAAGGCCTCATTCAGCCTTACCTTGAATATCTCCATGTGAGGTCACCTAGTCCAACCTCCCTTTGCTCAAGCAGGTTCACCTACATCAGGTTGCACAGGAATGTGTCCAAGTGGGTTTTGAAAGTCTCCAGAGAAGGAGACACCACCTCCTCTTTCGGCACCCTGCTGCAAGTGTTCTGACACCATCACAGGAAGGTTAAGAAGTTTTCCCTTGAGTGAAAACTGTGTTCTAGTTTGTGCCCATTGCCCCTTGTGCCATCACTGGGTACCACTGACAAGGGCCTAACCCCATCCTCATGACCTTCACCTTGTAGATATTTGTATGCACTGAGAAGATCCCATCTCGGTCTGCTCTCCTCCAGGCTACAAGGCCTCAGGTCTCTCAGGATCTCCTCCTAAGAGAGGTGCTTTAGTGGATTAAAAACTTGAGCATTACAGAACATTTGGTGCCCCTAGGTGAGGAAGAGTCCTAACTACCCTGAGTCGCATCCCCGCAGAGCTCCCTCAGCTGTGATGGAGGGGCTGCAAAACCTACAGGCTTTGGAGGAGTTCCTGCTGTTCACAGCAGCCTTTTTCTTTTCATTTCTAAAAAATCCAACCTGTTTTGCAGTGTTTATCTCCCCACTGAGTGTTTACACAGCAGGAGTTTATGTCATGTCACTTCTCTGCAGATGGAGTCTGCTGTAAAGTCAGTTGGCAGGAGGTTATTAATATCAGCTTCATTAGTGCCTGAGGTGTTTTGTTGTGGCTTGGGCAGATTCATACAATGGTTTGGGTTGGAAGGGACCTTAAAGATCATCTGGTTCCATTTCCCCCTACCATGGGCAGAGGCACTTCCACTTAGCCGGGGTTAATTAAGGCCTCATCCCACCTAGCCTTGAACACCTCCAGAGAGGGGGCATCCACGACTTCCCTGGGCAGCCTGTGTCAGTGTCTCACCACCCTCACTCTAAAGAAGTTTATCCTAATCTCCAGTCTAAATGTGCCCTCCTCAGGCTTCAGAGCTGTGTCATAGGGGACACAGTCTCAAGCTGCAACAGGGGAAGTTTAGGCTGGAGGTGAGGAGAAAGTTCTTCACTGAGAGAGTGATTTGCCATTGGAATGTGCTGCCCGGGAGGTGGTGGAGTCGCCATCCCTGGAGGTGTTCAAGAGGGGACTGGATGTGGCACTTGGTGCCATGGTCTAGTCATGGGGTCTGTGGTGACAGGTCGGACTCGATGATCTTCAGGGTCTCTTCCAACCTTGGTGATACTGTGATACTGTGATACATGCTGCACAACTTGGGTTTCCCAGCTCACAGACACTGTCACTGCCCTGAGGTCACTGTGGATGGTGTGGTCCAGGTGCGTGGGCTATTCACCCAGGTCCTTTCCCAGCACTGGGAGGCCATCGGCTCCTATAAACCATGTTTGGATGTAAATGGAGGTCGATGGCTCACAGAAGGAGATCCCCTCCCAGCAGCACCACATGCAGTTGCTCCAGAAACACTCTCTGTAAGTAGCCTTGGTGGTTATATTTCTTCCTGCACAGAAGTGATTAGATTTTCTTACATCTAAGACATTGTTTTTCATGTACATCTTGCCGTGGTGCAGCAAGGGGCACCTTTGGAAAACCATGGAGTCCCACCAGCAAGACAAGCTGACCATACACAAGGGACTCATCCTGCATGGTGACTCCTTCAGGTGATTCCCTGCAGTTCTACATAAAGCTCTGCAGGCTCTAGGAGAACTTCATGTGGGTCTAAGGGTGCTGCTTGGGATCCAAGAAGGGGTGGTGGGGAGGAGGAGGCAATAATGCTGTGCAGATTATGAGTGGCATGAGGATTTGGGGTGCCCTGCAGAGCACCTCCTGACATGCCCACCATTTGAGAGGAAAAACAGTTGCCACAAGAGGCCAGACTCCATGTCAGTGCATTAAGAGGAGTGTAACTAGAATCTTCTCCTCTCTCTACTCTGGAGGCCACATCTGCAGTCATGGGCCCAGTTCTGGCCTCCCCTGTTCAAGAGAGACAGAGTACTGCTGCAGAGAGTCCAGTGGAGGCTGTGAAGATAATGAAAGGACTGGAACATCTGAGGATGAAAGGCTGAGAGCCCTGGGACTGTTGAGCCTGGAGAAGGTCAGCCTGAGAGGAGATCTGCTGACCCATAGCTAAAGGGCAGGGGTCAAGAGGATGGGGCCAGACTCTTTCAGTGGTGGCCAGTGACAGCACAAAGGGAAATGGGCACAAACTGGAACCTAGCAGGTTCCATCTGAAGAGGAGGACAAGCATCTTTGGTGTGAGGGTGCTGAAGCCCAGGAGCAAGCTGCCCAGAGAGGCTGTGGAGTCTCCTTCTCTGGAGAGATTCCAAACCTGGACATTTTGATCATGGGCAACCTGCTGTGGGTGAGCCTCTCTTAGTAGGGGGTTGGACTAGATGATCCCCAGAGGTCCCTTTCAATCCCCAGCACGTTGGGACTCTGCAATTCTGTGAGCAGTTATTTACAGCCACTCTTTTGGTGCTAAAAATAAAGGTGAACTCCTGGCACCTTGCAGCTCAGAGCCCTGCAAGGATCTGCCGCAGCGGTCCCGGTGCTGCTGCAGCAGCCTCCCCAGCTGTCAGTGCGGTGCTCTGGGGCACTCTGAAAGACATGAAAGCATCGAAACATGAGCTGCTGCTGCTGCTGTCAGAGGAAAGGTTGCACCTGGGGAGAGTTCCTGGCCATTACAGCCGCGGTCGCTGGGACTTTGTACTGCAGTAGAGAACAACAGGTACCTGGGAAGGGTCGATGAGCTGCCGGCGCTGCCTTTTTGTCTTCCTGGGGCTGCTGGGGAGTCCTGGATTAGTTCATTACTGAGAAATAAATGAATAGAGATGGGAAGAAATCTTGTTTCCCCAGCAAGCTGCAGGAGGGCACTGTCTGTGACAGGCACCACTCCAAGCCTTTGGGGAGGCGGTGAGCTGCCTTCAGGACTGAGTGATTTCAGAGCTCTCTTAAATACTGGTTGCAAGATCCAAACGCCCGTAGGCAGAGACCATAAATTACTGCGGGTTCAGCCCCAGTCCCTGGGCTCATTCTTTTTCTTTTTAGAGACCAGGCACCCTGCTCCTGCTCAGCAACAGCTTTGGAGTGCAGGAAAAAGAGCTGAAAGTTCATCAGAAGCCCCAGGTCCTGTATGGCTTGGAAAAGGCAGCACCACCTGAATCAGCACGGGGTGGGTGGGTCTGGGGAATCAGATCTGGGTCACCCTAAAAACAATTGGAGGTTTTTATATAGATCCTAGCAGTAAAATGAGGGTTTAATTTTAGAGAAGCCTAGCATGACAGGTGGTGGTGTGCAGGGGGTTATGGATATATACTGAATTCCTTTGCCATGTTGCTATATTCAAACCCAAGCCAAACGCCCTACACTGAGTATTTCAGGTGCTGCCTGGTTTGTGGTCCTACTTTGCTTTGCATCCCATCTCGCCCACTCAGATTGCAGCCTGTCCTACCTATCCACACTGAATCATCTTTATTTTTACCTATGAGCTACCAGTCACACACTCTAAAACCGGTGTCTTCTCCAAAGCAGTGAATAATTCATTAGAAGATCATTACAAGCATTGTAATGGAAAATTGCTTTCCCAGCTCTCCTTTAATGATCACTGCAAAAGACAAGAGCAGGAAGCTAAAACAAAGGAGGAACCCAGGCAAACGGGGCTGCGGTGAACCTTTGGGCTCCTTCACCCGGCTGCTGCATTAGTTGCCCAAGCTCTGTGATGGAATAAAAGGGTAAGGGGGAGCAGCTCTCCAGCCCCTGCTGCTGGCTCCAGGAAGATTATTCCTTCAGGACAAATACCGTGGCTTTGTCTGCTTTTAAAGCAGCTCAAGCAGTGGGGTTCCTCTGTGTCTCCAGGGAGACTATTTCACCGTGTAATTGTCCAAACCGTCAAGAGGTTTTTTTCTAGAGTTTCAGACTGAAGTTCTCTTCTGTAATTTTGATCCTTTATTCTTGGCTCTCTGCCTCTATTATATCTGAATCTTGCACTTCTCTGATGGTGTTTTTTTATTTCCCCCTTTTCTTTCCCCCTTTATTTCTACCTTTTAAATGTGCTGCCCCCCGTGTAGCATCTTGGTAGGGTCACACACTCATGGTGTGTGAGGGGAAAGGTTTTGATGCTCAGTGCACAGACAGGGGTTTGCACTTCCAGGATTCAACACATCACCATCTTTCAAACCCTCAAGTCCATTTGGTGTTAAGCTCCTCTGGAAGTCCTGTACATCAATACCTAAAAGGGAGGTGAGATCTTGTACAAATGCTTTGCTGTTGGGCTTGTTGACAGGACTCAACCTCTCTCAGATGGACCCAAAACCCAGGGCAAGCTGTGAGAAGATTCGCCTCTGTTTCACTGCACTTTTCTTATTTGCTTCAAAACCTTCTCTTCTCCATCTGAGTTCTCTTTTCCAAATGACCTCCCAGAACCAAAACATGTCCAATTGTTCAGCCTGGAGAAAAGGAGGCTCTGGGGAGACCTTGTAGTGGCTTGCCAGTACCTGAAAGGGGCTACCAGAAAGCTGGGAAAGGACTTTTTAACGAGGGCTTGTAGTGGTAGGATGAGGAGGAATGGATTGAAGCTGGAGGAGGGCAGATTTAGAATGGAGATTAGGAAGTTCTTTATGGAGTGAGGGTGGTGAGACACTGCAACAGGCTGCCTCTTCCCTGGAGGCGTTCAAAGCCAGGCTGGATGAGGCCTTGAGCAACCTGGGCATTGTGGCCTTCCAGTATCTGAAGGGGGCCTACAGGAAGGCTGGGGAGGGACTTCTCAGGATCTCAGGTAGTGATAGGACTAGGGGGAATGGAATGAAGCTGCAGGTGGGGAGATTCAGGCTAGAGGTGAGGAAGAAGTTCTTCACCATGAGAGTGGTGAAGCCCTGGAATGGGTTATCCAGGGAGGTGGTTGAGGCCCTGTCCCTGGAGGTGTTTAAGCCCAGGCTGGATGAGGTTCTGGCCAGCCTGATCTAGTGTGGGGTGTCCCTGCCCGTGGCAGGGGGTTGGAACTAGCTGATCCTTGTGGTCCCTTCCAGCCCTGACTGATTCTATGATTCTATGATTCCCTGCCCATGGCAGGGCTTTGGAACTAACTGATCATTAATGTCCCTTCCAGCTCAAACCCTATGAATCACTCCAGTGACCACTGCAAAAATGCCTTCAAAACCTGTGAGAGAAGGATGTGTCTCCTCCTCACTGGGGCTGTGAAGCTCAAGATTTCCTTCTGACTTCTGTGAGGACGATCTCAATTTGGACCCACATGCTAACGGTCCCCTGGCACGGCCTCTCTGTGGAGTTACTCAGCTGTTGGCAGCTTCCAGGCAGCTTGGGAGTGATCTCAGACCTCAGTGAAATATCAGTGAACTCTCAGACCTGCAACAACCTGCTGAAGAGTGATTCAGTGATGTTCTGTGTCTCTGTTTCTTTCCAGAACCCAGGTATTGACATCGGGGATGTTTCCGAGAGGAAAGCATTAAGGAAGAGCTTGAAGTGTAAGAATTTCCAGTGGTACCTGGACCATGTTTATCCAGAAATGAGAAGATACAACAACACCATTGCCTACGGGGAGGTAATTAAAGGCTGAGCAGTCCCTTAGATCAGACTGGTAATATCTACAGCTGGTGAGTCTCTGATGAGAAATAGCCTCAAAGGAGAGGGAGGCGAATCCAAAGCTGCTATTTGTGTGCAATTACATAAACTTACACAAATCTGCTCACAGTTTCTTCTGAAAACCTATTTGGGGATTAATTTCCCATCTTGGAGACCATCTAGAGGAAGATATTTTAATGCCTTATTTACTGCATTGACAGAAAAATGATCTGTATTACCCATTGACTCCATGGATTAAGAGGCTGGGTGTATATTTTTAATACCTAGTTGTCTTCTTAAACCCTTTGACTTAAGCTCAGCCTAATTCCTTACAAGGTCTCTGTAGGATGCAGTGTGTTGTCACAACAGCTTAAGGCTGAGATAAAGTTAGGAGACTTAATCCAATCTCCGCTGGTTTTGAGGCCGCACTGGGGATCTAAAACCAGGCATTAATGGGAACTAATAACGCTCTGCTGCAGTAGGTCTCAGGGCAGAGTGGCAGCTTGAGAAGGCTCCTTGAAGTACAGCCTGAGCACCCCAGGTGGGCATTAATGTTAAGAAAGGTTTCTTATCAAAGTTGCTTAATGTCTTCAAGCTAAAACCTCCCCCAAAAGTCCAATTCCTCTAGGAGGGGAGCCTGGAGAGAGGAGAGCTCAGCATTCTGGTGGCTGGCCTACAGTGGCCATTTGGCTTCGTGGCATGAACCTAGCACCTCTGTGCTCCACCCAGAGTGTGTCTTTTGGTACTTGGTGGCTGGTTTGCCATCCCTGTTTCTCCTGCTGCATTGCCGTGGTGATTCCAAGGGGCTTGTGCTGGCAGAATGTTCGAGCACTGAGGTGTTGATAAAATACAGGCAATTCTGCCTTGATTTCAGACTCCTGGCAACATGCTGGTGGCAGTCTAAAAATATGTTTGTTACCACCACACATGGCCAAATACAAAGAAAACTGTGCTCAAGGAAGTTGGCTGTTTCGAATGGTGATTATTACATAAAAGCAGTCAGCATTAGGCTCTGGATTTAAAGCAAGCATGAGGCACACAAAACCTTCCCCTGCCTGCTTGTGCCTGGGGAGACAGGACCATATCTGTTCCTTCTCTAGCAGCAGAGGCTGGGGACATCACTGCACAGCAGTTTATTGTCACAATTCTAGAACTGGTTTGGTTGGAAATGACTTCTAAGATCATCAAGTCCAACCATCAACCCAACACCACCATGGCCACTAAACCCTGGCCCCAAGTGCCACTTGAACAGCTCCAGGGATGGCGACTCCACCACCTCCCTGGGCAGCCTGTTCCAACCCCTGACCACTCTTGCAGGAAAGAAATTTTTCCTCATCTCCAACCTAAACCTCCCCTGGCACAATTTCAGGCCATTTCCCCTTATTCTATGACCTGATGCTAGAGAGAAGAGACCAACCCCAGTTCACTCCAACCTCCTTTCAGGGAGCTGTAGAGAGCAATGAGGTCTCCCCTCAGCCTCCTCCAGACTCAACAACCCCAGTTCCCTCAGCTGCTCCTCACCAGCCCTGTTCTCCAGACCCTACACCAGCTTAGCTGCCCTTTGCTGGAACCACTCCAGCACCTCAACATCCTTCTTGTAGTGAGGGGCCCAAAACTGAACCAAATATTCAAAGCACGACCTGAATCTCTGCAGAAAGAGGGCCACGAGGTTGATCATTTGCTGGACAGAAGGGCAGAGTCCAAGGGCAGGAGACTGAACACATCCAAGTGCCAGGTTCTGCACATTGGCCACAGCAACCCCAGACACTGCTACAGGCTGGAGAGCAGACAGGCAGAGAGGGACCTGGGGATACTGGTTGATGGTAGGCTGAACATGAGCCTGCAGTGTGCTCAGGTGGCCAAGAAGGCCAATGGCATCCTGGCCTGCATCAGAAAAAGTGTGACCAGCAGGAGCAGGGAGGTCATTGTGCCCCTGTACTCTGCTTTGGTTAGGCCACACCTTGAGTCCTGTGTCCAGTTCTGGGCCCCTCAATTTAGGAAAGATGTTGAGATGCTGGAAGGTGTCCAGAGAAGGGCAAGAAAGCTGGGGAGGGGTCTGGAGCACAGCCCTGTGAGGAGAGGCTGAGGGAGCTGGGGTTGCTTAGCCTGGAGAAGAGGAGGCTCAGGGGAGATCTTCTTGCTCTCTCCAACTCCCTGCAGGGAGGTTGTAGGCAGGCAGAGGTTGGTCTCTTCTCCCCGGCACCCAGCACCAGAACAAGAGGACACAGTCTCCAGCTGTGCCAGGGGAGGTTTAGGCTGGATGTTAGGAAGAATTTCTTCACAGAGAGAGTGATTGGCCATTGGAATGTGCTGCCCAGGTTGTTGGTGGAGTCACCATCATTGGAGGTGTTCAGGAGGAGACTTGATGGGCTCCTTGGTTGCCTGGTTTAGTTGATTAGGTGATGTTGGGTGATAGGTTGGACTCAATGATCTCAAAGGTCTCTTCCAACCTGGTCTGGTCTGGTCTGGTCTGGTCTATTCTATTCTATTCTATTCTATTCTATTCTATTCTATTCTATTCTATGAGACAGAGCCACAAGGTTGCTTATCTTGATGTCTTATCTCCAAAGAGACAGAGCTACATAACTCTGCACTTTGTGTTTCTTACAGCTCCGAAACAACAAGGCCAAGGACGTCTGCCTTGACCAGGGCCCACAGGAGAACCACACAGCAATACTGTACCCATGCCACGGCTGGGGACCGCAGGTGAGGAGCTGCTCTGGCTGGGACCACCTCTTCTGAGAGCACTGAGATGGGCAGGGGACAGAGCAATGTTGTGCAGCCTGTGTGTTGGCTTCTCTCTGAGACATCTAAGGCACAAGCTTCTTGTTGAAAGTGTTTCAGCTATCAAAGGGCATTTTCCCAGCTACCTTTTGGTAGCTCTTTACTGGATTACCATAATCATGCCAAAGCTGCAAGCAAAAACTAAAGCATAATTCATGAAAACATTCCAGAAGAGGGTAAATAATGCTGAAAGCAAACAGCAGCTGAGCAGAGCAGGACGTACACAAGTAGGGCATTCCACCCAGCAGAGGAAACAAACCTACCAACAGGGTAAAGACAGCAAGCAGTGGCTCTTTAATGGGGTGATAATTGGCCATTTCAGCTTGGCTGGGATGTGCCAGAGTTTTCCAGCAATCCTTTTGCTTCTCCAAAAGTTTTGGAGCAACCCAATAGCTTCTTATCCTACATTTCAGGGAAATTGTGGATGCCTCCTCCCTGGACCTGTTCAAGGCCAGGTTGGACATGGCCTTGAGCAACGTGGTCTAGTGGAAATTGACCCTGCTCGTGGCAGGGGGTTGAACTAGATGATCTTGTAAGATCCCTTCCAACCCAAATCATTCTGTTACTCTATAATTCTGTGAGTCTATGATCTCTTACCTATCCAACAGGATAGGTACTGGGGGAGTAGGACAGGATAGGGGAATAAGGGATAGGACAGGACTGGGGGAATGGAACAAAACTAGAAATGGGTAGATTCGGATTGGATGTTAGGAAGAAGTTGTTCCCCAGGAGGGTGGTGAGAGCCTGGCACAGGTTGCCCAGGGAGGTGGTGGAAGCCTCATGGCTGGAGGTTTTGAAGGCCAGGCTGGATGTGGCTGTGAGCAACCTGCTGTAGTGTGAGGTGTCCCTGCCCATGGCAGGGGTTGGATCTAGAAGTTCCTTCAGGTCCCTTCCCTTCCAACCCTAACAATTCTATGATTCTATGATCATCACTCAAAGACATCTAACATCATGAAACATCATCTATTTGCCATGGTCTAGTTGTTTAGGTGGGTTGGGATTGGTTGATGGGTTGGACGCGATGATCTTGAAGGTCTCTTCCAACCTGGTGTATTGTATTGTATTGTATCTAGCTAAAAGTTAGTGATGATGAAGTAGTTCAGGCTTTTTCCATAGTTCTTTCTTTTCCTTGCCTTGTTTAAAGAGGAAAGCAGCATGAGAACACTGCTGCTTTGGTAACTGTAGGGGTTGAACAAAATTGTTTACAACAGTAGCTCTGTCCCTCTTGGTGTCTGTTAAAACCAATAGCAGGCTTCAAGCTGGACTTTCAGTCCACTGCAGCTATGGCAGCATTAGTGAGTACCAGGATCCAGCAGTACTGAAGGATCCATAGATTGATATATTCATGGAATAGTTTGAATTGGAAGGGACCTTAAAGATAATCCAGTGCCAACTCCCTGGCTGCGGGCAGGGACACCTCCCACTAGCCCAGGTTGCTCAAGGCCTCATCCAGCCTGGCCTTGAACACCTTCAGGGAGGGGTCTTCCATAACCTTCCTGTGTCTCCCCATCCTCACTGTAGCGAATTCCTTCCTAATCTCCAGTCTAAATCTGCCCTTCTCAAGCTTCAATCCATTCCCCCTCTTCCCGTCACTCCCAGCCCTTGTCAGAAGTCCCTCCCCAGCTCTCCTGTAGCCCCTTTCAGGTACTGGAAGGCTGCTGTAAGACATCTCCAGAGCCTTCTCTATTCTTCAGGCTGTACAGCCCCAATTCTCCCAGCCTGTCTCCATGAGGGAGGCTCTCCAGCCCTCTGATCATCTTCATGGCCTCCCCCAGACCCTCTGCAACAGCTGCATGTCCTTCTTGTGCTGGAGGCTCCAGAACTGGACACAGTGCTCCAGGTGGGGTCTCATGAGAGCAGAGTGGAGGGAGAGAATCACTTCTCTCATTCTGCTGGTCAAATTTCATTTGATGTTCATTTTCAGCTAATAAAAATGCATAATTGATGTGTAAGGAGCCCATGCTCACAATATGGTCACCATGGGGTTTCCAGGCTCACAGGGACTAGCTAATCTCAAAGCTCATCTGAGCCTGAACTGCAAACTTCAGGAGCCACCTGAGCCTGCTGCAGAAGTCCTTTGGGGCAGAAGCAAATCTCACTTTGCTTTCTCTTTGCCTTTAAACAAAGATCAGTCAACTGTGGCTGATTGAGCCACTGCTAAATATAACCTAGCTCTGCTTAAATGCACAAAGGGGTTTTGTCTTAAATGGCACAAACTGTCTCCTGGACTTTCTGGATGGAAACTTGAACCTCTAAGTGCATTATAGTAGGAGAAACCAAATTAGCCTGACATTGCTAACCCTGGCCTTTAGGATGGGTGGCTAAAAGCAGGTTGTTTATCTTTCCCTGAGGTGATTTTGTGATTGAACTGAAGGAGGTACTCAGCACTGGTCAGGCCACATCTTGAGTCCTGTGTCTAGTTCTGGGCCCCTCAATTTAAGAAGGGCATTGAGACACTTGAATGTGTCCAGAGAAAGGCAACAAAACTGGGGAGGGGTCTGGAGCGCAGCACTGGGAGGAGAGGCTGAGGGAGCTGGGGTTGCTTAGCCTGGAGAAGAGGAGGCTCAGGGGAGACCTTGTTCTCTACAACTACCTGAAGGGAGGCTGTGAACCAACAGGCATTTTGGGATGGATCACAACACTTTCTACTCTTACACAGCACAACAGTGCTTTGGTACATGAGGGATGCCAACAGATCTGGGGACCAGACCAAGACAGTTAAGGTTTCATCATTATTGCTGTCTACAACTACCTGAAGGGAGGTTGTAGCCAGGAGGGGGTTGGTCTCTTCTCCCAGGCAATCAGCACCAGAACAAGAGGACACAGTCTCAAGCTGTGCCAGGGGAGGTTTAGGCTGGAGGTGAGGAGAAAGTTCTTCCCAGAGAGAGTTGTTGGCCATTGGAATGTGCTGCCCAGGGAGGTGGTGGAGTCACCATCCCTGGAGGTGTTTAGGAGGAGACTTGATGGGGTGCTTGGTGCCATGGTTTAGTAGTCATGAGGAGTTGGGTGACTTGGACATGATCTCTGAGGTCTTTTCCAACCTTATTGATTCTATGATTCTAAGATGTTATCTTTACCTGCCTCATGTTCTGAAGCTCCCTTTGGCTCAGCTGTTGCACAAGCTCAGCAGAGGTTTCTCTTCTTGATTTTTCCACCTCCACATTGTCCCTTCTTGCTGCAGCTGAGAGCCAGTCTTTGGCAGTTCCTTTGTTTTGTGATACATGCAATTAGTGTAGCTGCTTGAAAATGCCTATTTCCCCCCTTTAAGTAGCTATCAGTGAGTGCAGGAGCTTTGAAATTAGCCTTTAGCAGAAAGCATGGGCAAAGGCACACAGAAGAAATTGGACTTTCACTGCTCCTGTTTAATTAATGGGCTGTGTGTTGTAATTTATTGCTGGGAATATAATTAGAGTAATGTAAATACTTTGTTCAAATAGCTCACTTGGTTTATATATACATGCACTAAGAAAAAGCCAACACAAGGGCTTGCTTCGGAGCTGTTCAGCATCTGCAAGCACAGAGTGGTGCTCGAGGTTCATGTGGTCTCCAAAACTCCTCACTTCTCTCCTGATACTGGGCTCCTGAAAACAAAAAGGCTAAAGCAGGGTCACCCACAGCAGCTTGCCCAGGATGGCAGTGTCCAAGCAGGTCTAAAATCTCTCCAGAGAAGGAGGCTCCACAACCTGTCTGGGCAGCCTGCTCCAGGGTTCCAGCACCCTCACAGCAAACAAGATTCTCCTCCTGTGAGCAACCCGATCTAGTGTGAGGGGTCCCTGCACTTCCATGTCAAGCCATTATCAGCTTTGCTGATGAAGGATCCTTTCATCCTGTAATTATATTCAGGCTACTTGTGGAATTTCCCCACACCCCCCTCTTGATGGCTTCATCTTTTAAGCAGTAGATCATGGAAACACCTTGCTGTAATGATGTATTACACTAATAATACAGCAATACCTCACTGGAGTGACAGAGCTGTGGTGATATATTAAGGTGATAGAAAGCACTCTAATACTATAAAACTTAAGATAATGTTCACCCAGCAGAGCATTTCATTTAATTAGAGGCTAAAATATGTTTTGCCCATTTAAGCCTCAGAACCTGAGGACAGAACCCATCAATACAGAGATCATTTGGGACATGGCAGTAGCAAGGGTGACAAACCAGCACATCAGATTAAATTGTGTTCAAAGAAAAAGTCTGGATGCTTGCTAATTGATGATTTGCTCTGTGCAGAAAGGAAGCTAAACAACCCGAAATTATTTTCCAATCCAGTCAATGAAGGTCATCAAGGCTTTTATTTCCCAGGTGCTAAGATGTCTAATTAGCTTCCTCCCATCCCCGAGACGCAGCCAGCCAGAAACAGCAATCAAGGAAGATGGATTGGTGGTGCCAGCTTGGAGAGCAGCCTCAGTGATGCAGTGGGTGCTGGTGTGACCAATGCACCCTTCCACTCTCCCAGCATCCGTGGGGACTGTGGGTCCCCTGGGGGCAAAGCAGCCCCCCCCCGAGTGGTACCTGAAAGGGGGAGGAGGGGAGGAAGTGTAGGGGTCTTTGCAAGGTGGAGTTTTAGCTGGGAGGGTGTTTGTAAGACGATGTGGCTATGAATCAGTGTTTCTGTTTGGGGATGTGGCTTTGGGCCACTTACACTGATTAAGGGATTTAAGACCTCATCAATATTAATCACTTCTAACTGGTTAGCTTGTTGATATTTTTTAAATGTTTTTTCTCAGGTTCTTTCTCTCAGTCTTTCTCTTCATTTCTTGTCCTGTGCCAGGCTGGGTAACTCCTTCAGGTGTTTACTCAGGCTGGTGCCTCTGCATTTGTCTTTTGCTGTTTGTTCAGACCCTGCCTGGCCTCATCTGCTTCCTGGAGTCTGACTAAGTTGCTTAGCAGGCAGTGAGACCCAGGACACTGTCTGGAGCAGCTCTTGAAAACACTGTTTGATGCACTCTGTGGTGATGAGTCAGAGCTGCTTCCCATCTCTCTTATGGGGCAAATCCAGATAGAAAGTGCTGGCCAGGCTGCAGCCACGCTCCCCACAGCTCCCCAAGAGGCCACCTCAAGTGCTGGCCTCTGCTCTTCATTTTCTTCCTTTTAATTGCTCAAGAAAAACCCAATGGCAGCAAGAGTGGAGCCTCACCATAGGACTCTATTTACCTGAGAGCTTCAGCTCTTGCTGTCACCTTGTGGTTGAGGCCCCCAGCTCGCTCTGGAGAGGAGCAGAATACCAGTAGAAGAGTTAAGCCATCAAAAGCAAAACAAATCCATAAATGTCTCAGGAGCATGGTGGAGCTTGCACATTAGACAGGAATTGTGGGGAGTAACCACTCTAAGCTTTGACAGTTGAACAGGCTTCAAGCTTGCAATGGCTGTTGGGAGCCTCCACTGTGCTCGGAAGAGTAGATCAGATGTTAGGTGCTAGATCCAGACACACACTCAGGGCTGTGTTTATCTGGCTACTAGACACAGCAGATGACACATCTAAGAAAGGGATGCACTTAATGCCTTTTTCAGCATCATAGAATCATAAAATCAATAAGGTTGGAAAAGACCTCAAAGATCATCAAGTCCAACCTGTCACCCAAGACCTCATGACTACTCAACCATGGCACCAAGTGCCACGTCCAGTCCCTTCATGAACACCTCCAGGGACGGTGATTCCACCACCTCCCTGGGCAGCACATTCCAATGGCTAACAACTCTCTCTGTGAAGAACTTTCTCCTAACATCCAGCCTAAACCTCCCCTGGTGCAGGTTGAGACTGTGCCCTCTTGTTCTGGTGCTGGGTGCCTGGGAGAAGAGACCAACCCCTCCTGGCTACAACCTCCCTTCAGGGAGTTGGAGAGAGCAAGAAGGTCTCCCCTGAGCCTCCTCTTCTGCAGGCTAAGCAACCCCAGCTCCCTCAGCCTCTCCTCACAGGGCTGTGCTCCAGACCCCTCCCCAGCTTTGTTGCCCTTCTCTGGACACCTTCAAGTGTTTCAAAGTCCTTTTTAAACTGAGGGGCCCAGAACTGGACACAAGACTCAAGGTGTGGCCTAACCGGTGCAGAGCACAGGGCAGAATGACCTCCCTGCTCCTGCTGGCCACAGTATTCCTGCTGCAGGCCAGGATGCCATTGGCCTTCTGTAGCCCAGAGTGCCACAGCTACATGTTTTTTTAACACCTCCAGGGGTGATGACTCCACCACCTCCCTGAGCAGCCTGTTCCAATGCCTGACCACTCATTCTGTAGAGTGGAGGAGGTCTTGCTGTGATAGATGAGTTGGCTAAATGTACAACTGAAGCCCCAGGCACCCATCCCAAGACAGATGGGCAGCACAGGGGTCAGCCAAAGGGTTCAGCACACCTACAGCTGCAGCCAGAATCGTGGAGGGAGGACAAAGCTGACTTCAGGCAGCCTAACTCTACCTGCTGTTGCTGGAGTCAGGCCCTGCTACGTTGTTTTAACTTGATTTTCAGTGTTTAATTATTCCAACCAAGATAACCCAAACTCCCACTGTGATTTACTCTCTCTCCTTAAGCATCTGGGTCACAGATCTGCTCAGTTAATTAAGGTGCTGAATTCTCCTGATTTGTCTGCTAGATAATACATTGATTCATCATTTAAATAAGCAGCTGTGTATATCTTTCCCCCTGAACTACAAAACCCAGGCTCCTGGCATTCATCTCTTTCCACTCCTGAATTTTAATATGCATAGGGTAATATGTTTGGTGGGATTGCAAACGGAGAAAGCCTTTGTGTGCAGCCCCACCACCATGGAAGGGCTGTGTCAGTGCCAGCTGTTATGTGCCTTGCCCAACACCCCTGAGACCATCAGCACTGCCCCATGCTCCCAGCCTGCACTTCCTTGGCAGCTAAGGTGTGTCTTGGGAGCACTGGGTGGTCACATCATACAATCATACAATTGCTTTGGCTGCAAAAGATCTCTAAGGTCAAGTCCAACAGTCAGCCTAGCACCACCATGGCCATTAAGCCATGTTCCAAAGTGTGCCATGTGCAAACATTTCTTGACCATCTCCAGGGATGGTGACTACCACCTCCCTGGGCAGCCTGGTCCAATGCCTGACCAGTCTTGCAGGAAAGAAATATTTCCTGATATCCAACCTAAACCTCCCCTGGCACACTTTCAAGCCATTTCCTCTTGTTCTATCACCTGATACCAGGGAGAAGAGACCAAGCCCCACCTCCCTCCAACCTGCTTTTGGGGAGTTATAGAGAGCCAACTCTCAGCCCTCTTCTCCAGGCTGAACAACCCCGGTTCCCTTGACCAGTCCTCACCAGACCAGCTCTCCAGACCCTTCACCAGTTTTGTTGATGCTGGGAGTTAGGTGCAATGCTGAGGTCTGGGGGAGGTCTGGGCTTGTGTCCCCAGGGAGCAGGGCCAGTTACATGTTGGTCCCTTTGGCTGCTGTTGGAGCTGCTGGAGGCCGTGCCAGACACACCAGCAGTGTTGTTTGCAGGCCAAAGCAATGCTGGCTGGCCAAGCATGTGAGAAGCCACAGACTTTTCTAGCATGACCATCTGAGCCAGCTGGCTCCAGCTGAAAAACCAGGGGAAATCATCCATCCCCCAAGAGAGTTCAGGCCCAAGAGAGTGTCTCATGGTGCATTTAAGGCTTGGAGTAAGGGCAACGAGGCTGGTGAGAATCCTCGAGCAGAAGCCCTATGGGGAGAGGCTGAGGGAGCTGGGATTGTTTAGCCTGGAGAAGAGGAGGTTCAGGGAGACCTTCTTGCTGTCTACAACTCCCTGAAGGGAGGTTGTAGCCAGGAGGGGCTTGGTCTCTTCTCCCAGGCAACCAGCACCAGAACAAGAGGACACAGTCTCAAGCTGTGCCAGGGGAATTTTATCTTTGAGGTGAGGAGAAGGTTCTTCCCAGAGAGAGTCGTTGGCCATTGGGATGTGCTGCCCAGGGAGGTGGTGGAGTCACCGTCCCTGGAGGTGTTCAAGAGGAGATTGGACGTGGCACTTGAAGCCATGGTTGAGTTAGTCATGAGGTGTTGGGTGACAGGTTGGACTTGATGATCTCTGAGGTCTTTCCCAATCTTATTGATTCTATGATTCTATTCTTGGCATCTCACCTACAAAAAAAAGCCTCAAAACAATGAGAATAAAAGGCTGGAGAAAGGGGGGCGGAGGGGAAGGGTGTAGCTCTTGTCAGTTCCACTTCTTCTGTGCACCATCTTGGGTTTTTTTTTTCCTCCTGATCTCTGCAAACTTGTCCTCTCCTCTATCACTCTTTCATGGTGATCCAAAGATACTGATGGTCTTCTTCCTCTCCTTTCCCCACCCCCAGCTTGCGCGCTACACCAAGGAGGGATTCCTTCACCTCGGTGCCCTCGGGACCACCACGCTCCTCCCCGACACCCGCTGCCTGGTGGACAACGTGAAAAGCCGCTTCCCGCAGCTCCTCGACTGTGAGAAGGTCAAGAGCAGCCTCCACAAGCGCTGGAATTTCATACAGGTTTGTGATGAGTCTGCCTCGGATCCTGCCTCTCCGCTTCCCAAGCCAGGGGGCTGAGGCACGCTGTCTTTGGCGTCAGGTAACTGAAGGCTCACAGGCTCACAGGATGTTAGGGGTTGGAAGGCACCCCCAAAGTTCATCGAGTCCAACCCCCTGCCAGAGCAGGACAATAGAATCCAGCACAAGTCACACAGGAACACATCCAGATGGGGCTTGAAAGTCTACAAAGGAGATTCCACAACCTCTGTGACTCTCACAGTGAAGAAGTTCCTCCTCATGTTGAGGTGGAACCTCCTGTGCTGTAGTTTATATCCATTGCCCCTTGTCCTATCCCAGGGTGCAGCTGAGCAGAGCCTGTCCCCTCCCTCCTGACCCCCAGCCCTCAGATATTTATAAACATTTATTAAATCCCCTCTCAGTCTTCTCCTCTCCAGACTGAACAGCCCCAGGGCTGAGGCCTCTCCTCACAGGGCAGTGCTCCAGCCCCTTCAGCATCCTGGTATCCCTCCATTGGACTCTCTCGAGTAGATCCCTGTCCCTCTTGAACTGGGGAGCCCAAAGCTGAATGCAGTATTCCAGGTGTGGCCTCACAGGTTAGGGATCCATGTTGTCAATGATAAAGGTTCATTCCATTCCAACTGAGCATCATAGGAATTACGATTTTGCTTGAATTGAATTACCACCCAGCTCAGTGCTGGGCACAAGGACACAGCTGCACAGTCCTGGCTTAGAACCATACAACTGTTGAGACTGGAAGAGAGCTTTGAATCCAACTGCTCACCACAGATGGTGAGCTCACAATCCCACCACTACTGCTAAACCATGTCCCTACACACCACATTCGTGTGTCTTTTAAATATGTCCAGGGATGGTGATTCCACTACCTCCCTGGGCAGCCTGTTAGGCCACACCTTGAGTCCTGTGTCCAGTTCTGGGCCCCTCAATTTAAGAAGGATATTGAGACACGTGAATGTGTTCAGAGAAGGGTAACAAGTCTGGTGAGAGGTCTCGAACACAGAGCTCGAGATAGTTGTAGTTGTAGGTAGTTGTAGTTGTAGGTAGTTGTAGAGAGCAATGAGGTCTCCCCTGAGCCTCCTCTTCTCCAGGCTAAGCAACCCCAGCTCCCTCAGCCTCTCCTCACAGGGCTGTGCTCAAGGCCTCTCCCCAGCCTCATTGCCCTTCTCTGGACACCTTCAAGTGTCTTGATGTCCTTCCTAAACTGAGGGGCCCAGAACTGGACACAGGACTCAAGGTGTGACTTAACCAATGCAGAGTATAGGGGCACAATGACTTCCCTGCTCCTGCTGGCCACAATATTCCTGATGCAGACCAGGATGCCATTGGCCTTCTTGGCCACCTGGGCACACTGCTGGCTCATGTTTAGGCAGTTGTCAATCAGCACCCCCAGGTCCCTCTCTGTTTGGCAGCTCTCCAGCCACTCTGACCCCAGCCTGTAGCTCTGCCTGGGGTTGCTGTGTCCTGTCACTTGTTATGCGTGAGGGGAAACCAACCCCCACCTCGCTCTGACCTCTTTTGGTGTAGTGGTAGAGGAGGATGATGTCTCCCCTCAGCCTTCTCTTCTTCAGATTGAAAGGTTTGTTTCACAGGCCACCGCATGCCTTGAAGCTTTTTAACACTTCCCTCCCCTATCCTTTGATTCTAGAACGGTGCCATCCTGAACAAGGGGACTGGACGGTGCTTGGAAGTGGAGAACAGGGGCATGGCCGGCATCGATCTGATTCTTCGCAGCTGCACAGGACAAAGGTGGACAATTAAAAATGTCATCAAATAAAGGGTGGAAGAGTCAGAGGAGTTGGACTGGAAACACAGCTGACTTGGACTGACCTGCCTGGACTCCTTTGGAAAGGACAAAAATATCAATACAGAGCTTTATTCATGTTATTAGGAGAGGACATGGGGGAAATGGGCATTTGTGTCTTTTTATTGTATATTAGTCTCCCACAGCTGATTCCAACTGTGTGAAATTGGGTCAGAACTGCTATTTTCTTCTAGCAAGCACTCTAAAAGGTACCACTTATTTCTGCTGGAATGACTGTAATAAGCTCATGCAGTCTTGTGAGCATTTTACTGTCAGGAAATTGTTCCTTTCCCAGCCAACACCACACTCTCCCAAAGGGCCAGGTAGGTTTGCACCTCCATTGGAGTTGAGAGACCTTGGATGTAGCTGCCTGGCAAGCACCAAAATCGACATGCTGGTGAGCAGAAAAGGTTGCCAAGCCCCACGTGAGCAGAGTATTAAAGATGTGCTCTTTTGCTAGGTCCTCTCTCTCCTCCCTTTCTTGCCCTTGCATCCAGCAGCCCCGTTCTTCAGTGTGGGAGAGGCAAATCTCTCTCCAGTAGTTTCCATGGATCTTTCCAGCCCTCGATCACAGATGGCATCAAACAAAATCCTCCTGATCTCCCATTGCTCCCTCTCACTTGCCTATACACTGCTGTTGACCAAATCAGCCCAGTGCAGCACCAGTCCCTCCCATGGAGACCCCAGGAGAAAAGATCTTGGATGTCTCCCTGTCTGCTTGTGCAGTAGTCTACCCTTACTCCCCACACGGTGAGTAAAGTTTGTGGGATGCTTCCTGCACCTGGTGAGCTGCAGATCCACCTTGCCCTGCCAGCAGGGCCATTGGCCTGGCACTGTTCCCATGGAGACACACCTTTAGCCTTTTGGGGTTTTTTGCTGTTCTAGAAGGGAGGGTGGATGTGCTGGTGTGTGCAACAGGCTGAGAGCAGGGACTGTGGAAGAAAGTCCCTCCTGGGCTTCCCTCCCATGGAGGCTGTGGGGTTTGGGTTTAAGACATCCTTGCTCTGAATGAAGACATCAGTGATGTGGTCTCCATAACTTGGCAGTGGTGTTCTCTTCCTGAGGCTTGAGCACTCCAACCCTGCCTGGCTAGTGTGTGGCTGTGGTCAAGGGCCACCTCAAGCAATGCATGTCACCACAGACCTTCATGAGCTGTGGTGAAGTCAGGAAGCAAGAGGGAGGAGAAGAGCCAAATGAAGGGCAGTTTGGCTGAACAGCTTGACCTTGAAGTCGTTTGAGGGTTGTTAATAAATACAGTGGGGTGATCTCACCTGCTTGGTTTTTTTGGCCCACAGTCATCTTGGCTTACCAAATCCACTCAGCCATCACGGGAGACTATAGATTGGGTTGGGGTCCTGATGTCTGGCTACCTGGAAAAGGGAACCGTGGCCTTACAAGGTTGCTTTCCGTGGGTGCCGCGCTAATGGGTACAGGCTTTGGTGGGGAGAGAGGAGAAGCCAGCCCATCTCCTGTCCTTCTCACAGAATAATACTCTTTCTGGTTGCCCTCTGGCTAGGGTGCACTAAAGTATGTTAATATATGAGCTGCAGATGTAAATATGTTTCCCAGCGCCGGGCTGTGCACAGCGTCCTTTGCTGCAGAGCACTCATGCCTGTCTTCCATTTGCATCGGGATGAAGCTACCTGGATGTGTAATGGGTTTAATTTTCGATGCCATGCAGCAGGTTTGTAAACTGATGTTTTAGTAATTTATTGACCAGAAGCAGATACATTTCACTGTTCCTTCTACAGCCTCGCATAGGACTGGTTTGTTCATTTAGGCTTGACAAGACCTCTTCATCCGTTGGGGTTGCCTCTGAATTCTCTTTCTTTCCCCCACACCCTCCCCCTCCCCCTTGCCTTCCTTAACAAGGTTTGACCTCTTGGTTGTCCTGAATTGCAGCATAGGGAATCAATGTAGAATTTTTTGCTCTCCTCTTTGCTGTTGCATCATCTCTTGTGTAATAAATTTTAGCCCTCGAAACAGAACAAAACCCCAACCAACCAACCAAGGTGATCACAATATCTTTAGGTGCATGATGTGTTTCCCCTTGCATTTGTTGCTGCCTTCTAAGAAAAAAGAATAATAATGATCTAATAATGCAGTGAACTCCAGGGAAGTCTGGGGCATTTGAGACTTCACAGCTATGGTTCAGAATGGTATAAAAATGCCCTTTAACTGAGCAATGTTTGCTGCCAGTCATCAGGAGAAGCCACAGTGCTGGGGAAAGCACAGGACAAACAACCAGAAAGCCCTTGGATGCTGCCTGTGCTATAATTCCTGGTTCCTGCTCCAGCTCTAGTCCTGCCAGCGCTCAGGGAACCAGCAGATGGGCTTTGTCAGATTCAATTGTGGTGGTCTAAGGTGTCACGGCCCCCGGCCTTCCATCTGCTTCAGCTGCTGGAGGCTTTCTGTCCCCGTCCCCGGCAGCAGAAATGAATGTGTGGCTACACCTCAGCTGCTGGAATTGGCAGGGCCTGCTGCAGCCACCAGGCAGGAGGGACTCGCTCCATTTATCACGCCGGGTTGCCAGCCAGAGTCACTCTGGGATGTCCACGTGGCTCCACTCAGGAGGTGGCAGCCCCTGGCACAGGCAAGGTGCACTACCCAGCAGCTCCAGCTGCCCGGTGGCATTTGTGCTGCCTGCTGGAGGTGGCATGCACGAGCTTGGGCGCTTGCCCTCGGGCAGCACGGGGCGACCTGGACTTGAGGATGCTGGTGGCGATGTGCTCTCTGATCCTTTCAAACATAAAGGTTTGGAGATGCCTTTCCTTCATGTTCCACAAGGAAAGCAAATGCCTGACTAGCCAGAAGGAAGCGGGGGGTGGAAATGATCTCTTTGCTCCAAGGACCCTCGAGGTGGGGCAGAAAGCCTGCTGGGGGTGGTTTGCCTGGTCTCACTGGTGTAACACAGCGTGCTTTCAAATGGCTGAAAAAGAAGCAGCAGGAGTGAAACCGGGATGAGAAGTGAGCATTTGATCTGCCGTGTCCCCGTGACAGAAGCTCTGCTCCGGCCTTGGCCTGCGACACGCAGAGATGATCGCCAAGGCGCTGACCCGAGGTCTGCGCCCTCCTGACGTGTAGAAATCTTGTCTTAGAACTCTGGATCTGTTGCAGCTTGTGCTTCTCTCTGATACTATGTCAATTGCTTTAAAAAAGTGATATCCAAGTGGTTCTTATTAAATATATGATTTGAGCCTCGCCTCTCGAGTGAGTTTCAAAAGCTTGGCTGCTGATGAGCCGCGGAGGCAGGGGGGCAGGCAGCCTGCCTGGGACTCTGTTGAATAGGAGAGTGCTGCTGCTTGAATGGAACTGCCATTTGACAACAAAAAGAGAAATGGAAATGAAGGAGAAATCAAGAGAGATGGCCAATGCAGATTAACCTCCTCTTACATCCTCACCCAGATCATGTGGTACCATTCCACAAGCCCGGAGGAGAGAGACTTGGGGGTGCTGGTGGAGGAGAAGCTCAACAGGAGCTCTCAGTGTGCACTTGCAGCCCGGAAAGCCAACCAGAGCCTGGGCTGCAGCAAGAGAAGTGTGGCCAGCAGGGCAAGGGAGGTGATTCTCCCCCTCTACTCAGCTCTGGTGAGACCCCACCTGGAGTACTGCCTCCAGTTCTGGAGCCCCTATTCCAAGAGGGATGTGTAGGTGCTGGAAGGTGTCCAGAGAAGGGCCACGAGGATGAGCAGAGGGCTGGAGCACCTCTCCTATGAGGACAGACTGAAGGAGTTGGGGTCGGAGTGGCTGGAGAGCAGCCAAACAGAGAGGGACCTGGGGGTGCTGATCGACAGCTGCTGAACATGAGCCAGCAGTGGCCAAGAAGGGCAAATGGCATCCTGGCCTGCATTAGGAATGGTGTGGCCAGCAGGAGCAGGGAGGTCATTGTGCCCCTGGACTCTGCTTTGGTTAGGCCACACCTTGAGTCCTGTGTCCAGTTCTGGGCCCCTCAGTTTAAGAAGGACATTGAGACACTTGAACGTGTCCATAGAAGGGCAACAAGGCTGGGGAGAGGCCTTGAGCACAGCCCTGTGAGGAGAGGCTGAAGGAGCTGGGGTTGTTTAGCCTGGAGAAGAGGAGGCTCAGGGGGAGACCTCATTGCTCTCTACAACTACCTGAAAGGTGGTTGTAGCCAGGAAAGGGGTTGGCCTCTTCTCCCTAGCAACCAGCACCAGAACAAGGGGACACAGTCTCAAGCTGCGCCAGGGGAAGTTTAGGCTTGAGGTGAGGAGAAAGTTCTTCACCAAGAGAGTTATTCACCACTGGAATGTGCTGCCCGGGGAGGTGGTTGAGTCGCTGTCCCTGGAGGCGTTCAAGAGGGGACTGGATGTGGCACTTGGTGCCATGGTCTAGTCGTGAGGTCTGTGGTTACAGGTTGGACTCGATGATCTTCGAGGTCTCTTCCAACCTTGGTAATACTGTAATACTGTCTCTTCCAACCTTGGTCATACTGTGATACCTTGGTGCTGCCCAGGAGTGAGAGCCACATCCTGGAGTTAAATCATAGAATTATTTTGGTTGGAAGATTTAAGATCATGAAGGCAACCCAGCACTGCCAAGTCCACCGCCAAACCATGGCCTTCATGATCACATCTACACAGCTTTTAAACCCCTCCAGGTGTGGTCACTCCACCACTGACCTGGTCAGACTGGTCCAGGGCTTGGCAACCCTTGGGGGAAGAAAATGTTCCTAATCATAGTAGTATCAGTCATGGTTGGAAGAGACCACAAGGATCATCCATTTCCAACCCCCTGCCATGGGCAGGGCACCCCACACTAGATCAGGCTGGCCAGAGCCTCATCCAGCCTGGGCTTAAACACCTCCAGGGATGGGGCCTCAACCACCTAATGTCCAACCTAAACCTCTCCTGGGGCAACTTGAAGCCATTTCCTCTTCTCCTATTACTCATTCCTGGGGAAAAGAGACCAATCCCAACGTGCAGGAAGTTCTCTCTGAGCCCTCAGATGAAGACAAACTGCTGTCATTTCCAAGTCAAAAGTTGAGCCTGTGGACTCCCAATAGAAAAGCCTCTCAGCTTGATGGCTGAGCAATTTGGGCACTCATCCACTGCTAATGGAGACAGATTGAAGCACTCCACTTATGCAGTGTGAAATTAGGCATCTGAAATCCCTGCAGCTCAGCCTTGCAGATGAGAAGCCATCTTGCACTGGGGAGTGGGGAAAGCAGATACGAGCACCAGGAACCTCACCTGGATTTCCAAGGACTTAAGGGTGAAGCGTGTCTCTTCCATGGCACTGCCAAAACAAAATGATCTGTAGATGGACCTTTAAGCAGCAGAAAGACTTTGTGCCAGGTCATAAACCCTTCAGCCCCATCAGCCTAGTGGTGGGAAGGTGAAGGCCTGAGCTTTTCTGCATTTCCACTGCAAGACCAAGATCTTATAGGTGAACTGATCCTGTGTTTTGGGAGGAGGTGGCTCCTGGAATCATTGTTCTTACAAGTCAAAACATGCCTCACGTTATTAATAGCTGTATTTCTTCCTACAGGCAGAAGCCACAGTTGGAGCTGAAGTAGCTGCATGCTGGTTGTGCTCATTGCAGCTCTGCTTATTGGGGTAAGACTAATCTACACCAGCAGGTGGAGGGAGGTTTTCTTCCCCCTCTTCTCTGCCCTGGTGAGGCCACATCTGGAGTACTGTGTCCAGTTCTGGGCTCCCCAGTTCAAGAGAGACAGGGAACTGCTGGAGAGAGTCCAGCAAAGATGCTGAGGGGCCTGGAGCAGCACTGTGAGGAGGAAAGGCTGAGAGCCCTGGAGCTATTTAACCTGGAAAAGAGCAGCCCCAGAGGGGATCTGCTCAATGCTCAGCGAGAGCTGAAGGGTTGGGGGCAAGAGGCTGGGGGTGGGCTCTTTTACAGCAGTGTCCAGTGACAGGACAAGGGGCAACGGGCACAAACTGGAACCCAGCAGGTTCCACCTGAACATGAGGAAAAACCTTTTTGCTGTGAGGGCGCTGAGCCCTGGAGCAGGCTGCCCAGAGAGGTTGTGGAGTCTCCTTCTCTGAAGAGATTGCAAACCCAGCTGGGCATTGTGATCCTGGGCAGCCTGACCTAGCCCCTTCCAACCCCCACCATTCTCTGGGTAACTCCAGGGTGTCCTAAACTGCTGAAATATTTCTTTTGCAGGCATGCAGGAATCGCTCCCTAGAGCAGCCACGCTGATGCTCTGGGTCAAGTGCTGCTCCTCTGACAGAAGGCAGAATAACAAGAAGAGGAATTGTATAACCCAGAGAGCTTTCCAGCTGCTTATTTAATTCCCATCTGGTGGCTCTGATGGGTGATGGGTAACAGCTCTCCAAATGGCTTTCCTGGCTCTTGCCTTTCTAGATTTTACTGTTATGGGCAAGCATTTCATCATTAGGCAAGAACCCCATGCAGGAACTAATTTCTTGTTGCTCCTCAGAAATCACAGCCAGGAGGAAACTACCAGCAGGGTGAGGACAAGGTGATTTGAGGCTCTGGGATGCAGAACTGGCACACAGCACTAAACTGGTAACAGCTTCTGGCATTATGAGAGCAGAAGAGCTACCCTAAGGATCCTTTTAGCCTTGCAAGCTCCCCCTGAGGGGGCTGGATCGTTTCCTGCAGTGCTCCTCAGCAACCAAACTGTGCTGGAAGCCTCATCCCGGCCCAGCAATGCAGCCCCACACGGCAGATGGAGCAGAGCTCCCACGTGGACCATTGGCATGTGGAGAAGCTTCCTGAGGCTGCAGAGATGCTGAGCTGCGGAGAGGTGGGGTGGGTTTGCCCTTGGCTGGCTGCTGGGTGCTCTCTCACTCACCCTCCACACAGGACAGGGAGAAGGTAAGATGAAAAAGCTCAGCTTTGGCCACCAGCAGGTCTGGTTTGGAGCGAGCTGGGCCCTAGGTGCAGCCTTACTCTGTCCCATTCCTGCCTGCCTGCTTGCTCAGCTGGCAGGACCCACACACATCTCCGGGAGTAAAGCAGGAGACAAGGCAGCTCTGCTGGTGGGAGGGACAAATTATGGTGGCAAGTGGGGCTGCCCTTTTCCAGTGGTGGCTTTGCAATGATTCAGAGCATCTGAGCAGCATTAGACCTTTGGGCAGGGGGAGGGGGAGGGGGAGGGGTCTCTGGGCAGAGCTGACTCCAGGCCAGGTGGCCCAGGCAGCCTAGGACACTGTTAGCCCAGCAGGGGAGGGAGGCTTGGTGGGTGGCAGATGATGGGGGACTGACCCTTCCCGCCCTGGCCATGGGGTTCTGCCATGGGGTTTTGCTCTCCCTGTAGGTATCCTGATCCTGTGAGGCTTGGCCAGGAGGAGGGAGAGCAACCCAGGAGCAACATGTGCCCCAGCATTGCCCTGCCACGCTGCCCCTATGCTCTGCTTTGCCCCTTCACTCCAGTGTCAGCTCACTGGGACCTTCACTCCCTTCATGTTTTCTCCTTTGTTGCTATTTTTGCTCCATTTTCCCCTTTGCCTTTAGAGCTGTCGTGCCTTAGTCACTGTGTCTGGAGCTGCCTCACATGCCCCTCTTTGTTCTCTGCATGAGCTTGCTCAATCTCTATCCTCTCTCAATCCTCTATTCTCCACATGTTTCCTTTGGCTTGCTCTCTCTTTCCTTTGCTATTTCTTTTCATTTCTTATTTCCACTTTTTTGGGGGTTTTGAGGGGGTTTTTGGACTCATACCCTCATGTTTCATCTCTCTTCTCCTTCTTCCTCTTGCTTTGTTTGCCCTGTATTCTTGTTCTCTCTTCTACTCATTTTGTTCATTGCAGATCATAGTTTTGCTGCTTAGATTCCCCACATACATTTTTACTGCTAATAAGTATATATCAGCTGGTACTCATTCTGCTCTTGCCAGCACTTCAGTGGGATCACCCCCAGCCCCAGCACATGGGTCACCCCCAGCCCCAGCACATGGGTCACCCCCAGCCCCAGCACATGGATCAGCCCCAGCACAAGGATCAGCCCCAGCACATGGATCACCCCCAGCCCCAGCACATGGATCACCCCAGCCCCAGCACATGGATCACCCCCAGCCCCAGCACATGGATCACCCTAGCTCCAGCATGCAGACACAGACTGGGAGGCACTGAGCAGTTTCTCTATCCCTCAGGGCTGTCATGCCCAGGCTTCTTCCTGGCAGCCGTTCATCCCATCTGGTCCTGAACCATCATTGATGGTTCATCAGTGCTTCCTCAGGCTTCACTGTCCTTGCTGTCAGACATCTTTGTCACATGTCTAGGCTGAATTCTCCTGCCTGAGTGCCAAGCCTGAGTTTTTCTGCCTTGCCCAGCCCTGACAGGGAGGCTGGGTGGATCTTTTCCTTCTGCTCCTGCTCCTCGTGTCGTATTTCTTCTGATGCAGAAAAGAGCAAGTTGTGGCTCTTGCAGTCTCCCTCACCCCCAGTCTGCAGCTCCTTCTTGCTCCTCCACTGGTGCTAGAAATCTCCTCATGCTTGATGCTTTGCACCTCTCAAATCCTCAGCAGGAGGCGACAGCAAGGGACCATCCAGCTGCCGGCGCGTGTGACCCGCCGGCCCGGGACCACCAGGTGAAAGCTTGGCCCCGATATAAATCACAAACCCAATTAATTACAGGCAATCCATAGAGCAAGGTCAGGGTCTCACATTTCCTTTCCCACCGGGATAATTTCGTTGACCTCCTCTGTTTAAGTGTAACAGCTCCTGCTGAGCTGCTTTGTTGCAGCTGATTGCGAGATAATTATAATCCCATCAGCGGTTAAACTGTTTCACTAGGCAGGAGACACACTCCTCAGGCCTTTGATGGATATCTAACAGCTCCCAGAGATTTGATATTAATCAGCTGCTATCTCTTGACTGCTGGGAGGCAAAGTGATCACTGACAATGGTGGGCGAGGAGGAACATGGTTTTCCTGAGATGCACATTAAAAACAAACGAAATGAGGGAAACTTTGCAGGGAAGTCTGCTGGCAGGCTGAGCAGCACAGCCCGGCAGGGTTGTGGTATGGAATGGTGGAAGAATGGAATGGAAGTGGAATGGAATGGAATGGAATGGAATGGAATGGAATGGAATAGAATAGAATAGAATAGAATAGAATAGAATAGAATAGAATAGAATAGAATAGAATAGAATAGAATAGGTAGGGAGAAGGAACATGCTGGGAGGCTTCTGGGTATGCTTTGGGATCCTCAGTTTAGGAAAGATGTTGACTTGCTGGAAGGTGTCCAGAGAAGAACAACAAAGCTGGAGAGGGGTCTGGAGCACAGCCCTGTGAGGAGAGGCTGAGGGAGCTGGGGTTGCTTAGCCTGCAGAAGAGGAGGCTCAGGGGAGACTTTCTTGCTCTCTTCAACTCCCTGAAGGGAGGTTGTAGCCAGGTGGGGGTTGGTCTCTCCTCCCAGGCAAGCAGCACCACAACAAGAGGACACAGTCTCAAGCTGTGCCAGGGGAGGTTTAGGCTGGATGTTAGGAAGAAGTTCTTCCCAGAAAGAGAGATTGGCCAGTGGGATGTGCTGCCCAGGGAGGTGGTGGAGTCACCATCCCTGGAGGTGTTTAGGAGGAGACTGGATGGGGTGCTTGGTGCCATGGTGTAGTTGATTAGATGGTGTTGGATGATAGGTTGGACTTGATGATCTTGAAGGTCTCTTCCAACCTGGTTAATTCTATTCTATTCTATTCTATTCTATTCTATTCTATTCTATTCTATTCTATTCTATTCTATTCTATTCTATTCTATTCTATCCTATCCTATCCTATCCTATCCTATCCTATTCTATTCTATTCTATTCTATTCTATTCTATTCTATTCTATTCTATTCTATTCTATTCTATTCTATTCTATTCTATTCTTTTGCCACTGTGCTTGTAGCTCTCTGTAAAGCACTCACTGCTTTTCCATTTAAGCTTTCCATCACTTCTGCAATCCATTTGTCTGAGTCTCATTTTCTTCTGCCCCGGTGGGAGGCAAGGGAGGATCTGCCTTTCAGACTGGCACAAGGGTTAAGCGTTCCTGCTCGCTGGGCTGCAGAAGCAGGCTAGGAGCTGCAAAGGCAGCCAGAAAGCTTGCTCCCAGCCCTTGATCGTCCCGGTTAGCGCCGATTTCCTTTTGCTGCAGGCGAAGGGATGTGAACCAGAGACTGCCTGTTGCGGCCAGTGGAGTGGGGGTTGTGTGTGCGTGTGTGTGAGTCGTTGGTCTTGCAAGAATTGATTGCCCATTGGGATGTGCTGCCCAGGGAGGTGGTGGAGTCATCATCACTGGAGGTGTTTAAAAAGAGACTAGATGAGGCACTCAGTGCCACGGTTTAGTTG
This sequence comes from Picus viridis, assembly GCA_033816785.1. Taxonomy (NCBI): domain Eukaryota; kingdom Metazoa; phylum Chordata; class Aves; order Piciformes; family Picidae; genus Picus; species Picus viridis. The sequence goes on from CM066598.1 coordinate 9,793,289, forward strand.
ATTAGGGTGATAGGTGATGATCTCAAAGGTCTTTTCCAACCTGCTTAATTCTGTACTCTGTAAATTATTTAGCAGGTGGTGTTGCAGAGTGTGGAGTGAAAAATGCCCTTTAAAATGTCACTTAATCAGAGAAGCATAGAACTGCTTTGGTTGGAAAGGACCTCCAAGATCATTGAGTCCAAATATCTGAATGCAACACCCCCATGGCCATGAAACCATGTCCCGGAGTGCCACGGCCACACATTTTTGAGCACCTCCAGGGATGGTGACTCCACCACCTCCCTGGGCAGCCTGTGCCAGTGCCTGACCACTCTGTTTTCCAAATATCCAACCTAAACCTCCCCTGCTGCAATTTCAGGCCATTTCTTCTTGTTCTGTCACTGGTTACTAGGGAGAAGAGATCAATCCCCACCTCACTCCAACCTCCTTTCAGGAAATTGAGAGAGCTTCCCTCCTCCTCCTCCTCCTCCTCTTCTCCAGACTAAACAGCCCCAATTCCCTCAGCTGCTCCTCCCCAGCCCTGTTCCCCAGCCCCTTCCCCAGCTTTGTTGCCCTTCTAACTGCTTGTCTGCCTGCACAGTGAAAGCCCCACTATGGTTGAAACCTTCCTGGAGCAAGGTGGCAGGGAAAACGTATGTATTACTGCAGCCTTTGAACCAGAGCCCTTTACATTGGAACCAAGCTGCTTTTCCTGGTTTACTGAACGATTTTCCCCATCCTGCAAATTCGTGTGTGAAATTATGGGAAGCAATGAGCTTAGCCCTTCCTCTGAACCTCTGCCAGGAGACAGCCAAGCCAGGCAGTAATGCCAGTGCTGCTCCCTGCAGAAGTCAGCTGTGCCAAGGGACACATGGAATCATGGAATCAATAAGGCTGGAAAAGACCTCAGAGATCATCAAGTCCAACCTGTCACCCAACACCTGATGACTGCTAAACCATGGCACCAAGTGCCACGTCCAATCCCCTCTTGAGGAGAGGCTGAGGAAGCTGGGCTTGCTTAGCCTGGAGAAGAGAAGGCTCAGAGGAGACCTTCTTGCTGTCTGCAACTACCTGAAGGGAGGTTGTAGGCAGGTGGGGGTTGGTCTCTTCTTCCAGGCACCCAGCACCAGAACAAGAGGACACAGTCTCAAGCTGTGCCAGGGGAGGTTTAGGCTGGAGGTGAAGAAGATCTTCATAGAACGAGAGATTGGCCATTGGAATGTGCTGCCCAGGGAGGTGGTGGAGTCCCTGTCCCTGGAGGTGTTTAAGAGGAGGCTGGATGAGGCACTTGGAGCCATGGTTTAGTTAGTCATGAGGAGTTGGGTGACAGGTTGGACTTGATGATCTCTGAGGCCTTTTCCAGCCTTATTGATTCTATGATTCTATGAACTCAAGGAGAAACTTTGCTGTGAGAGTGCTGGAGCCCTGGAGCAGGCTCCCCAGAGAGATTGTGGAGGCACTTTCTCTGCAGAGATTCCAAAGCCACCTGGATAACATGACCCTGGGCAAGCCGCTGCAGGTGGCCCTGCTTTAGCAGGAGGGTTGGACTGGAGGATGCCTGGAGGTCCCCCTCCAACCCCCACCACGCTGGAATTGTGTGTGATTCTGTGAGTAGCTAAAGAGCACAGAACAAGCTCCATTGTTTTCCAAGGAGAGGGGTGGGTGGCTGGTTATTTATTTACTGCATCAGGGCAGGAGTGCATCAGTTCTGTTATTGTTTTGTGGGTTGGTTTTTTTTTTCCCCTGCTTTAATTACTGTTATTTGTGTGTAAACACACCGAGAAGCTGTTGTAACCACTGGCCTGGAAAACTGCCCAGGAGGTGTTTGCTCCTTGCTGCAGTGTTTAAGGTTTCATGGCTGTTATTTCTCAGCACCACTCTGTGCAGCATGCTCCAGCTGGTTATTAGGGAGCCCCCACATGCCCCCAACAAGGTTGGTGTCCCTGGGCTGCAAGGAGCCAGGTGAAGGAGACAGCTGGAACATCCAAGGGAAAGGATGGAGGCAGGGAAGAGTGCTTGGGCTTAGTCCTAGCAGAGGGGCTGCAGGTTTCTATTCTGAGGGTTTGGGGATTGGATGTGGCACTGGGTGCCATGGTTTAGTCATGAGGTCTGTGGTGACAGGTTGGACTTGATGGTCTTTGAGGTCTCTTCCAACCTTGGTGATTCTGTGACATGGCTGTGCCCCTTCTTGTCCTGAGTGCCAAGGCCAAAGAGCCAGAGAGGAGGCCAAGTGCTTTATTTATTGCTAGTTTCTGTGCCCTCTCACTTTCTCTGCCATCCCCTGGAGGCAGAGGACTCTCTAAATGTTACAGACTGGTCTGAAGTGCTTCACATTTCACCTGTGTTCTTCACAGAATTGTTTTGTTTGGAAGAGACCTCTAAGGTCATTGTGTCCTGCCATCAACCAAGCACCACCATGACCCCTAAGCCATGTCCCACAGTGCCATGGCCACACATTTTTTCAACATCTCCAGGGATGAGGACCCCACCACCTCCCTGGGCAGCCTGTTCCTATCCCCTGACCACTCTTGCAGAGAAGAAGTTTTTCCTAATCTCTAACCTAAACCTCCCCTGGCACAATTTCAGGACATTTCCTCTCATTCTACCACCTGATACTAGGGAGCAGAAACCAACCCCCTCCTCACGACACCTTGTTTTCATAGCAATGAGGTCCCCCCAGCCTCCTCTTCTCCAGACTCAACAACCCCAGGTCCCTCATCAAACCTGCTCTCTAGACCCTTCACCCTTCATGTGTGCCAGTTTCTCATGTGGGCAACCAGCATGGGGGGTTCTTGTGTCCTGGCTTTGCCAGAAAGCCACTACCCCTCCCCTTGGCAGTGAGGCTCACACAGGACTTCCACCACCACCATCATCTTGCGTTCTCAGCAGTGTTGGCTGATGCCTTGTAGCTGCTCTCCTCTCCCAGGCAGCTGTGGGAAGGTGCTGGTGCTCAGATGGGGCAAAAGGATGGGGACAGACTCCTTTCAGTGGTGCCCAGCAACGGGACAAGGGAGAAGGGGCACCAACTAGAACACAGGAAATTCCATCTGAAGAGCAGGAGAAAACTGGTTCCTGTGAGGGTGCAGGAGCCCTGCAGCAGGCTGCCCACAATGATTGTGGAGTCTCCTCATCTGCAGAGATTCCAAACCCACCTGCCCACTGTGATCCTGGGCAAGCTGCTGTGGGTGCAGAGGAATGGACTGGATGACCCCCAGAGGTCACTTCCGATCCCCACCGTGCTGTCATTCTGTGATTCTGCTTTCAGCCTCCTCTGAAGCCCCACAGCCCAGGGGCAGAGGGGCAGCTGGCAGGGACCGTGCTCTGCCTGGGCACTGCCGAGCCGGAGACCAGGGACACGCAGAGGAAAGCTGCTTCCTCAGTGCCACCTTGTGCCCGAAAACCGAACAGCCTGGCAGGGTTAAAAAGCACACGGTGATGATGGCAAGGCTTAGTCCTGGACTATCTATGGAGCTAGCAAATCGAGTGGAATGGAATGGAATGGAATGGAATGGAATGGAATAGAATAGAATAGAATAGAATAGAATAGAATAGAATAGAATAGAATAGAATAGAATAGAATAGAATAGAATAGAATAGAATAGAATAGAATAGACCAGGTTGGAAAAGACCTTTGAGATCATCAAGTCCAACCTATCACCCAACACCATCTGATCAACTAAACCATGGCACCAAGTGCCTCATCCAGGCTCTTCCTAAACACCTCTAGGGATGGTGACTCCACCACCTCCCTGGGCAGCCCAATCCCAAAAGGGAGCCCAAAATAGCCTTTGAGTAGTTCTGTTCCCTGAGAGCAGTACCCTGGTGGCAAGGTGGCTTTATGTAGAGCCTTAACCAAACCAGCTGATCCTTGTCTTACCCAAATGTATAATTAAAGTGGTTTATATTTGCCCAAGTGGAGAGAGGCACATAAATGAAGCAACAAATAGGAGGAGGAGTCTTCAAAAGAAGAAAAACACGGACTGGTTTGGGTTGGAAGACAGCTTTCCAGCCTTCCTGGGTTGGAAATGACCTCAAGTTGCACCAGGGGAAGTTTAGGCTGGAGATTAGGAAAGACTTCTTTCCTGTAAGACTGGTCAGGGATTGGAACAGGCTGCCAAGGGAAGTGGTGAAGTCACCATCCCTGGAGGTGCTCAAGGAACATGTAGACATGGCATTTAGGGTCATGGTTCAGTGGTCATAGTTCAGTGGTCGTGGTGATGTGGGGCTGATGGTTGGAACTCGTGGTCTTTTCCAACCTTAATGACCCTGTGATTTTAAAGGTCATCTAGTCCACCCCTCCCTGCCCTGAGCAGGGACATCTTCAACTGCATCAGGTTGCTCAGAGCCCCATCAAAGCTTGGTGCACCTTGTGTCTGTGATGTGTCTGAAAGGTGCTTTCTTTGCCAGTGATGGCTCCTAGAGAGGCTCTCCTGGTTTCAGCCACACATCCTTGGAGAAAGATGCTGGGTGTGGGAAGGTGTCAAGCAGTGCAGGACACAATCCAGCATCCCCTGCTTGTCTCTTTTAAACCCTGATCCTTAAGTAAAGCAAATGTCCTGGCCATCAGTCTATCAAAGTGAGGAATGACACATTCAGGCATGAAGGAAGCTCTTGAAAAGCCCAGTGGGCAGAGTGGAGAGCACCAGGGCAGCTGTGGACAAGTGCAAGGGCTGGAAGTGTCGGGTGAAAACACAGAACTAAATCACTCATTGCTCCTTAGCAACCCACAGGCATTTTGCAGAGGCACAATCCAGCTTGAACTGTTTTGACTTTCTCTGCTTGCCCTACCCTTTGGCCAGCATAAGCTTAAAACGAGCCATTCAGTGATGAACTCCACAAGCAGAGCAGTGTTCTCCTTCCCTCCTGGGTGCCCGTGGTGAACACAACTCTCTGCCTCATTTGAGAGCTCAGTCCTGGTCTCATCCTCCACACTATCTGCCTTCAGCCTTCAGGAGCTGCTAGCTGAAGCTCAGCTGTAGGAGTGGTGACAGACAGACTGCATGTGGTGGGACAAGCCTTGCTCTCTGCATTCAGCTCTGGTCTTCCTCCTCCGAATTTTTCTCTAGCAAAAAAAAAGCCTCAGATCAAATAGCCAGCAAAGACAACCCTGGGGAGCTGGAGGGCTGACACATCATCATGGAGCACACTGGAGCCTAACTCGCACAGTCTGGCATTGCTCCTCCAGGTAGGTCATAGAATAGAATCAATAAGGTTGGAAAAGACCTCAGCGATCATCAAGTCCATCCTATCACCCAACACCTGCTGACAACTAAACCATGGCTCCAAGTGCCACATCCAATAACTCTTTCGCCTCACCTCCAGCCTAAACTTCCCCTGGCACAGCTTGAGACTGTGTCCTCTTGTTCTGGTGCTGGTTGCCTGGGAGAAGAGACCAACCCTGTCCTGGCTGCAACTTCCCTTCAGGGAGTTGGAGAGAGCAAGAAGGTCTCCCCTGAGCCTCCTCTTCTGCAGGCTAAGCAACCCCAGCTCCCTCAGCCTCTCCTCACAGGGCTGTGCTCCAGACCCCTCCCCAGCTTTGTTGCCCTTCTCTGGACACCTTCAAGTGTCTCAGTGTTCTCCTTAAATCAGGACACAGTACTTAAGGTGTGGCCTAAAAAGTGCTGAGTACAGGGCAGAATGACCTCCATGCTCCTGCTGGTCCTGCAAGGAAGTGAAGCTTTAGAATCCTATTCCCAGGAGCGTGGCACTTGGTGCCATGGTCTAGTCATGGGGTCTGTGGTGACAGGTTGGACTCGATGGTCTTTGAGGTCTCTTCTAACCTTAGTGATACTGTGATACTGTGATCATGGGGACCCCCAAGGATGGAGACAGCTGGCCTGGCATCACTGCAGCCTTCTAATTTCAGGCATGTGTAGTCTGTTCTGTAAACCCAGGAGTCCTTCACTGCACCTCCATAAAGGCTGAAGGACCTCACCCAGCAGAGCAATTGCCTGCAGCCTCTTCATGGAGAGGGGCAGCGGCTCCAGCCAGGGAGCACCTTGCCTCCTCTGCTTCTAAAGTGTCTTTAAAGAAGCTGTGCAGCCTGCCAGCCTCTCTCTTCCCATTTGTCCTTTCCACCACAAGATGTCCCCAGGATCCCAAGGCAAAGAAAAGCCAAAAGGAAAATCCATCGAGGAGGAGCAGGGCTTGGAAGTATCAGTGCTGAGCCAGTGGTGGGGAGGAAAGGTTACTCCTTCTCCCAGACATGAGAATATAGAATCATAGAATCAACCAGGTTGGAAAAGACCTCAGAGATCATCAAGTCCAACTTTTATTTATATATATATATATACACACACACACACCTCTTGCTGTTTGGGTTAGGATCCTTGGGCTAAGAGCTCAAATATCTCTTGCTGTTCAGTTTTGGATCCCTAGGGCAGCTGTTCAAACTCTGGCTGCGGAGCCAATATGCTCCCAGCACACTCTGTGAGCTTCTGCTCCAAGGGAAGAGCCAAAGTAGTGGAAAATTAAGTTTTTCAGCAGTGGGATGCACCAGGAGAAAGCAGTAGAAGGGGTGGCGGCTGGGACAAGGTTGTTGCCTCCTTAGCAGTTGTGTTTCACTTGAACTTAAGGAGAAACTTCTTTCCTGTCAGGGTGATGGACCACTGGAGCAAGCTGCACAGAGAGGTGGTGGAGTCTCCTTGTCTGGAGGCTGCAATCCTGTGCAACCTGCCCTAGGCGAACTTGTGTTAGTAGAGGATTTTGACTAGATGATCTCCAGAGGTCCCTTCCAAGCCTGGCCATGCTGGGATTCTGTCTCTCCAGTTGCTACAACCAATTGTCCAAACGTCAGCTCTTCTCCCCTTCCCCATCCCTGCCATGCAGCCCTGTTAGGGGCTAAGTGCTTTTTTGCTAATATCACAGTATCACCAAGGTTGGAAGAGACCTCAAAGATCATCGAGTCCAACCTGTCACCACAGACCTCATGACTAAACCATGGCTCCAAGTGCCACCTCCAATCCCCTCTGGAACACCTCCAGGGATGGTGACTCCACCACCTCCCCAGGCAGCACATTCCAATGATGAACGACTCTCTTGGTGAAGAACTTTCTCCTCACCTCCAGCCTAAACTTCCCCTGGTGCAGCTTGAGACTCTATCCCCTTGTTCTGGTGCTGGTTGCTAGAGACAAGAGACCAACCCCCAGCTGGCTACAACCTCCCTTCAGGGAGTTGGAGAGAGCAATGAGGTCACCCCTGAGCCTCCTCTTCTCCAGGCTAAGCAACCCCAGCTGCCTCAGCCTCTCCTCACAGGGCTGTGCTCCAGACCCCTCCCCAGCCTTGTTGCCCTTCTCTGGACACCTTCAAGTGTCTCAATGTCCTTCCTAAACTGAGGAGCCCAGAACTGGACACAGGACTCAAGGTGTGGCCTAACCAAAGCAGAGTACAGGGGCACAATGACTTTCCTGCTCCTGCTGGGTACACCATTCCTAATGCAGGCCAGGATGCTGTTGGCCTTCTTGGCCACCTGGGCACACTGCTGGCTCATGTTCAGGTGGCTGCCAATCAGCACCCCCAGGTCCCTCTCTGTTTGGTAGCTCTCCAGCCACTCCCACCCCAGCCCGGATAATGTGCCACAGTTTTCATGGGCAGTGCAGTGCAGAGGGCTGCTGGCTGAGGGAGCACAGCCTGTGAGGCTTTGAGGCTGGCTGAGGGAGCACAGCCTGTGAGGCTTTGAGGCTGGCTGAGCAGCGCTGGCTGCTTCTCTGTCTCCCTCTAAGCCTCGCAGCAAACACAGCCCTGTTTCAACATACCTCAGTGCACAGATTAATAAAGCTCTACTGCAAGACCTCTAAGGTTGTTACTGGAATAATTTAGTGGCCAAACTGCCCACCAGGTAGACAGCAGCTCGTTTAGCAGTGGCTGCCCAGAGTCCCCGTGGCCTTGCAGCATGCCCTCCTTACCCCTGCAGAAGCGGGCAGCAGAGCTGGAGCCGGTTAATTTGCCATGGACTTTGGAGGTTTGGTTTGAAGGCAGATAAATGGCTCATGCAATTTAATGTTGCAGATGATGGAAGGCTGGAGACTGCAGCAAGTCAGGACACAGCGACCAGGAGCCTGGCTTCAGCCTGCACCAGATCCTGCACGGGGGGGGGAGGGAGGGCTCGTGAGAGTTTGTTGTGCCCTCCCCGCGGGGGTGTTTTCTCCCCTGGGAAACTGAGCCTGGAGAAGAGAAGGCTCAGGGAGACCTTGTTGCTCTCTACAACTACCTGAAGGGAGGTTGTAGCCAGGTGGGGGTTGGTCTCTTCTCCCAGGCACCCAGCACCAGAACAAGAGGACACAGTCTCAAGCTGTGCCAGGGAAGGTTTAGGCTGGAGGTGAGGAGAAAGTTCTTCACAGAGAGAGTTGTTAGGCATTGGAATGTGCTGCCCAGGGAGGTGATGGAGTCCCCATCCTCTGCCCTGCAGCAGCCCTAGTGAGATGGCTTTTGCTGTTGAATTTGTTCAGTGACAGTTATGCTGGGGGGGGGAATGGGTTCAGATAAATGGTGGCCCAGATCTCAGGCTGACAAGCTGCATGACTGATGCAGTACCTAGAAGGCTCCTAGGAAGGATGGGAAAAGCCTTTTCCTGGGAGAACTCCTCTAGGTCTCTGGACTTGATGACCTCAAAGGTCTTTTTTTTTCTTTTCTTTTCTCTTTTCTTTTCTTTTCTTTTCTTTTCTTTTCTTTTCTTTTCTTTTCTTTTTTTCTTTTCTTTTCTTTTCTTTTCTTTTCTTTTCTTTTCTTTTCTTTTCTTTTCTTTTCTTTTCTTTTCTTTTCTTTTCTTTTCTTTTCTTTTCTTTTTCTTTCTTTCTTCTCTTCTCTTCTCTTCTCTTCTCTTCTCTTCTCTTCTCTTCTCTTCTCTTCTCTTCTCTTCTCTTCTCTTCTCTTCTCTTCTCTTTCTTCTCTTCTCTTCTCTCTTCTCTCTTCTCTTCTCTTCTCTTCTCTTTCTTCTCTTCTCTTCTCTTCTCTTCTCTTCTCTTCTCTTCTCTTCTCTTCTCTTTCTTTTCTTTTCTTTTCTTTTCTTTTCTTTTCTTTTCTTTTCTTTTTTCTTTTCTTTTCTTCTACTTCTACTTCTTCTACTTCTATTCTATTCTACTTCTCTTCTCTTCTCTTCTCTTCTCTTCTCTTCTCTTCTCTTCTCTTCTCTTCTCTTCTCTTCTCTTCTCTTCTCTTCTCTTCTCTTCTCTTCTCTTCTCTTCTCTTCTCTTCTCTTCTCTTCTCTTCTCTTCTCTTCTCTTCTCTTCTCTTCTCTTCTCTTCTCTTCTCTTCTCTTCTCTTCTCTTCTCTTCTCTTCTCTTCTCTTCTCTTCTTTCTACTCTATTTCAGTATCTGAAGGGCACATGCAAGAAGGCTGAGAAGGGACTGGTTAGAAGAACCTGTGGTGATACAATCAGGAGCAATGGTTTGAAACTGGAGTAAGGGGGATTTAGATTGGACATTAGGAGGAAGTTCTTTACTATGAAGGGAGGGGAACACTGGGGCTGAGGCCCCATCCCCGGAGATACTCAAGGTCAAACTTGATGTGGCCTTGGGCAGCCTGCTGTAGTTGGAGGTGTCCCTGCTGACTGCAGAGGGGTCCCTTTGAGGGTCCCTTCTGACCCAGTGCATTCTGTGGTCCTGTGAAGAGGGCTGTGGCTATTAATGTCTGGCTGAAAGAAAGTACAGCTCCAGCATGGATGCAGGAAAGGAAAGGGGAACACAGGAGGCACCAACACTTGCATCATCTCTTTAAACTCTAGCTGCTTAGCAGGATTCTGAGTGCAGGAGCCAGTGAAGGGACTCTGATGACTCTCCCCCAAAGCCCTACAATAAATTATGCAAAACTCCTCTTTGAAGGAGACCTCTCCAGAAAGCCCTGAAGCAAGAAGTGGTTCTCACACTAATACAGGGGAAGAACTTAATGAAGATTAATGGTTTCAGAGTGTAAGGAAGAGTGTAGAGGGGAGTTTCCTTGCAAATGGTTAGAAAGAGCTTTCCTCTTGGCATGTCAAACTGAACATTCCTTTTCCTTTGGTCACATTCTTTAACTCCAACTTAATATGAGTTCTCCAGCAGCTCTGAATGTCCATCTGCTCTTACAGCTCTCTGGAAATGAAGGCTCACCAAGCCAGTTCAGCCCATTCAGCACATTGCTGGGCTGGATCTTGGATGGGAAATACATCACAGCAAGAATCATGAGCTGGAGCTGCTGAAGAGCTCTCATGTGGCCCTTTCTGCCAGAGGGTTTTGCTTCTTTTCTTTTTGGGGTGTAAATTAGAAACAAGGAGGTGGTGTTTCCTTTCCTGCTTAGCAACTTCCCTCCACCTTGTAATAAGGAAACAGACTGGGAAGAGAGGACTTCTGTGCTCTTGGTCACAGAATCATCTTAGAATCACAGAATGGCTTAGGCTGGAAGGGACCTTACAGATCATCCTCTCCAACCTCCCTGCTGCTCTAGGCCATGTAGGGAAATCACAGAATCACCAAGGTTAGAAGAGGCCTCAACGATCATCAAGTCCAACCTGTCACCCAACACCTCATAGCTAAACCATGGCACCAAGTGCCACATCCAATCCCCTCTTGAACACCTCCAGGGATGGGGACTCCACCACCTCCCTGGGCAGCACATTCCAATGGCCAACAACTCTCTCTGGGAAGAACTTTCTCCTCACCTCCAGCCTAAACCTCCCCTGGCACAGCTTGAAACTGTGTCCTCTTGTTCTGGTGCTGGTTGCCTGGGAGAAGAGACCAACCCCCACCTGACTACAACCTCCCTTCAGGTAGTTGTAGACAGTAATAATGATGTAACCTTAACTGTCTTGGTCTGGTCCCCAGATCTGTTTGCATCCCTCACGTACCAAAGCACTGTTGTGCTGTGTAAGAGTAGAAAGTGTTGTGATCCATCCCAAAATACCTGTTGGTTCACAGCCAGATGTAAGTGACAGTGGCTGGCACGTGGAGAGCTTTCCTGAGTGTCCTCAGCTGCATCCTTTGCCTCCTCCTCTTTGAGCCATCCTTTCCAGAGGGTGTTGCAGGCATCAGCTTGGGTGGCTCTGACAGCTGGAGCTGGGTGGAGATGTGGAGGTGTCTCTGTTGCTGCAACAAGAATGATGGGAGATGACAATTTGCGACTTCTTCTCCAGCACCAAGCTACCTTTCAGCATTTTGAGTGACATTCCCTGTGCCCAGCTCCAACAAGCTTCCTGGGTCTGCGTTCTGGGTTTGTTTAAACTCACCCGCTGATTCCTCTGGCTACTTCTTGATGCAGAGAGGAGATCTGGGAAAGAAGCATTAACCGTAAGCTGTTTGTGACCATCTCTGTTGAAGGACCTGCAATGCAAACTGAAAGTTGGATGAGCAACTGAGTCAGAGGTGGCCTCTCTTCGTGTTACTGAAGTCACTTTGGATGTTGCAGCAGCATTTCTCCAGCTGGCTGTGGAAAGGAAGGAGGCAAACTTCTTCACTAAGCACCAGAGTGACCTTCAGCAAATGTGGGGCAAGGCTATTGATTCCACCAAGCTGCCAGCTTCATTAACAAGCTCATTATGGGGGGCCTATCCGAAAGGAGCGCTGCCTTCTCTCCAAGAGTGTTCTTGGGTGGGACAGCCTGGTCTCCTGTGAGCTGGCAGAAGTGGCAGGAACACAGAAGCATCTATTTTTATCTGATTGGGCTTGTTTTGTGCAGCTCTGTACCCTGCAGGTGCTTTAACTAAACACTAGGGTGCCCTAGGGTGAAGTGTTAGCAGTGTATCCACTGCCATGTCATCTGATAAGATCTCTCTATGCCAAGTGCTCTGGATGGGTCACCTTGTCCCTTTCTGGACACTCTCCTGGGCTTTAAAAGATATTGGATTGTGAATTCAGAGCAGAAACTGTAGTCCTTTGGTGATCTTTTTGAGTGTGGCAAGTCTTTAGACAAAGTGTTTCTGGCAGAGCAAAGGCAAGTGGTTCAGACCTTTACAATTGGTACTTTTCATAGTGTAAAGAATTGCTTTAAAAGGCAGCACAGTAAAGGATCAAAGGATCTGAGAATCATAGGATCACAAGATCATAGGATCATAGAATTATAGGATGAGAAAATCATAGGACCTGAGAATTATAGGATCATAGGATCAGAGAATCATAATATCATAGGATCATAGGATAGGATAGGATAGGATAGGATAGGATAGGATAGGATAGGATAGGATAGGATAGGATAGGATAGGATAGGATAGGATAGAATTGAATTAACCATGTTGGAAGAGAGCTTCAAGATCATCAAGTCCAACCTATCACCCAACACCACCTAATCAACTAAACCATGGCACCAAGTGCCACATCCAATCCCCTCTTGAACACCTCCAGGGATGGGGACTCCACCACCTCCCAGGGCAGCACATCCCAATGCCTAACAACTCTCTCTGTGAAGAACTTTCTCCTCACCTCCAGCCTAAACCTGCCCTGACACAGCTTGAGACTGTGTCCTCTTGTTCTGGTGCTGCTTGCCTGGGAGAAGAGACCAACCCCCACCTGGCTACAACCTCCCTTCAGGGAGTTGTAGAGAGCAGAAAGGTCTCCCCTGAGCCTTCTCTTCTCCAGGCTAAGCAACCCCAGCTCCCTCAGCCTCTCCTCATAGGGCTTGTGTTCCAAACCCCTCCCCAGCATTGTTGCCCTTCTCTGGACACGTTCCAGCAAGTCAACCTCCTTCCTAAACTGAGGAGCCCAGAACTGGACTCAGGACTCAAGGTGTGGCCTAACCAGGGCAGTGTACAGGGGCAGAATGACCTCCTATGACAGCATCATAGGATCAGCGAATCATGGAATCATAGGATCACAGAATTATAAGATCATAGGATCACAGAATCATAGGATCATATGATTCCAGATCATAGCATCATGGAAATTCTGAGGTTGGAAGAGACCTTTGTGACCATCAAGTCCAACCACTCACCCAGAGCTCGCAATCCCACTACTGCTGCTAAGCCACTACCCCTAAACCACAGCCCTCAGCACACACAGCTTTTAAATACCTCCAGGAACCATGACTCCACCACCTCCCTTGTGCAGCCTGTTCCAATGCTTGACAGCCCTTTCTGTGAAGTAATTCTTCCTAATAGCCAACCTGAACTTCCCCTCAGCATAGCTTGAGGCAGTAAGGATGCAGCCAGTCATCGTTTCTGAGAAACCAGCTACAAGGTTTGTAATAAGAGCTCCCAGAGAGCTGGGTCTGAGCTGGAGCTCTCTGCCATTGTCAGTGTGCTATCTGCCTACGCAGAGCTCTGTTTTGCCGTGTGCAGCGTGGTTGGTGCTGGAATTGAAAGCACTCATCCGTTGCATGTAGTGCCTTGACTTCTGACGATAGACCTGCAAAGAGGGAGCTTACACTTTGCACACAGATGATTGTCTAGAAGTGCAGATGTTAGTACAGCGCTGCTGAAAATAGCCTGGCTCTCCTGCCTGGCATGCCAGCGTGAGGCTGGGAGGCTTCAGGCAGCGACAGTGCACGTGTGCACATCTTCTTTCACCACTAGGTGTCATAAACTCTACTTTTGTTTCCCCCACCTCGCTTCCAGAGGCTGCTCTCGGTGCATGAGACATGGTTTGATGGAGACAGTCACGTTGGTAACCCCTGAATAAGCTTCCCTTTTTGGGGTTGGGGCGTTTGTTTTTGTAGCTCTGCCTGAGGCTGGAACATGACATGCAAGAGGCTTTTTTTACCACCTCACACACGTGCCAGCACATCACTTCTGCCGTGCAGCGAGTGACACACTTTGACACGTTCGCTGCTGTCTCGAAGCTCACTTGGGAGTTGATTTGCATTTCTAACTTCAAGCCTCTTCGGTGTCCTTCCTGGAGGTGGTGACAGCATTAATGTACTCCTGTTTGATGAGCAAAAAATGGTGACAGTGCAGCTTTTCTTAGTTCAAGTCTAGCTCAGAGCCTGTTATGCATCCGTCCTTCAAAGAGGCTTGGACCAAACCAACTCAACCAAACCAAACCTGACCCCAAAGCACACAAGCACCAACACAACCCAACCCACCCAGCCCAAACCAAACTTAACCCCAAAGCACACAAGCACCAACACAACCAAACCCACCTAGCCCAAACCAAACTTAACCCCAAAGCAAACCAGCACCAACACAACCCAACCCACCCAGCCCAAACCAAACCTAAACCCCAAGCAAACCAGCACCAACACAACCCAATCCATCTAGCCCAAACCAAACCTAACCCCAAAGCAAACCAGCACCAACACAACCCAATCCACCCAGCCCAAACCAAACCTAACCCCAAAGCAAACCAGCACCAACACAACCCAACCCACCTAGCCCAAACCAAACCTAACCCTGAAGCAAACAAGCACCAACACAACACAACCCAAACAACCCAGCCCAAACCCAAACCACACCAAACCAAACCCAACTCAACCAAACCACACTTAAACCCAAAGCAAACCATCACCAATGCAACCATACCTGAGCAATCCAACCCAACCACACCAAAGCCAACCCAACCAAACCAAACTGAACCTAAACCCAAAGCAAACCATCACCAACCCAACCCAGCCCAACCCAACTAAACCAAACCCACACCAAAGCCAAGCCAAACAAATGAAAATCAACCCAATATAGCCAACCCCCAAACCAAAGCCTCCCTCTGCAGGTTGATCAATATTTTTTGCCAAGAGGTGATGCCTTCCAACAGGAGAAATGGGAAAGTCCCAACTATTTTCCCAACCCACATGAGCCAGAGGAGTTGCATTTATCAAGTAGGACAAATCAGCAGTTTCTCACACTGTTCCTCAGCTGCATTTGAAGACAGGTACTCTAAAATCTCTGCTCTGGACAGTACATCTCTGAGCTGCATTCTTTATCCTTTCCTTCATTAGATCTTTTTCCCTCTCTTTCCTCCCTTCAGGAAGGACTTCCCCATTGTTCTTGTGCAGGTGACAGAGAAGTTTGGCTTGTGTCACTTAATATGAAGGTATGAGCTGCATTCCCCATTGATATTGTGCCTCCTGCTTCAGCTTGACCTCTTGAGGGTCAGTGTTTCCTAGAGGGGAGTCTCACAGCTCCTAGGGAGTCGGTTGTGCTGCAGGTTCAGCTAGTGCTATCGGTGACTCCAAAGATGGGGCCTCTCCTTGTGTTACTGCAGTCACTTTGGATGTTGCAGCAACATTTCTCCAGCTGGCTGTGGAAAGGAAGGAGGCAAACTTCTTCACTAAGCACCAGAGTGACCTTCAGAAAATGTGGGGCAAGGCTATTGATGCGCCCAAGCTGCCAACTTCATTAGCCAGCTCATTATGGGGGCCTAGCCGAAAGGGGTTGATTTGCTTTTTATGGATGTGATGAATGTCTCAATTTCCAGCAACAGACACCATTAGCAGAGCTCCTCATTACCCAGAAAGCAGCTCCACGGAGGATGGATCCCGGGACGGACGATCTGCTCTGTCAGAAGTTTAGGATCTATCAAACCCACCCCAACAAACACACACAAAACTCTGGTGAACAAAGAAGGGAAGCAAAATGAACCTAATTAGGTCCCAGGAGAGGCTTATTCCCAGCTCAATGTAGAAAGGAAGTCAATACAATGGACTGGCTAAATATTGACTGAATGGTAATATTTAATCAAGCAGTGCTCGTATTGCTCCTCGTTTGAAGGAGCTTTAGCTGGTTGCTTTATTGGCTTTTTAATCAATGCTTTAATTATATTGGTGCTCTATTTTCATAATGAGCTTGCATTAATTAAGGTTGCCCTTCTATATGCAGGGAGTACTAGGCAAACCAACCCAAATAACAAGGAGATGCTTTTTCTCATGCTGCAGAGGAGAGGCAGGCTGTGCTGTTTACACCCAGTGTTAATGGGGTGAGCTTCAACAAGGCCAAGTGCCAGGTCCTGCATTTGGGTCACAAGAACCCCAAGCAACACTACAGGCTTGGGGCAGTGTGGCTGGAGAGCTGTCTGGCAGAAAGGGACCTGGGGGTTCTAACCGAGAAGCAGCTGAATAGGAGCCAGCAGTGTGCCCAGGCAGCTAAGAAAGCTAAAGGCATCCTGTCTGGGATCAGAAATGCTGTGTCCAGAAGGAGCAGGGAGGTCATTGTCCCCTGGTGAGGCCACACCTTGAGTGTTGTGGCCAGTTTTGGGCACCTCAATGCAAGAGAGATGTGGAGGTGCTGGAGCCAGGGCAGAGGAGGGCAAGGAAGCTGGGAAGGGCCTGGAGAATGAATCTGATGAAGAGCAACTGAAGGAGCTGGGGATGGTTAGTCTGAAAAGAGGAGGCTGAGGGGAGAGCTCATTGCTCTCTACAACTACCTGAAAGGAGGTTATCAAGAGGCTGGTGCTGGTCTCTTCTCACAGGTAGGCAGTGATAGAACAAGAGGCAATGGCCTCAAGCTGTGACTGGGAAGGTTTAGACTGGACATTAGGAGAACATTTTTGCCTGCTCAGGCATTGGAATGTGCTGCCCGGGGAGCTGGTTGAGTCACCAACCCTGGATGTGTTTGGATGTGCTGCTTGGGGATATGGTTTAGAGGTGACCCGTGCAGAGTAGGGTCCTGGGTGGGACTTGGTGATCCTGAGGGTCTTTTCCAACCTGATTGTTTCTGTGTTTCTGGGATTTTAGTCTCACAAAGGAAAACGGCACTGGGAATTTGTGCTGCTCAGAGTGACCTTGAATTCTTCATTGGCTGCTCAGGTCAGTTCTGTCCCTGACTTCAGTGAAAGATCTGTGCAAATAAGTACTTGGGTCACCAGTGTCTTGTCAGATTATTGATGATGAGTTGCTGGAGGTGTCCAGAGAGGAGCAACAAAGCTGGTGAGGGATCTGGAGAGCAGGGCTGGGGAGGAGCAGCTGAGGGAACTGGGGGTTTTTAGCCTGGAGAAGTGGAGGTTGAGGAACACCTCATTGCTCTCTCAATTTCCTGACAGGAGGTTGCAGTGAGGCCTCTTCTCCTTAGCATCAAGTACTAGGACAAGAGGAAATGACCTGAAATTTTGCCAGGGAAGGTTTAGGCTGGAGGTTTCCTGCAAGAGTGTTCAGGCATTGGAACAGGCTGCCCAGGGAGGTGGTGGAGTTGCTGTCCCTGGAGGTGTTCAAGAAACCTGTGGGCATGGCACTTTGAGCCATGGTTTAGTGGCCATGGCGGTGTTAGGTCAATGGTTGGACTTGATGATCTGAAACAGTTCTGTGATTGTGTACTTGAAGATATAGGGACATCCCCCACAAAACCAAAGCAAACCAAAAGCACAACAGAGAATTACTTCAGCTTAGTCTTCAGCCAAACTCCATCTCACCTGGTGTCATTTGCTCCACCTGAGCTCATCATCCTCTATAAGCAGCTCTTACTCTTGTGCTCAGAGAAGCTGTGGAGGCTCCAAGCCTGGAAGTGTTCAAAGCAAGGTTGAGCAACCTGGTCTTGTAGTTCCTGTCCATGGTGGTGGGGGTGGTGGTAGATGATCTTTATGGTCCCTTTGGACCCAAATCATTCTATAATGCCATGAGTCAGCAGAGCCTGGGGCACAATGTGTATGAGCAGCTCGTTAAACTACTCCTTAAAAGTGCCTACACCTCCACTGTCACTGCAGCCTCTTCTAATAACCAGTGGACTTCTGCAGTGCAGCCTTGCTGCTGCTTTAGTCAAACAGCCAGAGATAAAGATGTTTCATGCTGCAGTTGGAATAAATCAGAGAGGTTGTCTCCCATGCCAACTGCCTCCATTCTTTGACCAGCCCACCTGTGTGACTAGTTTAGTGAGGCTGGGGATGACGCTGGGTTTGTGGCAGCCTCTGAGGTGCTCCTGGCTGGAGGCTGTGCAGCATCCCAATTCCTGCTGCAAATGCCAAGGAGCATTAGTTCCTTTTCCTGTTTTTCAGAGAGCAAGAAAGCAGATTACTCCTTCTCAGGGTGTTTTTTAAAGCTGCTTGCTCCTGGTTTGGATTAGCACAGAGGTGTGAGCTCTGCTCCTGCACCCTACCTTCACATACCAGAGAAGTGAACCATTTCCCGGGATACAGAAGGTGCCATTGTTCCAGCAAGAGGCAATAAAGCCTCGTGGTGAGGTCATGTCTTGGACTGGAGTGTGTTTGGAAGGCCAGGAGGATGCTGTTATCCCGAGACTTCTTTGTCATGCAGCAAGGCCTTTGGAGAGCTGGGCCCTTTCAATACAAAGGATTTGCATTAATGAGGTCACTGTGGCCCGAAGGGTTCTGATTATCAGCAGGGTCACAACAACTTCAACAACACATTATTTCACACTTAGAAACGAAGCAGACATCAGGGCCTTTGTTTAGCCAATGAGATAAAGTGTCCCAGGAGTATCAAAAAATGTCTGTGAATCTATAAATCAGATGGTTGGGACTGTAAAAAGGACGTGGTTCAGAGACAGCTTCTTGGAGCTGCCCCCCTAGCCCCCTGAGCTGATGCTTTGACATCTGTTGATCATCATCTTCTGTCAGGAGACCGGGAGCTGGAAAAGGATAATGGTTTGTGTTGTAAGAATGCTTCATTGATTTTTATTAACACTGGCTGTTAGCTCTACCTGCTGCTATCTGCTCAGCTCAGCCCCCCGGGGGCGGCCTCCACCGATTCCAGCGCGGCGCTGGGAGCCAAAACCTTAATGAAAGGGCCAAGCAAATAAACATCACCCCGGCTCCCCCTGCAACACCCTGCAGAGGATGTCTTCATAACTTCTTGTGAAGGCAGCAGCAGCAGCCTCAGCAGCAGCAGCAGCCTCAGCAGCAGCAGCCTGTCAATATTTCATCAACCCAATTTAGAAAGAATGAAATGTTAAATCCTTCTCCGGGAGCGTGGCGTCGGCGGAACTGCGGCGCTAACAAGCTCGGTGCCAGCGCAGGGCTTGCTGCTAGGCCGGGTTAGTAGTTCAGCAGGGCTGTGAAAGAACCTCTGTGGTTACCTAGGCTACTTTGGGGGGGGAGGGGGTGGCTTTGGGCTTTTGTGGAAGCCAGACATGGTTTTTAGCTCTGCTAGCTTCCGCGTGCAGGAGGCTTTTCGGTCGCTGCCCTGCGCGAGTGGTGGCTTGGCTGAAAACGCCGCGGGGATTGCGCCGGGGAGCTGAACTCCAGCTCCCTGCCTGATGGGTGTCAGCACTCCCCACCCTGGATTCTTGGAAGCAATTTATCATGGCAGTGCTGGAAACACTTTCCCAAGAAACAATCATGGAGTCATAGAATCGAGCAGGTTGGAAAAGACCTCAGAGAACATCAAGTCCAACCTATTATCCAACACCTCCTGACAACCAAACCATGGCTCCAAGTGCCACATCCAAGCCTTTCTGGAACACCTCCAGGGATGGGGACTCCACCACCTCCCTGGGCAGCACATTCCAATGGCTAATTACTCTCTTTGGGAAGAACTTTCTCCTCACCTCCAGCCTAAACTTCCCCTGGCACAGCTTGAGACTGTGTCCTCTTGTTCTGCTGCTGGTTGCCTGGTAGAAGAGACCAACCCCCTCCTGGCTACAATCTCCCCTCAGGTAGTTGTAGCCAGCAAAAAAGTCTTCCCTGAGCCTCCTCTTCTCCAGGCTAAACTCCCCCAGCAATAATGATGCTCCTCAGTGCCACCCCTAATGTCCTACCTCTCTATTTCTTTGAGCATATTACCCAGACTACCATAAGCACATCCCTGTGCTCAATCCTTCTTCAGTTGGAAAAGACCTTTAAGATCACCAAGCCCAGCAATCAACCTAACCCCCCCGTGGCCACTAAACCATGTCCCAGAGTGCCATGTCTGCACATATCTTGAAGACCTTCAGGGCTGGTGACTGCCACCTCCCTGGGCAGCCTGTTCCAACGCCTGACCACTCTTGCAGCAATGGAATTTTTCCTAATATCCAGCTTAAACCTTCCCTGCTACAACTTGAGGTCATTTCCTCTCATTCTATCACTTGCTACCTGGGAGAAGAGACCAACACTTGCCTCACTCCAACTTCCTTTCAGGGAGTTGTAGAGAGCAATGAGGTCTTTCCTCAGCTTCCTTTTCTCCAGACTAAGGAAGCCCAGCTCCCTCACTTGCTCCTCCCCAGCCCTGTTCTCCAGACCCTTCACCAGCTTCACCACACTTCTCTGGACCCCCCTCCAGCACCTCAGCTTCCTTCATGGAGTAAGGGACCCAAAATCAAACCCAGTACTCAAAGTGTGGCCTCACCAGTAGCCAGTCCAGGGGTACAATCACTTCCCAGGTCCTGCTGGCCACACTATTCCTGATCCAGGCTAGGATGCTGGTGACTTTCTTGGCCAGCTGGGCACACGCTGGCTCATGTTCAGCTGCCTGTCAAGCAGCATCCTCAAGGCTTTCTCTACTGGGCAATTTTCCATCCATTCTGCCCCAAGCCTGGAACATTCATGGATGGTTGTGAGCCAGGTGCAGGACCTGACATTTGGCCTTGTGAAGCCTCAGAGAGTTGACCTCAACCCATCAAACCAATCTGTCCAGATTTCTCTTCAGAGCCTTTCTATCTGCCATCCAATTTACAATACAATTTACAATACAATACAATACAATACAATACACCAGGTTGAAAGAGACCTTCAAGATCATTGCATCCATCCCATCAACCAATCCAACCCACCTGAACAACTAACCCATGCCACCAGGCACCCCATCAAGTCTCCTGAACACCTCCAATGAAGGTGACTTCACCACTTGGTGTCATCTGCAAACTTACTGGGAGAGCATTCAATCCCCTCATCCAGATCACTGATAAAGGTATTTATTGATTGATAGAGATCATTGATAAATAACTCTGCCTCCCTGCTGAGCCTTTGGAAGCACCACTTGTGCCCAGCCACCAACTGGACCTCCACTCTTTGGGCCCAGCCACTCAAACCAGTTTTTAACCCAGCCAAGCATCCACCCAGCCAAGCCATGAGCAGCCAGTTTCTCCAGGAGGGTGCTGTGTGAGACAGTGGCACAGTGTGATTCCCTCTTGAGCTGTTTCTTCCCTTCTGCCCTCTGAACTGCTGCTTGTTTTCCCTCTCCAGAGGGGACAAACATTTTAAAGTAATTGCTGATTTCATTTGTCCAGGACACATTGAAGGCTGGCAGCAATTATCAAATGACTAGGGCAGCAGCTAAGTGATTTGAACAATGCCCTCTGAAACGGAGTTTAAGCAAGCATAAATATTGAAAGCAGGTGCTTGAAGGACCTCAGGACTGAGGTGTGGTTAGGCACTTGCAAATGCATGTGCTTTTGGCAGGGCCCTGTTGACAGGTCCTAATCTGCAAGCCTGTTCCTGGCACTTGGAGCTTTCTTTCACCATAACAATGAGTTTTAATTTTCAGTATTCTTCAGGGCTTTTAGATTGCCTCTGCTCTGAAGTGAGAGGAGACACTAAAATTGGCACCAGCGCGGTAGGAGCTCACGCACCCTGGGAAGAGGCCACATCCTGTCTCTTCTAGCTTTGGTCACCAGCTTCTTCAGGGATCTTCCTCGATCAGGCTATTCATAAACTCTTCAGGCTCCTTCTTGAGTGCAAAAAAAAGCCTTCTTGTCAAATAGTGAGAAAAAACCCACATATCTTTGGATATGTGACCACACCATTCCAGAAACCCATTGTTCCTTGGGTTCACTTTGCAAGCCCAGAGTCAACAGACCTCTCCCTCTCCTCTCCTCTCCCTCTCCTCTCCTCTCCTCTCCTCTCCTCTCCTCTCCTCTCCTCTCCTCTCCTCTCCTCTCCTCTCCTCTCCTCTCCTCTCCTCTCCTCTCCTCTCCTCTCCTCTCCTCTCCTCTCCTCTCCTCTCCTCTCTCCTCTCCTCTCCTCTCCTCTCCTC